>JALJCO010001674.1:0-96556 GCA_023101725.1 Atherinomorus stipes | reverse complement strand
TGGAAGCCAGTGGAGTTTATGTAAAATGGGAGTAATATGATGAGACATGGGGGTCCGGGTGATCAAACGGGCAGCAGAGTTCTGAAGGAGCTGCAGCTTCTGGAGGGATTTATTCGGGAGGCCATAAAGAAGTGAATTACAGTAATCAATTCGAGAAGTGACGAGACTGTGGACAAGAATTGCGGTAGAGTGAGGAGGAGAGAAGGATGGAGGCGGGAGATGTTGCGGAGATGAAAGTAGGCAGAACGAGTGATGTTGTTGATGTGTGACTGAAAAGAGAGTGTGCTGTCGAGGACGACACCCAGACTCTTAACCTGAGGGGAGGGGAGGACAGATGTATTGTTGATGGTAATGGAGAAACTATTGGCTTTGGAGAGAGTGAGAGGCGTACCAACAAGAAGGACTTCAGTTTTAGAGCTGTTTAGTTTGAGAAAATTGGATGAAAACCAAGAATGAATTTCTTGAGACAGAGGGTAGGGGCGGATGGTGGAAGTGAAGAGGATGGTTTGGTAGAAAGGTAGAGCTGTGTGTCGTCCGCATAGCAGTGGAAATGAATGTTGTGTTTCCGGAGAATGTAACCGATGGGGAGGATGTAAATGATAACAGGGAGGGGCCCCAGGACAGAACCTTGGGGAACACCAGCTGAAACAGGAAACGAGATGGATTTATGATTTAAGGGATATGAACTGCGTTCGGTCAGACAGGTATGAGGTGAACCAGGCTAAAGGAGTGTGGGTGATCCCAATGGATGCTAATCTATTGAGGAGAGTAGTGTGAGAGATAGTTTCAAAAGCTGTGGTGAGATCAAGAAGAATGAGAATAGAAAGCAGTCCGAAATCTGAGGCCATGAGCCTGATTAATCCAGGTGTGTCTGACCTCAGTAACTGGCCGGACATACCTGGATTAATCAATTTGTCCAATAATGAAAGACAGGAAACAGAGGAGCGCTACTTAATTAAGGAAGTAGTGGAGTCGTGCATATAGCCCATTAGTTTAGTTTATTTCAGAGTTTTGGGGGTTTTTGTGTTCAGGTGTTCTGGTTGATAACGTGCTCTATGAAGCTGATGGGGTTGATGGTATCGTTACAAGCAAACTTCAATAATGAACTAAAAGTTGTGTATTGCACACTTTTCTGTCCTGACAAGTTTTATTAATAAGCTGCTTCTGAACTGCAGCTTTCCTTCCCACAGCAGCAGGTAAATATTTCCTCTCACTCATGAACACCAACGTAATCAAATCCAATATAGATGAAAGAGGACGAAAGTCCAGGCTTCCAGCTGTGCATTGCTTCAGCAGGCGTGGTGAGCCGCTGCATCTACTCGCTGCTTCATGTAACGCAGTGAAGGTGCACGAGGACGTACTTGTCTCGGACAGCCTGGATGGCCTCAGCGGCGCTCTCGTAGTTGTGCTTCTCCATGTGCCGGTACATGGTGCTCAGCTCCACCTGCCGTCTGAAGTAGATATCCACCGAGCTCTGCTTCACTGTGGCGTAGATGAATTTATCAGATGGGTTACGCAGCTGAAAGTGAAGCAGAGGAAACACCGTCAGCTCCAACATGCTGCTCTGCAGATGCTTCCCAGGTGCCTCCTGGCCGGGTGTACGTCACACCTGCACACCTGGATCAGAACAATCGCAGCAGAGTCCTGCTCACAGGGTGAAGAAGATGAAAATGGAGGAATCTGTGGTTATATGCTGTTTATGAGAAGTTTGAGGAATTTGTTATGTAATGAAGGAACAGATGAGGGCACGTAAATCAACCTAGTAAAAGAAAAGAGATTAAGAGAAAAACATCAGTGTCGATGAGGGCAAGAAACAGGAATAATGTGCTTTGCCTACAGATGCAGGCATGAAGAAGTTCCCCTTTCTGCCGACTGCCAGCCACTTGCCAGCCACTTACCAGCGACTTACCAGCGACTTGTCTGCAAATTCAATCGCACAGAGAAACAACTGTGTGCACAGGGGAAACGATTTCAGAGCATAAATGAACGCCCGGAACAAGGACGTTTCCACACGCCAAGTTTGGACACTGTGTGTGATGACGTATTTGCGGGACAAATCGTTCAGCCAGTGATAGTGCAGTGATAGTGCAGTAATGGTGCACTATCACTGCACTATTACTGCACCACTTCTAGCAGAAAAAGGTGGAACTTTTTCATGCCCGCATCTGTAGACAGAAATGACTGATGAAGGAAGTTTGTTTCCTCCCAACGCGGTGTGGATATGACAACAGTTTGCTGTGAAACTGAATGCTAGCTGTTTCTAATGGCTGTCATCTCCAACGTCACCACTAGAGGGCAGCTGGTGTTAACACTGCTAATTTCAGGGACTAGTTAAGTTTTCTTGGGTCCTTTCATGATGAAAACTGTGATAAACAATATCGATCTCATCTGAAGAGTAAGATTAAAGGAATAGTTCACCCACAGAATGATGTAACTTTATTTTCCACTTCCCCTCATGGTGAGCAAGACTCTGGAGCACTTTTTTAATATCTCAAATGCAGCCGGCGATCAGGAAGGCTTCTCGTTTTCCCCCAACTTTCATATAATGGAGTTCGCAGGGACCTGAGCCAAAAAGGTCCATAAAAGTCCACAAAAACTTGTCAATATTCCTCCATACTGCTTGTCCAATGGAATCCAAATGTCCTGAGTGGGTAGTGTCCATAATTTACTCGAAACAACGTCATTTAGTAGATTTTTAGAGCCTAAACAGTAGTACATATTACTTTCACAAAGCGCACATATAAGTGTTCACGAAACTACTGAAGCCTCGGTGTTCAGAGCCTACACTGCCGATAATACAAGCGTAGAAGAAGAAATTTGCTGTTTACATTGTGCTTAGAGCGCCAGAGCTGCAGACAAACCAGGACAAACACAAGAGGGGTTGGATATTGATTTAAAACAAAGAAAGAAGGAAAAAGAGAGCGCGCGATCTCGTCTGCCGCAGCTTCCGTAGTTTCATGAACGCGCATCGGCGTGCTCGCAGGAGATGCGATGTTCTACTGTTTAGGCTCTAAAAATATACTAAATGACGTCGTTTTGAGTAAATTATGGACGCTACCCACTCAGGACACTTGGATTACATTGGACGAGCAGTATGGAGGAATATTGACACGTTTTTGTGGACTTTTATGGACCTTTTTGGCTCGGGTCCCAGCGAACTCCATTATATGAAAGTTGGGGGAAACAACAAGCCTTCCTGATCGCCGGCTGCATTTGAGATATTAAAAAAGTGCTCCAGAGTCTTGCCCACCATGAGGGGAAGTGGAAAATTACGTTACATCATTCTGTGGGTGTACTGTTCCTTTAAGGCTGAATCCAATTTCACTCCTTGGACCTACAAACATTCACATGTAGATACAGGTGTCTCAGTCCTGTTAGGTCAGGAGTGGAGGGGTGTCTCTGTCAATTTAGTGGACTTAGAAGTGACATCATCTAAAATTCCATTTACGGCACCTGGTACTGTCATAATCCTGCTCTACGAGTGACACTTAAGATTCAGTCCTACACTTTGCGAAAAGTGTGAGTGAGACACTTGATAAATAACTTTTAAATGCAGCTTTTAACTTAGAATTTATTTTTGCTCCTGAGTCCACTCTTAAGAATGATCTTGGGACTAAGAAGTTCTAAGAAGTTTGATGAATACGGCCCCAGATGTGACATTAACATTAGACAGGTAACGTTAACCCACAGCTGTACACGGTTTAATCTCCAACAACAGCTCGTTGCATCTGCTTCTGTACGAACCGGTGGAGATTATTGATGACATATGCGTTTGTTTAAGGGGTGTCCCAATTTGTAGGGGTTGTCTTACAGCTCCGTTTTAAGGGGGAAAAAAGAGAAATGGGACGGTGCCTTAATCTGTTCCAAACTGCTGAAAAAGAACGTGGCCTATCTGATGTTCCAGTGTGGTGTCTCCTGTGGGGAGACAGAGGTCAGTTGTGTCCTCACCCTGGGGTCATTGATGCCAGTGATGCGCTCCTCAGGCCGGTCCAGCACCAGGAAGGCTGCCAGGTTGGCAGTGTACGATGCTACGATGATCATAGCGAACCCTGCCCACACCATCCCCAGGATCCTGGCTGAGAAGCTCCTGGGAGCTCCTGCAGATGGACAAATGTAGGGAACGTTGATGGTTTACCTGCACAGCAATGTATTAACCCCAAAAAGATTTCACTTAGGTCATAATCAGTGTTTCTAAATCATTTTAGGTCTAAATTAAAGGTCTTGTGGGGGTCCTGAATGGCCTGCCAGGGGAGGTGGAGGGCGGGGGCACCACTCACTCTCTCTGGCCGGTAGTGGTTGATCCACCAGCCCGTATAATACCAACAAGAGATTATTATTATTATTAGTAGTAGTAGTAGTAGTAGTAGTACGACTAACACTGCCACTACTTCTATGATTATTATTGCCACAACTACCATTATTTCATACTAAGGGTATTTCTATTGTTATCACTATGACTATAGTTATTATTGCTACTTTTTCTTAAACATTTTCAACTCCATTAGGACTGTGTGTAATATTGGAAGTTACCAGATTCTGTTTTGAATTTTTTTCTCCTATTTTCTACATCCTATCTGTAGTTTATAGTATTGTTTACTTTGTTTATCACATCATGACATACACAATGTACCGTAAATATTATCACAATTTGCAATAAAAACATAAATAAAGAAATAAAATAAAAGGTCTGAAAGTCTTTAGAAATGACTGAATGAATGAGTAACTTTCCTGTCACATGCAAGCAGCATGTGACATGTTTTAAACGGCCCGTCCAAAAACAGAGTTCTCCTTCTGACAGTCGATTGGACCTCCAGCGTCACTCTCTGTGTCATCGTCTCCATAAACTTCAACAATTTCACAACATTTACAACAACTGTCCCCACCGGGGTTCAGGTCCGGACTCTGTGGAGACCAATCCGTGTGTGACAATCATGTCTCTTGTTCCCTGAACCAGTCTTTCACAATCTGAATCCTAGACCTAAAAATAGACCCAAACCACTTTTTCACAATGTGGGCCCCATGAATCCTAGACCTGAACCTAGACCTGATGACTCATTTGCAATCTGGGCCCCTTGAATCCTAGACCCAAACCACTCTTTCATAATCTGAGTCTCATGAATCCTAGACCAGAACCTAAACCTGGACTTTGACCTGAACCACTCTATTATAATGTGGGCCCCATGAATCCTAGACCTGAACCACTTTCACAATCTGAGCTCCATGAATCCTAGACCTGAACCTAGACCTGAACCACTCTTTTTGCAATCTGAGCCCCATGAATCCTAGACCGGAACCTAGACCTGGACTTAGACCACTCTTTCACAATCTTGGCCCCATAATCCCATAGAGCCTGAACCTAGACCTGAACATAGACCTGATGTCTTTTCGCAATCTGGGCCCCATGAATCCTAGACCTTAACCTAAACCTGAACCTAGACCAAAACCACTTGTTCACAATCTGGGCCCCGTGAATCCTAGACCTGAACCTAGACCTGAACCACTTTTTTGCAATCTGAGCCCCATGAATCCTAGACCTGAACATAGACCTGAACCACTTTTTTGCAATCTGAGCCCCATGAATCCTAGACCTGAACCTAGATCTGGACTTAAACTTGAGCCACTCTTTCACAATCTTGGCCCCATAATCCTAGAC
This sequence comes from Atherinomorus stipes, assembly GCA_023101725.1. NCBI lineage: Eukaryota > Metazoa > Chordata > Actinopteri > Atheriniformes > Atherinidae > Atherinomorus > Atherinomorus stipes. The sequence goes on along the minus strand of JALJCO010001674.1, from coordinate 90,903 downwards.
CTGAACCTAGACCTGAACACAGACCTGATGTCTTTCGCAATCTGGGCCCCATGAATCCTAGACCTTAACCTAAACCTGAACCTAGACCCAAACCACTTGTTCACAATCTGGGCCCCGTGAATCCTAGACCTGAACCTAGACCTGAACCACTTTTTCGCAATCTGAGCCCCATGAATCCTAGACGGGAACCTAGACCTGGACTTAGACCATTTGTCCCTGAGAATACTGCTGTTGTCATCTTAGAATATGTCTGTGCTGTCAGGAAAGATGGAACAACCTCGTCGTTACGGATATTCTGGTAGTCAGCTGATCTGATCCTAAACCTGACCCTAGTCCTGAACCTAGACTTGGATCTTGACCTGACCACCTGCTTCAACCCCAGATCATAGACTGCCCCCACAGGCAGACCTGATGGCTGCATCACATCATCCTTCTTTCTTCTTACCGTGATGCTCCATCAGTCTTGACCAGGGTAGATCTGGACTCATCAGACGGCATGACCTTTGCTCCAGAGTCCAGTCTTTATGCTCCCCAGCAACCTGAAACCTTTTTCTCTGGTTATCTTTGCTAACTAGTGGTTGTCTTCTGGCTTCACAGATGTTCAGTCCTAATCTATTGAGTTCCCTTCACATTGTTCATGTGGAGATGTTCTTACTGTCACTATCAAACATAGCCCTGAGTTCTACTGTTGTTTTTCTCCCATCGACCACATTTCTTCCAGGAAGACGATGGTTCCCAACTATCCTCCTAGTCTTTATGAAGGGTTGGACAGTTCTGAACGCAGGTCTAGTTTCTACATACTGAGAGGTTTTCTCTGCTTGGTTCCGATAATCTGACCCTTCTGGAACGCACAACTTTTCCCTCCTACCGTTTTTCTTAGTTAAATCCAGGTGCAACTTTTTATTTTTTGTATGGGCAGCGTATTGCAAATATAGCGAGTCGAGACCACGTTACCTTCTCCGATCCCAGAGTTCAGCAGAACTCCCCACGAAAACCACATGGCGGAGGACAAGGTGAGGGCATCTTCTTCCTCTTCTTCACTGTTGACTTTAAACCTTCCAAACGGGCTGCAGACACACAACGACATCACCGCGTTTTATCATCTTCCTCCTAACCCTCAGCGATGAAGAGGCGGGAAGCAGCTGAATTACCTGAACCGGTCTAATAGGTAAAGCATCACTGCCACCACATGGACCGACAGACCGACTAACAGCCACAGTGTGCTCTGGAACGGCTGCATGAATGAGTCCAGAGTGCTGCGAGGGATTTCCTGAACACACAAACAACACACATTTACTTCCCCAAGGAAGCATCGGCTGACCTTTAAAGTCTCCCGTCAGCTTCATGCTAAGTGGATGCTGCTGTGAGGGTGATGGATCAGTGATCTGGGATCAGCCAGATAAGGGTGATGTTTTACCCTGATCTGGGATCTGACAGTCAGGGTGATGGTATCTGACTGATCTGGGATCTGCAGTCAGAGTGATGGTAGCTGACTGATCTGGGATCTGCCAGTCAGGGCTGATGGTATCTTTGATCTGGGATCTGTCAGTCAGGGTGATGGTATCTGATCTGATCTGGGATCTGTCAGTCAGGGTGATGGTATCTGATCTGGGATCTGCCAGTCAGGGTGATGGTATCTGACCTGATCTGGGATCTGTCAGTCAGGGTGATGGTATCTGATCTGATCTGGGATCTGTCAGTCAGGGTGATGGTATCTGATCTGATCTGGGATCTGTCAGTCAGGGTGATGGTATCTGATCTGATCTGGGATCTGTCAGTCAGGGTGATGGTATCTGACCTGATCTGGGATCTGTCAGTCAGGGTGATGGTATCTGACCTGATCTGGGATCTGTCAGTCAGGGTGATGGTATCTGATCTGGGATCTGGGATCTTCAGTCAGGGTGATGGTATCTGATCTGATCTGGGATCTGTCAGTCAGGGTGATGGTATCTGATCTGATCTGGATCTGTCAGTCAGGGTGATGGTATCTGATCTGATCTGGGATCTGTCAGTCAGGGTGATGGTATCTGACCTGATCTGGGATCTGCCAGTCAGGGTGATGGTATCTGATCTGATCTGGGATCTGCCAGTCAGGGTGATGGTATCTGATCTGATCTGGGATCTGTCAGTAAGGGTGATGGTATCTGACCTGATCTGGGATCTGCCAGTCAGGGTGATGGTATCTGATCTGATCTGGGATCTGCCAGTCAGGGTGATGGTATCTGATCTGACGGGATCTGCCAGTCAGGGTGATGGTATCTGATCTGATCTGGGATCTGCCAGTCAGGGTGATGGTATCTGATCTGGGATCTGCCAGTCAGGGTGATGGTATCTGATCTGGGATCTGCCAGTCAGGGTGATGGTATCTGATCTGGGATCTGCCAGTCAGGGTGATGGTATCTGATCTGATCTGGGATCTGTCAGTCAGGGTGATGGTATCTGACCTGATCTGGGATCTGCCAGTCAGGGTGATGGTATCTGATCTGGGATCTGCCAGTCAGGGTGATGGTATCTGATCTGATCTGGGATCTGTCAGTCAGGGTGATGGTATCTGACCTGATCTGGGATCTGTCAGTCAGGGTGATGGTATCTGATCTGGGATCTGCCAGTCAGGGTGATGGTATCTGATCTGATCTGGGATCTGCCAGTCAGGGTGATGGTATCTGATCTGATCTGGGATCTGTCAGTCAGGGTGATGGTATCTGATCTGATCTGGGATCTGTCAGTCAGGGTGATGGTATCTGACCTGATCTGGGATCTGCCAGTCAGGGTGATGATATCTGATCTGGGATCTGCCAGTCAGGGTGATGGTATCTGATCTGATCTGGGATCTGCCAGTCAGGGTGATGGTATCTGATCTGATCTGGGATCTGCCAGTCAGGGTGATGGTATCTGACCTGATCTGGGATCTGCCAGTCAGGGTGATGGTATCTGATCTGATCTGGGATCTGTCAGTCAGGAGTTGGTGACTGACCAAAATGAATTTACCTTGACAGAAACATTTGAAAAGTTGCCACTTTTACAAATACCACTGCTTGCCCACCTTCTTGACGAGGATGGTGAGCCCCTGATATTTGAAGGGTTTGGAGAACTCGATGTACTGAGCGCGCTCATTGTTGATTGTGAGGGGAGCCACGATCATGTCAGCCAGGCCTCCCAGCAGTTCCCCCATCATTCCGTTCCACTCCTTCTTATTGCTGTTGTTGACCTGCGGGGAGGAGGTGAGATGTAAGTTTATGTGATAAAACTGGACTCCGATCTGAGCCTTCATCTCAGGACAAATATGGATTAACTGGTTCAATCTGTAGGTTCTGTAGCAGATCAATAAAAATGTAGTAAAGGAGGAGAAGCTGCAGCTAATTCTACCAGAAACCAACAATAGCACACAGACATTCAACCCAGACTCCTGGAGGATCAATCAACCAGTTCTCTCTGTAAACCTCTCCACCAGTTTCCACCTGTCCATTTTCAGCTGGACATAACCTCTTCCTACAGGTTTTCCTCCTCCTGTCTAACATAAAACACCCAAAATAAATGAACAACATCTTCACAACTGCAAGGGCTGCATGTATAATCTTGGTCTCTACAGACAGCTGAGACGGGTCAGATACTACAGAAACGTCAGAATCAGGATATGTGTTACTGTGTCAGAGTAAAATCACCTGGAACGCAGAAGAAAATGTGAAGTGTTATCTCCTCCTAAAAGAATATCCACAATACTTTTAGTAAAATCCCTTTTGATTTAATCAAATCAAATTTGATTTAATCTTCTTTTAGTGGTTTATAAATGTCTTAATGGTCTCGGGGCTTCTCATTTATCTGACATGCTTTCAAACTATGACCTGTTGTGGACCCTGAGGTCCTCTGGAACCGGCCTTTAAAGCCCAGTTTCCACCCTTGGGTCCGGCTGGGCCGGGTTGGTTTTGGTGCAGATATGTTGACTTCACATTGCATCCCCACAGCAACTGTCCCCTTACCCTGGAGGCAGAGTAATAACCGGCTATGTGATCGCGTAACATCACAGTGCAACGCCTTTTGACCAAAGCACCACACCACACGAGAGAGAAACAAAAGATCATCCCTGCTTTGTTTTTATGTCGGGTCACGCGGCAAGCAACATGTTTTCCAACTAATCAACGGTCTGCAGTGTGTTAAGCTCCATCTTTTTGGTCCGGATCGGTTAGATTAGTACCTCTATAGAAGGTTACCAAAAACGTAGGACGGGTCGGGTTGGATATAAGGGTACCCGTCCCAGATTTTATCTGTGGAGACGCAAACAAACATGGACTGACTCCACCCAGACTCGTTGGAGGAAACAGGGTTCTAGTTGTTCGTAAAGGTTGGATTAAAACTTGCGGCGAAGCCTCGGTCCATCAGAACGGTCCTCGTGTGGAACATCCCACTACATCTCACTGAGACCAAGCACCAAGACCAAGACATTACCCAGTCTTGTCCAAAATCTTGGTCTCTGTCCCTGGTCTCGGAAACATCTTGGTCTTGTCTCGGTTCCTGGTTTCAGTAATGTCTTGGTGGTGTGGTCTTTACTAACACAACATCCTCCCAGAAAACCTCAGGGCTGCAGACTGCTGATGATTTTAGGAAGACGCTGGGGACCTGTCTCTTTAGCCTAGCTCTCCAATTAAAATTTAATTTAGTCGCTTTCTGGTACAAACCTCCTATCTCCATTTTACATCAGTCAAAAACCCTCTAATCATGTGAGCTTTATTTGGTTAAAATATTCAAAAAAGGGAAATTAATAGATAAATACAACCAAATATATGACTTTAATGTAAAAAACTCAATCCAAAGTTTGGTGATGTCGTGTCCAGTTTCTACAAACCCACACATTTTTAGTCACTTCCGGAAAAGTAACAGTTTTGCACCCGACAGCTGTGATTTACGCTTTATTTTTCATATTATTCTTATTAGTTTCTCATCTTTCTCTCATCAAGATCTTGTTTTTACTTTTTATTTTCTTTAACTCCAGTGTTTTAATCATGGGGATCCTCCGTGCCGGGCGCGCTGCCTCTGTGGTGATCGCCCTGGTCTGGGGGGCAGGAGTTGCTCTGCCCAGAAGATGTCAAAGAAGGTGTCAAAGTGCTCATTTATGTGGGCGTGTGTGAAAGAGATTGAGTCGTGTGTTTTTAAATTGTTTTTAATCTGTAAAGCACTTTGTCTTGCTTTCTGCATGAAAAGCACTTTATGAATAAATAAATCTGAATTTGAAAAGTAAGACAAGGTTTCTGATTTATTGATGCTGCTTTCTAGTGTATGCAAAGATCTTCTGCACTACAAGCATCCCATGATAACCCCTGTACACAGGATTCTCGTCAAGGTGAAGTTAAGGAGACATAATTCAAGAGAAAACCCAGCTGGGCCTGAAGGAACCTTCTGTTGGCTGGTGTTTGTGGGATTGTTTTTACATCTGACTGTAGTCTGCTGAGGCTGCCGTGGTGTCGTCTCCTCACGCTCAAGCTTTTTATTTGGAGTAAAACTTGTTCATGAAAGACGTACGACTCAGTGGTTTGACCGCAGGTCCGTGAGCCACATCAGTGTGATGGATGCAGCTGTGAAAGCTGAAACGTGAGCGCTGCATGACGACGCTGCATCCATTTTAATCCAGTCACACCAGCTGCAGCGCTCCACTCTCACAGATGGAGGACTGAAGCTGCTCATCACATCAGGAACTTAGGGAGAGATGAGCCACTCATCAGCCGACGATGAAGGCGACATTCGGTCAGGTTGGCATCAACAGCAATGAGATGATTTCAGAAAAAAGACGCGTTTGTTGTCAAATCTGTGACCGCGGGCCGGTTTCACATCGGCTCTCTGCTCTGATTTTATTCCTGGTTTTTGGAACGGAGAGCAAATCTGTCAGCTGGATTTAGAGCAGAAATAAAACACCCTCAAATAAATGTGTAACGATGTGAGGAAGAGGAGGAGGAAGATGAAGGCTGACAGCCTGAAGGGAATAACGAGCGGCGAGGAGGCGATGAAGGTGAGATGAGCAGTGAGAGAGAGAGAAATGACCACATATTTCTCAACCACTGCAAGGTCAGAATCAGAGCAGTGGTCACCATGGCAACAAGTCCTGATGTTCTGAATAAATAATCATGTTGATGCTTTTAGAGGAAGAAAAAACAACAAACAGAGAGATAAATCAGGATTCAGTTTATACCCTTTAACTCGATGTTTAATATCGTCATATTTATGGACCTTTATAAATGTTTAGTCTGAACTTGATTTCAGTTAGTGGACCTGAGGCAACCATCTACCCCACGCCTGCTGTGGACTTGGAGGTGTCCAGAGCAACATACTAAATATCCTCAGAAATCCTAGTTGGGCAAAAAAGTTTAATTTCTATTAATTCAACATGTGTGTGTGAAAAACGAATCCATTAAGTGACTTGAGTCATGATTTGGACCTCTGAAAATGACTTGAAAACATATTTAGTATCAACAAGTATAATTATGATTTAGCAACACTAATTGCTAAAGACTTTTTTTTTTTTTTTTTTTTGATATACTTGTAAGATCCCCGAGGGGAAATTAGGGTCTCTCTCTCTCCCAAGACAAAGACTTGTCTTGGTAAAAAAAAAAAAAAAGAAAAACAATAACTTCACAATCATGAAGAGATAAAACAGCATCCTGCCAGGCAGCTCAGTCACAACGTTCTGCCAGGCAGCTCAGTAACAGAGTCCTGCCAGGCAGCTCAGTAACAACATCCTGCCAGGCAGCTCAGTCACAACGTTCTGCCAGGCAGCTCAGTAACAGAGTCCTGCCAGGCAGCTCAGTCACAACGTTCTGCCAGGCAGCTCAGTAACAGAGTCCTGCCAGGCAGCTCAGTAACAAAGTTCTGCCAGGCAGCTCAGTAACAACATCCTGCCAGGCAGCTCAGTCACAACGTTCTGCCAGGCAGCTCAGTAACAGAGTCCTGCCCCAAGAGCCTCCGCACCACAACCCGGCACCCACCCTCCAGGCAGCTCAGTCACAACGTTCTGCCAGGCAGCTCAGTCACAACGTTCTGCCAGGCAGCTCAGTAACAACGTTCTGCCAGGCAGCTCAGTAACAGAGTCCTGCCAGGCAGCTCAGTAACAGAGTCCTGCCAGGCAGCTCAGTCACAACGTCCTGCCAGGCAGCTCAGTCACAACGTTCTGCCAGGCAGCTCAGTAACAGAGTCCTGCCAGGCAGCTCAGTAACAGAGTCCTGCCAGGTAGCTCAGTAACAGAGTCCTGCCAGGCAGCTCAGTAACAGAGTCCTGCCAGGCAGCTCAGTAACAAAGTTCTGCCAGGCAGCTCAGTAACAACGTCCTGCCAGGCAGCTCAGTAACAGAGTCCTGCCAGGCAGCTCAGTCACAACGTTCTGCCAGGCAGCTCAGTAACAGAGTCCTGCCAGGCAGCTCAGTAACAGAGTCCTGCCAGGCAGCTCAGTAACAGAGTCCTGCCAGGCAGCTCAGTAACAAAGTTCTGCCAGGCAGCTCAGTAACAGCGTCCTGCCAGGCAGCTCGGTAACAGAGACAGCGCAGTCCTGCCAGGCAGCTCAGTAACAAGCTGTCATACTGCCAGGCAGCTCAGTAACAACGTCCTGCCAGGCAGCTCAGTCACAACGTTCTGCCAGGCAGCTCAGTCACAACGTTCTGCCAGGCAGCTCAGTCACAACGTTCTGCCAGGCAGCTCAGTAACAAAGTTCTGCCAGGCAGCTCAGTAACAGAGTCCTGCCAGGCAGCTCAGTAACAGAGTCCTGCCAGGCAGCTCAGTAACAAAGTCCTGCCAGGCAGCTCAGTAACAGAGTCCTGCCAGGCAGCTCAGTAACAACAGTCCTGCCAGGCAGCTCAGTCACAACGTTCTGCCAGGCAGCTCAGTAACAGAGTCCTGCCAGGCAGCTCAGTAACAAAGTTCTGCCAGGCAGCTCAGTAACAACATCCTGCCAGGCAGCTCAGTCACAACGTTCTGCCAGGCAGCTCAGTAACAGAGTCCTGCCAGGCAGCTCAGTAACAGAGTCCTGCCAGGCAGCTCAGTAACAAAGTTCTGCCAGGCAGCTCAGTAACAACGTCCTGCCAGGCAGCTCAGTCACAACGTTCTGCCAGGCAGCTCAGTCACAACGTTCTGCCAGGCAGCTCAGTAACAACGTTCTGCCAGGCAGCTCAGTAACAACGTTCTGCCAGGCAGCTCAGTAACAGAGTCCTGCCAGGCAGCTCAGTAACAGAGTCCTGCCAGGCAGCTCAGTAACAGAGTCCTGCCAGGCAGCTCAGTCACAACGTCCTGCCAGGCAGCTCAGTCACAACGTTCTGCCAGGCAGCTCAGTAACAGAGTCCTGCCAGGCAGCTCAGTCACAACGTTCTGCCAGGCAGCTCAGTAACAACGTCCTGCCACCCAGCTCAGTAACAACGTCCTGCCAGGCAGCTCAGTAACAACATCCTGCCAGGCAGCTCAGTCACAGAGTCCTGCCAGGCAGCTCAGTAACAGAGTCCTGCCAGGCAGCTCAGTAACAGAGTCCTGCCAGGCAGCTCAGTAACAAAGTTCTGCCAGGCAGCTCAGTAACAACGTCCTGCCAGGCAGCTCGGTAACAGAGTACTACCAGGCAGCTCAGTCACAACGTTCTGCCAGGCAGCTCAGTAACAGAGTCCTGCCAGGCAGCTCAGTAACAGAGTCCTGCCAGGCAGCTCAGTAACAGAGTCCTGCCAGGCAGCTCAGTAACAACATCCTGCCAGGCAGCTCAGTAACAGAGTACTACCAGGCAGCTCAGTAACAACGTCCTGCCAGGCAGCTCGGTAACAGAGTACTACCAGGCAGCTCAGTCACAACGTTCTGCCAGGCAGCTCAGTAACAGAGTCCTGCCAGGCAGCTCAGTAACAGAGTCCTGCCAGGCAGCTCAGTAACAGAGTCCTGCCAGGCAGCTCAGTAACAACGTCCTGCCAGGCAGCTCAGTAACAGAGTACTACCAGGCAGCTCAGTAACAACATTCTGCCAGGCAGCTCAGTAACAGTCCTGCCAGGCAGCTCAGTAACAGAGTCCTGCCAGGCAGCTCAGTAACAGAGTCCTGCCAGGCAGCTCAGTAACAACGTCCTGCCAGACAGCTCAGTAACAACGTCCTGCCACGCAGCTCAGTAACAACGTCCTGCCAGGCAGCTCAGTAACAGAGTCCTGCCAGGCAGCTCAGTAACAGAGTCCTGCCAGGCAGCTCAGTAACAGAGTCCTGCCAGGCAGCTCAGTAACAAAGTTCTGCCAGGCAGCTCAGTAACAACGTCCTGCCAGGCAGCTCGGTAACAGAGTACTACCAGGCAGCTCAGTCACAACGTTCTGCCAGGCAGCTCAGTAACAGAGTCCTGCCAGGCAGCTGAGTAACAGAGTCCTGCCAGGCAGCTCAGTAACAGAGTCCTGCCAGGCAGCTCAGTAACAGAGTCCTGCCAGGCAGCTCAGTAACAAAGTTCTGCCAGGCAGCTCAGTAACAACGTCCTGCCAGGCAGCTCAGTCACAACGTTCTGCCAGGCAGCTCAGTCACAACGTTCTGCCAGGCAGCTCAGTAACAGAGTCCTGCCAGGCAGCTCAGTTCCTCATACTAACAGCACATTATGGCTTTTGCTTCCCTGGTAGTGACTGTATATAGAACATGTGTATGAACAATATCTGACAGCTCCAAAGAGATGACTGAAAGTCATGTGTCATGTGTTGCAGAACATGAGATGTGATGGGAGTAAGAAGCATCTGGACCCGTCTGAACTGTAAACTAGAAATTACTGGCCCATCATCATCATCATCACACAACTGAACTTACTCGCTCCTGTGTGCCAAATTTCCCATCAGCCACCAGATGAACTTCGTAGGTGAAGTTCATGTTCATAGCCAGCTTGATGAGCAGGTCGATGCAGAAACCATAGCAACACTGAGGGACGATGGGCTGACCTGCGCACGCATGCACGCACACACACGCACACACACATACGCACACACACAGAGTGTTATTTCATTGTTAAACACTGATTAATGACAGCAGCAGGTTTCAGTTTTGAGAGTTAAAGACAAGTCTGAGCTGGAAACACAGAAAAAAAGCTTAAAGGTAGAGTCCAGAGTTTTCCCCCCTGAAAATAAACGCTAGACTTGTGTGAGTGAAATCCGACTCAATCTGCACCTTTGGGCCTCCGCTTTCGTGTGGTGGTGAGTTTTGCTTGTAAATCCCCCTCCCCTGACTGTATTCAGTCTTTTCCCTTTGGTTTGGTGTATTCAGGACGTTTCTCCAGCCGATGACGGAGCTAAAGGCGTAGCGCTCTGTTGGGATAAACTCGGCAATTGGAACAAACTTTTTTTTTTTCTTTTTTAACATCGACTGGAGCCGACACCAGATTCGCTTGAATTCTTGATAAAAATTGCGGATTCAGCAAAGAAAAGGAAGTGTTTTGCGTCGAAAACAAATCATGCACACTTAAAAAGCAGGGTTAATATTGGTTTGGCTTTCACCCACTTTCTAGCTTTGAAGGAGAGGCTTGGGACTGGAAAGCGACGCGGCCATGAGCCCAAGGGGAGGGGCTCTCAGTATGAATAGTGTTTACAAACAGAAACGGAGGAACACTACGGACTCTACACACTCAAAAATAGAGGTACCAATTTGTACTTAAAAGGGTACAAAGCTTGTCGCTGGGGGTGTTCCTTTTTGAAAGACATTTCTGTACCTTCAGTCCTGGTCCATTTTTGCACCTTATCAAGCTGTATGAGTTAATAAAGTACAATTAAACCAATTAAAAATGATTAATAAAAGTCAATAAAATAGAGATTATGACAACAATCAAAGATGCTAGTAATAAATGAATAATTATTATATAAATATTAGGCCAAACACATATATAATTATTATTATAATTATTACTATGATTTTTATGAAAATCATAATATGATAACTATAATTATACTACTGTTTAGAAGTACTGCTATTTATAGTTATTGTACAAGCTACGCACATTTTTCAATGCTGTAGATACCCTTTGGGTTAAAATGGTACAAATTTGTACTTTATATTACTTTGGACCTTTTTTCATAGTATATAGGTACTTCTGGCCTCATAAAGACCAATATTGTACTTTTGAGAGAACATTTGTAAAAAATGTACCTACAGGTACAGAAATGTTCCTGTGTCGTACCTCTATTTTTGAGAGTGTACCTCAGAACCCGGTCCACTCAGGAGGACCAGCAGAACAGACTTATTACCACAAGGAGAAGAGTTTATCTATCTATCTATCTACATTTCATCCATCCATCCATACCTGGTATGGTCCCGTTTGGTCCTGTACAGATGACTTTCTTGATGAGAACGCCATTAACGGTGTACTCCTCTTTACACGTTCCGTCGCTCTTTGTTGGCTTCACATAAACGAACGGTTCCTGATGGATGGTGACGATCTGAAAGACGAGCAGCAGACATGACAGAGCTGCATCCCCCTGAACGCATCACCGGCCGTTCTAAACACAGTTACAGCTAGAGCCTGCCCACCAGATGCTGTACAGCCCAACAACATACAACCACATGAAACCAATAAAAGTTGAAGCCATCGCAAAAACTTAAACTGGTTTGTGATTTGTTTGGAGAGGATGGCCTTATGTCTTTTAGACAATTACAAATTAATTATGATATTCCACAGAAAGACTTCTCTTGTTTTTTTTCCAAGCAAGACATTTTGTACAATCATCACTCATTTTTCCAGATGGCCAACAGATCTTAAACCCTGTTGGAAGTTTTCTTCTTAGATTTAATGATAGTCCCAACCATAAAAGGAAATTTATTTCCTTTTTTTTAATAAGCAACCAATGATGCTAAATCCTCTTACAACTGAAAGGTCCAGAAGCCTTTGGGAAAGAGATTTAGGGGTTGAGCTTAGCAGTGAAATATGGTCAAGGGCGTTCTTACTAACAAAAAACACGTTTATCTGCAACAAACTTGGGGAAAGGTTTATGCATGAACTTCACCCTCAATATTCACCTATCTGTATAGAATGCAATACAAGTGCGGGTGACTATTATCATTGTATTTGGGGGTGTGCATTGATCAACAGGTTCTGGAAGAATGTTTCCTCAGAACTTCGTTGTATTTTTCATGATAGAGTTCCTGTGGACCCGAGACTGCTTCTTCTTGGTTTATCTGTTCATGGACTGTCCCTGATGCCTGAGCAGATGATATTACGTAAACTTCTACATCTGGCAAGATGTTCCAGGGACAGCCCCCTTCTGTTATACGATGGTACAGAGAGGCGTTTAGGGTCCTTCCAACGGAGCGCCTCAGCGCCCTAATTAAGGGCAATCTGGACACCTTTTATAAAATATGGCAACCCCTTTTGGACTTTTTACCTCAAAACTTAAGTGATACTTAGCAAAGGAGGGTCACACTTTATTTTCAAATATAACCAATGCTAAGTCTGTTGTATTTCTGTACGCTCTGTGCTGGCCTGATACGCTGTTGTTTTGTTTTTCTTTTTGTTATTTTGTGTGATAAATAAATATTCAATAAAATATTATTGAAAAAAAAAAAGTTGAAGCCAACCTTTAATCATGATTTAACCTCTGTCTTAAGAATCTAAGCCTACTCAGATAGCAGACACATTTGGGCCCAATCACAGGTTTTTAGGCACTTGATGTTCAGACTAGATCTGGTCCAGATGCCAGGTATACCAGCCTGGATGAGGATTATGGCAGGTGTTTTATGGGCCAGAGATGGTTCAAATATAAGGAGCTGACCTGAAGATGGATCACAAAAAAGTTCCCTTTGAGCCACATGTGGTTGAGTTTTAGCAGTCACACAAAGGCCAGATGTGGACCGCAAAAATGATTTTTCAGATTAATTAAAAGATATATATTAGGTCTAAGTGTATTAGTTTTTCTCAAATCAAATTAATGATGTGGTTGAAACCTTAAATTTTGATTTACTAGAAATTTATCTTTTATCTTAAGACAAAGAATGAAATTGCAATCATACAAAGTGAAAATATAATTCATAACAAAGAACGTAAACTATATTTTTCTTTTGTTACAACTCAATTTTTCATTCTGGAATAAACTAAGTCGCTGTAATTCTCATTCATGCATTTTTAAAAACATTTTTCAAGTTAAATTTCTGATTCACTACAAAGTAAACGGTACGGTACGGTACAAAGTAAAATTTTTATTATACCTTAATCGATATTATACAGTATTTCGTACCAATCCAAATTGGTACTTGATGTATAAGTCGATGACTGAACAGCAACATTTACAGTAACTATGTCATGTTGGTCCTGTGTCACATGTCATATACAGTATGAACTACATGTGGTGGTGAGTTTCGCTCCTTACTGTCCTTCACACTCATGGTGAAACTTTTAAGTCCAAACTGAACAGAATTTCTCAATAACTGTCTCTGAATGTGAACACAACAAAGGCAGTAAACACATGACTGAAATTTATAGAATATGAATTATAAAAGGTGAAATTCCTGCTGAATTTGTACTTCCCATGAGCTTTTGTGGTCCAGATATGTTGAGTTTTGAAAAAGGCTCCGCCCCCTTTGTTGATCATGCCCGCTGAAGCTGAAACAACTTAATGAATTTACTTTGGGCAAAAGTTAAGCGTTATTTCAGACTAGAGTGTTGTTTTACGTTGATTTGACTCAAAAACATAAGATTTCATCACCAAACCAAAATAATTAAGCAAGATCAATGTAAACTAGAAAAGCAGTCGGAGAGCGCAGACCTCCGCCAAGCAGCTCATGTCTTCCTCATATTGTGATTCACAACAAAAACTTCCACTCCTGCATTCATTTAACCTCCATCATTGGATTTCTTGACCATGAAAACATCCCAACAGCATCTGGAATCATGCTCGTATCATTATTACTTCAATAGTTATTTACAAAAATCCATATTTCCATAATGGCGGTTTTCTTCTGGATCTAGCTCTGTTGCTGTTGAAGATGCATCAGTTCCGTTGACAAACTCCCGATTCAGCAGAATCTTGGCTACAATCTGGTTATAGCTGCACGTCTTTATCTTCATTTGTTTCCTTTCAGCACTGAATCTTCCAACGACTCCCTGATTTTTGTGTGTTCAGGATCACATTCTCCAGAATTTTATCTGGATTTTTATCAACTTTTGAAACATTCTAGAACTCATTGAGATCCTTTCTTGTAATTTTTTACCAAACACTCGGGACATTTGTGCGGAGTTATATGGAAAAATTCAAAATTTGGCCACAATGTTAAAGAATCCTTCAAAGAATTCCTGGAGGGTGATCTGGATCACCACCAACATTTAATGGCTTCATTCTTGGACTGAGGCACACGACTGGTGAACATTTAAAAAAAAAAAAAAACTTATAATTTAGATTAACACTAACTTTATGAAACACATCTGTGCTGCTTATTTGAACAATTTTGACTTTGGGCTTAGCACTCCATTTAAACGATTATATTCACATGAAGTGCAACTTCTTCATTCTACTGACTAACTTTATGAAATTTGTTGCCATTTTTTAAAGAACCACTGTTTTATTTAGACTTGAAGGTTTCAGAAAACAGAACTACAGGAGAGGATGAGGGCCACTGTCCAAAACATAAAATAAAATTCTGAGACAAAAGTCAGAACTTTGACTTTTTTTCAAAGCATTAAAAAAAATTCAGGAGATCTTTTTTCAATTTCAGAGTTTTCTGACTTTTTCAGAGAATTCTGACTTTCTTCAGATATTGGGGGGGGGTCCCTAAAATTTGTTTTAATGTTCTGGAAAAAGTCAGAATTATGACTCCCCCTCCCCCCCCCCACCCCGAATTCCAACTTTTTTCAGAAATTGAAAAAAAAAAAAAAGAAAGAGAGAAAAAGAAAAAAAAAGGTTTAAAATTTTCTGGAAAAAGTAAGAATTCTGACTTTTTCATAAGTTATAAAAAAAAATTCCTGAAAACTTTTTTTTTGGTTTTAATATTCTGGAAAAATTCTGAATTTTTTCTCAGAATTTTTTTCTTCAGTGGTCCTAATCTTCTTCTGTACAAAACTAAACATTAAAACTTTGCCAACAAACAAACATACAAAAAGGGATAGTTTCATTTTCCTTTATGGGATGTTGCTCTTTTGAGACCGTGTGTTGCAGAAGAAGCCCAGAATTTCCAAGCTAATGAGAAGAGAAACAAAAAAACCATTACTGGTACTTTTACTTGGAAGAATTTAGAGCAGTTATTCCAATGAAAAACTGCTAAAACCTGCATTTGTTATCATGTATATTTTTAAATATTACTTGGTTCTTCATCATTTTTAGTGGATGTTATTGAGCCGTTGTGGACGGTCCAAAGAGCCATTTGTGGCTCTGGAGCCGCAGGTTGCAGATTCCTGCTCTACATAAACACATTTGCATTTCATACATCGGACCATCCTCATCCTCAGTCTGCTCTGAGATCCTCTGGCCGGTGAGTCTGGAATCCCCTCCAGCGTTGCAGGCATCTCTGAGCTGAAACTGCGTTACCGTGACGATGACACAAACAGACACGACCATGGCACCTTCAGCTTGGTCGACATCTGGTATCCAACGGGTTTCTCTGTCTCTCCTCCGGGCCAGATGATCTTCCTCTGAGGGTTCATCACAACCTGGAACACACACACACACACACACACACACACCTGAGCCGGAGGTGGTAAAGCTGCTGCAGGTCTCCGCCCGACAGGCTGTCTAAATGACAGCATCATCCATATTTAAGCAGGCCCGAGGCTGCAGCTCATGTCTCAGCTCTGACCGACCTGCGGCAGATATCACCAATAATCAATAATCAATGAGGAACACATGAAGTCCAGCAGCTGGCTCGTGTTTACTCTGCGCTGACTGGGAAACATGGAAGATGAAAACCTCATCAGCCAGCCAGGGCTTCTGAACCGGGCGTGACCTCATACCTGAACACATACACACCCCGCTGGAGGAAAAGGAAACACATGGAAGCAGATTGTAACTAATATTTACAGGGTTCACAAGCATCCTGGAAAACCTGGAAAATGATTGAACATTTTTACAGTCATGGAAAACACATGGAAAATAAGAAAAAGAGGAAAATGTCCTGGAAAAGCTTGAGTTGTCCTGGAAAATGATTTTTCCTCCCTCTGCATTTGTGGCTGAACGAAAACTGCTTTGTCTCCGCTTCGTCCCTAAATTCTCTCTAGTTCATCTTTGCTTCGTCTCTACTTCATCGCTAGTTCGTCTCTAGTTTGTCTCTGCTTCATCACTGACAGAAGTTTGGGACGACCAGAACTTCCTAGACCCGGCCGTCCGGCCAAACTCAGCAATGGTGGGAGAAAAGCCTTGGTGAGAGAGTAAAGAAGAAGCCAAAGATCACTGTGGCTGAGCTCCAGAGATGCAGTAGTGAGATGGAGAAAGTTCCACAAAGTCAACTATCACTGCAGCCTCCACCAGTCGGGGCTTTATGGCAGAGTTGTCTGATGGAAGCCTCTCCTCAGTGCAGACATATGAAAGCCCGCATAGAGTTTGCCAAAAACACATGAAGGACTCAGACTGAGAGAAATAAGATTCTCTGGTCTGATGAGACCAAGATTGAACTTTCTGGAGTTCATTCTAAGCGGTATGTGTGGAGAAAACCAGGCACTGCTCATCACCTGCCCAATACCATCCCAACAGTGAAGCATGGTGGTGGCAGCATCATGCTATGGGGGTGTTTTTCAGCTGCAGGGACAGGACAACTGGTTGCAGTTGAAGGAAAGATGAATGCGGCCAAGTACAGAGATCCTGGAAGAAAAGCTCTTCCAGAGTTCAGGAGCTCAGACTGGACCGAAGGTTCACCTTCCAACAAGACAATGACCCTCACACACAGCTGAAATAACAAAGGAGTGGATCAGAACAACTCTGGACCATTCTGGACCGGCCCAGCCAGAACCCTGACTTAAACCCAACTGAGCATCTCTGAGAGACCTGAAAATGGCTGAACACCACCGTTCACCATCCAACCTGACAGAACTGGAGAGGATCTGCAAGAAGAACCAGAAGATCCCAAATCCAGGTGTGGAACACTTGTTGCATCATTCCCAAGAAGACTCATGGCTGTAGTCGCTCAGAAGTACTTCTACTCAGTACTGAGCAAAGTACTCAATACTTATCACCATGTCATATTTCAGTTTTTCTATTTTTCATAAATTTGCAAAAATTTCTACATTTCTCTTTTTTTCTGTCAGGATGGGGTGCTGAGTGACATTAACGAAAAATAAAATGAACTTATTTTTATTTTGGCAAATGGCTGCAATGAAACAGAGTGAAAAGTTAAAGGGGTCTGAATACTTTCTGTACCCACTGTACATTTAAGTATCTAAAGTAATTTTCATTTCATCTTCATAAATGAGTCTGACCAAGCGTGCAACCAATGAGTAAGTAGCTTTTTAACCGGGTCTAACAGGTTGTTTATCCGGCAGTTTTGTACTGGACATAGAACCAGGTTGTTGTACGTGGTGGGTGGGAACAACTGTCCTCAGTTTAACTGCTTCACCTGCACACACCCTCCAGTCATCGGTGAGGGGTTCCTACACCCCTGCCTGTTATTGTATTCTTGTCTCCTCTCCTCTCCCTCCTAACTCTCTTTTTCTCTTCAGTTTATTCGTTTTTCCTCCCCCCGGCCAGGTCATTAATATGTAAGTAATGTGAGGAGACGCCTCGTATCTATAAAGCAGAGCAGGTTTGCCAGAGCATGATGCTGCTGCTACTGTGCTGGACAGCAGCGTAACCAGGGCCGTTCTAGCCCACGTTCTCTCATGTTCTGTTTGGGTTTAACCGTTTGTGCGCTGGGTTTGAGCAGCAGGTGTGACGCCTACCTGGGAGCCGTTGAAGACTCCAACCTGGACGAGGCGACCTTGTCTCTGCTGGTAGTTCTGGATGCTGTAGGTGGCGAACCGCCGGTCGCCGTCGTCGTTGAACTCGATACGTCCCGTCAGGCCGTCGGGGTACTTTGATGACATCAGCACGCTGAGGAGCCAATCAGAGAGCAGCAGAAAGGTTTAAGTGGCAGTCAGTTGACTGTCAAGACATTTAGATAAATGACTGTAGGTAACGAGGAGGACGCCGAAGACACTCGACTTCAGAAGCTGTTATGATTCATCTGGACTGACGGACTATGTAGGTCATACACTGAGGAAGAGGAGGAGACGATGAGGAGGGACAGGGAAGTTTATTATCCCAGTTGTGTCACTCTGACTCAACTCTGGATCCAGATCAGAACAGTGAAGCGTCTCAGTTTGACTCGACTCCAGCTACACACTCGTCTGCTCAGCCTTCTTAATCACGAATTTCTCCCCATAATTCAGAAGATCAAAAGAGACATTCTGTGTGAATCTACGAAGCTTTGCCACCGATGAAAACCTTGGATGTGAGAACAGGAAGTCCATACACTGTATAAATGACATGTAATACTGATTATGTCCACCATACTTGGCATATATGATGACAGACAACCCCTGACCTCACTCTTATGACAAATATAATGGATAAGTTACAATATGGCTCAATAGCCTACATTATTTCAATTAATTAGCCCCGCCCCACTGGCTAAACCCTACAGGAAGTCTGCCATTTTGAAAAAAGTGCCATATTTGGGATCATTTTTGCCCATTTCTGTGTGTCATATTTCAGTGAACTCCTCCCACAGATTTTATTGTAAAGGTCTGAAATTCAGTCAGAACACTCTAAAGGCATGTGGGATCAAAAGTGTTGTTCAGCTATGGCTGCTTCTCAAAGTTTGATGTTTCACCATTTGGCATGTCATCCAGCAGCTCGTACCTACAATACCCTATCTGCATTAAAATGAACTTGGTAATTCCAGTCGTACCCTGACAACATCCAAATGTCTTGATGTGGTAAACATCATAGCACCGCACTCTGACAACATGAAGTGAATCATTTTGAAGCCGAAATCACCTGCATTAGGCAGTTAAACATTACACTACAGCTTCATTTTAATCAGTTGACTTTCTCCACGCGTTTGAACGAACTTGTCCTAGGGCTTTTATGGTATGGCAACCAAAATCAGTCACGATATCCCCAAGGCATGTGTGATCAAAAGTTATCAAAAGCTTTTTGATAGGACAAAGTGTGTGGTGTGGGCAGGGCCTCAAGGTTTGATGTTTTGCCGTGAAAAATCAAATTGACATAACTCCCACGTTAAATGAGATATCTGCACCTTAAGTCTTGGGTGTGATGCCAATATGACCCTGAAGACATAAACATATTCATATTTTCATTATGTCATAGTCCCGTCCCCTTGTTACAGTCGTCATTTTGGCGTTTACTCACCACGCGTTTGAACGAGCTTGTCCTAGGTCTTTAATTGTACGGCCACTGAAATCAGTCAGGATGTTCCCAAAGCATGTATGATCAAAAGTTATCAAAACTATTTTGCAAGCACAAAGCATGTCGCGAAGGCAGATCCGCAAATTTGACCCTCTCGCCATAAAACACAAAACTGAGATAACTGGCACACAATCCGTTATCTGCACCAAAATTGCTATGTGTGATGCCGGTCGGATGCTGAACGCACCCATTTGACCATTTCTGGGGTACACCTTAGCTCCGCCTCCTGGTGACAGGAAATGCTGTTTTTCAGACTCTTCGCTCCTGATCCCCAATGATTACAGGAAAACTTTTTTTTTTTTCAACCTAGACCTTATTTCTAGGAGGATACGTGCATTTACTGACTGGTAAAGTTTCTGCATCACTTTGAGTCCTTTGGAAGATATTATGCTGAGTCGCCCTTACAGTGTGTTCAGACCAAGCACGATTTGGGCGTCAAGGGCGTCAGGTTTACATGCAAAGTCAATGGCCAACGCGCGTCGGGGAGGCGTCAAAAAACCTGCGGTACGTTTCGCGCGTTGTCAGGGCGCGTTACACGCGTTTCGCACGTCGAGTTTGAAGATTTTGAGCGTTTGACGCGCGTTACGCGTCAGACACCGGAGTTGGAAAATCTGAACTTTGGCGTCTTGACGCGGGGCGTCGACCAATCAGAACGAGTCATGACACAGACACACTGGAGAGGAAACACACAGAAGAACCAGGGGAATCTCCTCTCTATCTGAAGACAGAGGAGGATAAACTGTGATCTGTGTCCAGTCCCGGTTTCTGAATGGTGGTTTGATGACCTGCTGTCCTGATGGGATGTACTGGGCTTATAATGCTGCCCCACATCGGGACAGCGGGACGTTAAACTGGGCCAGATCAGACGGCTGAAAGTGCCGCTCGCCAGCAGCTCCTGGAGTAAATGACAGTCAGAACACCTGGAATCATTTGGTGAACCGGACACAGAGCAGAGATGTCCGACGACGAAGTTCCCTGCTTTATTTATCACATTAAGCCGAGCCGCTCTCTCTCCTGCATCTGCGATGGTGCAGACAGACCGGTGAAAGGAAAAAGAGAAAGCAGAGACTCCTCCCGAGGCGCGGCAAGCGCGGCTTGGCTGGGCATCTCTCGCCGCGCGTCAGGGGCGTCAGGGCGTCAAGACGCTGGAAATCAAGCGTCTGACTTTTTAGTGACCAACGCCCAACTTTGGGCGTCAGGCGCGATTTCGACGCCCAAATCGCGCTTGGTCTTAACACACCGTTGGGCATGCATCCAGTAATAAAGGCGGAGACGGGTCAGCTACCCTAGAAGACATTGGCCCAATTCCAATTCCTCTTTTCATCCCTACCCCTAGCCCTTCCCCTTGGCCCTAACACTCGCTTCAAGTGTTGGGCTTTGAATCATTCCCCTATGAAATGGGACAACACTTCGAAATCCTCATGCGTCACCAATAGTCGTCCGTGGCGCAATAAACCAATGTCACGGCTGTTTCCAGAAGAGTTCGCAATGCCGTCTGCAGCATTAAAGTGTCAATGAAGTTTTGTTGAAAAAGAAAAAAGCCACATGCAGCAGCAATAATCTCCCTTTCCTGGGCGACTGGATTATTTCTTTGGCTTTTGGCCGAAAAAATGTAAGAATGAAAAGAAAAGAAGACGCTACGCTAGAAGACGTTAATGATATTTTTCAGACATGATCAGTTGCACGTAATGTTACAAAACTAGCGACTTTGTTCACATTTCCAATAAAACTGTATTTAATACATTCCAGTTACCTGAGATATTTTATTTACAAAAAATACTCACATTTATACGTTTCTCTGGCTGCTGCTGACGATTTCCTCTCACTTTTGCCTATATTTTGCATGGAATTGTGGTTATATCACATACCACTCATTTTCTAGGGTGCCCCTGGGAAATCTCAGTTTCGAGGGCCAGATAGCACTACCACTCGCCCTCGCCCTTAGTCTGAACCAGAATTGGGACATCACTACCCCTTCACATGAACGCGCAAAACAAAGGGTTAGGGCCAAGGGCTAGGGCTAAGGGGGGAATTGGAATTCACCCATTATCTGCAGCAAAACTCCTTAATTTTCGCCAATACTTTAAGTAGAATGAACAAACGAAGGAGTACTATTGTCCCGTGAGTCCAGATTTATCTTTCCGTTAGATATCAGGGTGTTCTACACACTTTTGGGGGCCGCGCGTTTACGATTGACGCTTCCGTAGTACAGCTGAGAAGATCAGCTCGCTACTCAGACAACAACAAAAACACAATTTGCGAAACTCTGAACTCACAGGACAATAGTACTCATTGGTTCGTTCATTCTACTTAAAGCATTGATAAAATCAAGGAGTTTTACTGCAGATAATGTTTTATATAGTGACTGCCCCGTCTCCGCCAATTTACAGGACGCACGCCGAAGGGCAACTCAATAATGTTATTATTTTTTTAGAATTGTTATTTCTATATATTTTTGTCAATTTCATCTTATTTCACCGACAGCTGATTTTTTTCCTTCTTTAATTTGAGGGTATGAATAATTTTGACGACTGTAGATGCTTCCATACGGAGAGCGGAGCAGCCGTCTGTGGGGGAACTGACCGTTTGAAGAGCGGCCCGGTCCTCCAGATGTTGGTGTTCCCCACGCAGCCCCGCGGAGGCTCCGTGATGTTCTCCTTCTCAAACAGCTCCTGCAGCGACTGCGCCACCACGGCCACGGCGTCCGCGATGTGAGCTGACTCGTTCTTCCCGTTAATCAGCTGGAGGCCCAGCAGGCCTGCACCATGCACACACACACACACACACACCAGAAAGTTACACACTGAAACTGTCCTCATTCACCCGCACACGCTAATTAAACACCAGCTCTCTCACACACACACACACAGATGTGATTAAATGTGCCTGAGTGTGATTTAAACACACACACGGGGCCTCAGGCGTCAGTGGTGAGGAGCACCAGACGGCATGCTGGGAGTTCACTCTGACAATCACGGTGGTTTGTCTCAGCCCAGAATGGCCCCACCGACGCTACGGCCCCCACATGATGGAGCCGAGCTTCTCCTCCAACAGACTCGTCACACCGCCCAGAAAAGTGTCCACATCTGTCCTGCAGCTGGGCCGCAGCCTGCACGATAGCTTCACCCGGCTAACATATAGCTGCCACCGTTAGCTTTACAGATGGTGCCCACCATAGATATCTATATAACTGCAATTATATAGATATCTATGGTGTCCACTGTTAGTTTTCCCTGGCAAACATTTTTAATAGTTTCTTTATTTAACAGTAGTAAAAATAAATAATGAAAGTGGCAGGATATGAACCAACATACAAGAAAAAAACAACAGCAAGAACAAAAAAAAAGATAAAAAAAAAAAAACAAATTAAAATAAAACATAAAACAGTAAGCAGTAAATCACAGATAAAATAAAATCTGGAGTTTAATACAACTTAAATTTAGATATAAATTAGATTTATTGCGGGGGCTTTCCTGATTTTTCGAAAGACAAATATGAAAAACTCCTTTTAAATTATTCCTTCTTTGGGAGGGATTTTTTAAAATTATATTTATGACAGTAAAAGGTTAGTAGTACAATATTATTTATTAAATATTCCACTTAATTGAGATTCCAGGTTTTGTCCTTTTCCAGGATAAAGAATCAATTTGAAGAGAATTGGATGTTAACTATTTATGTACATCCATCCACAGATTACGTAGGTACAATCTTACACTTTAAAAGACAAATATTCTGTTGATTCTAGCAATGATTTACAAAAACAGTGTTTCCCCATTTCGAACTTAAACATTTTTTTCAATGAATTCCTGTTAAGGATAAATTTAATGTACAAATTTAAAGTGGATTTTTTTACATTTAGGAGGGACACAGCTAATATTTACAGCTAGCTACTGTTAGCTGTACAGCTAGCTCCCACTGTTAGCGTTCCGCAGCTAACATTTACAGCTAGCCCCCACTGGAAGCTTAACAGATGGCTCCCACTGTTAACTTTAGCACCCACTGTTAGTGTTCCCAAGCTAACATTTACAGCTAGCTATTACTGTAAGCTGTACAGCTAGCTCCCACTGTTAGCATTCCCCAGGTAATGTTTACAGCTTTCTCCCACTGTTAGCTTTACAGATGGCTCCCACTTTACAGGTAGTGCCCACTATTAGCTTTACATTTAGCACCCACTGTTAGTGTTCCCAAGCTAACATTTACAGCTAGCTCCCATTGTTAGCTTTACAGATAGTTCCCACTGTTAACCTTCCCCGGCTAACATTTACAGCTAGCTCCCACTGTTAGTAGCCTATTCCCCAGCTAACATTTAGGGTACAGCTAGCTCCCACTGTTAGCTTTACAGCTAGTGCCCACTGTTAGCGTTCCACAGCTTACATTTACAGCAAGCTCCCACTGTCAGCTTAACAGCTAACACCCACTGTTTGTAGCCACCAAACAGAAGGACCAACTACTAGCTGTACTGTAAATTGTTCCACTGGAAGCACTGACAAGCTGTCTGAAACCTGTAGCAGCAGTTTGCTAACCATCCCACTAGCTAACTTTCCTTACACTGCTAATGACAACATGTCAGATGGACAGACAGTAACAAGGCATGAAGATGAGAGGGTGCATTAATTAAACTACTGGAGAGGGAAATGCTAACGCTGCCAGCTAACACTGCTAGCTAACCCTGCTAGCAGACTTCTGCTCTGTTAGCTGCAGTAGCAAATGCTGAAACCTTTTCCTCATAATGTGACGAGAGTCTGGTGAAGGAAGACACAGTCCAGAATGTGGCAGCTCTGCTCAGCAGGTTTCTTTTCAGGGAAGCGTTTCAGAGCCACGATGGACAGTTTTTTTGTGGATTCTTTTCACTGTTGATTCAAAACAGCTACAATCCCAAAATCAGCTTCTCTCAGTGAGAAAATAATAAATATGGATTTTTAGATATCATGAGTAACAATGTTTGTTCACTTTACAGATTAATCTCCTTGTATTAGAGCATTAACACGGACATCACTGATAACATTTATCACCTCCGCCAAGGAGGTAAAGTTTTTGGTAGCGTTTTGTTTGTCTGTCTGTCAGCAACTTTATGGAAAAAGTTCTGGACAGATTGACCTGAAATGTTCACCAGCCGTGTGTCTCAGTCCAAGGATGAACCCATTCAATTTTTGTGGTGATCCGGATCACCTGGATCCAGGAATGTTTTAAAAAGATTCTTTATCATTGTGAGATCGGCCACATTTTGGAATTTTTGCATATAACTCCATACAAATGGCCCGAGTGTTTGGTAAAAAAAAATGACAAGAAAGGATCTCAATACGTTCTAGAATACTTTGAAAGTTGATCCGGATCCAGAGAAAATCATGGATACTATGATCCAGAACACACAAAAATAAGGGAGTCAAGCTGCTTGGCCGAGGTCTCTGAATGCTTTTCTAGTTTTATGTGTTTTACAATGACCTGGCAATCCCTTAAAAGGAGCTTGGGACGCCAGTTCTAAGGCTGGAGTCCCAAGCCCAGTCTGTGGGTAAATATGAGCCCTCCTCCTGAGCCACAGCATCCTTTAATTGAAGTAAAATTTCAAAGTTTATATTCTTCTCATAAAAAAGTACGCCCTAAAAACAGATATGTTGAACCTGCCCAATCTGGCTGGTAGTTATGTGTCAAACCAATCTGCTAGATTAACCAATATTTTGGTCAAAATGACCATTTCCAACCAATTTCTAACCAATCTTTTTGGTTGGACACATAACCAACCAAACTGGTCAAATTCGACCAATTTATTCTTAGAATGTACCTATAAAATACTGGATTGGTAAGGAGTATTGTTAAGAGTAGTAGTATCAGTAAATCCTTAATGATGCCCATCCCTTTGCGTTAATCGAGATGTTGTTTTCAATCAAACTCGTGATTCTCATTTTTGCCGTAACAGAGCACTTCTGGAAGACATGACGAAAATGAGATCTTCTTAAAAGCCTCTAACTTTTCTGAAAGTGAAATTTGCCGCAACAACTTTCTTGATAAAACCTTAACAGCTTTGTGATAAAAAATCTAATTGGAAGTTCTTGAAATTTCCTTTCCAGGAACAGGAACCGTGGTGGATCTCCAGCCCAGTGGGCTGATATTCCAGATAACCAGTCTGAAGCATTTCCCTGGAAAGTGGCCTTGGACCCTCCGAAGCAGAGACAAAACACCAGGATCAGTTTCAGAGTCAGGTCTCGCTGCACTTTTAAAAAAAATGAGGAGTTTGTTATTTTCCGCATCCACAGGTGCAGATGTGCAGAAAAGTCACGTCATTTTTAAGAGTGCAGCAGCCATGGCAACGGGGCGGGAGGCGGATCGCCGGGCAGCCGGGGAGCGCCGGTTTCAGCCTGCAGATGGATGGCCGGCACAGAGATGGGCCGAGCTGGACCCCCTCCATGCACCGCTCTCCCCTTCTGGACCGGGAGGCGCGATGTGGAGACGTCTCCGTACCCCGTCCGTCCGCTGTCCTCCGGCTGGCCGAGCGATCGTGGCGTCAGACCTCCGTTGGCCGGTGGCACGGGGCAAGGCATCGGGCAGGGAACAGATAGCAGCATATGCATCTTACCCGTGTTTGACTGGACACACGTCGCGTTACCGCAGAAACACTAGCATTACCCCACCCCACCCCCCCGACCCGTGACCCTGAGCACCACCCCCACCCCCACCCTCCCCCTCCCGCTATGGGCCCTGCGATGGGCCCGTGTACTGTGAGAACAGGCGGACGGCGGGCAGACGACACACACTATAGAAAATGAAACAAACAAAAAGATGTTAGACACATTTAAAGCCACAGTTACAGAAAGCAGCGGGTCAGAACCTTTAAACACGCCTCTGCACCCTCCGATGTTTAAACGTTCAACCAGCAGTCAGAAGAACCAGAGAGACACAGCAGGACGCCGGGAAGCTAACGGACAGGAGGAGGGTTAGCTTCCTGCAGCACCACCAGAGAGAGAGAGGCAGAGAGACACCGGGAGAACAGACAGAGAGAGAGCAGCTGTGTTTCCATCCAATCACAGCTCAGGAAGGCATCCACCCGAACGCTCCGTCAGCGCCGGGCTGGCAGAATCTGGACCAGAAGCTTGTGGTGGAAAATATCGGGGAATAAAACTTCCTAGAAATGTTCTCCAGCTTTCTCAACCTCATTTCCAGTCCAGATCTGGTCCCGGACCAGTTCTAGTCCAGATCTGGTCCCGGACCAGTTCCAGTCCAGATCTGGTCCCGGACCAGTTCCAGTCCAGATCTGGTGTCGGACCAGATCTGGTCCCGGACCAGTTCTAGTCCAGATCTGGTGTTGGACCAGTTCCAGTCCAGATCTGGTGTCGGACCAGTTCTAGTCCAGATCTGGTCCCGGATCAGTTCTAGTCCAGATCTGGTGTCAGACCAGTTCTAGTCCAGATCTGGTGTCGGACCAGTTCTAGTCCAGATCTGGTCCCGGACCAGTTCCAGTCCAGATCTGGTGTCGGACCAGTTCTAGTCCAGATCTGGTGCTGGACCAGTTCCAGTCCAGATCTGGTGTCGGACCAGTTCCTAGTCCAGATCTGGTGCTGGACCAGTTCCAGTCCAGAACTGGTCGGACCAGTTCCAGTCCAGATCTGGTGTCGGACCAGATCTGGTCCCGGACCAGTTCCAGTCCAATCTGGTCCCGGACCAGATCTGGTCCCGGATCAGTTCTAGTCCAGATCTGGTATCGGACCAGTTCTAGTCCAGATCTGGTATCGGACCAGTTCTAGTCCAGTGCGGTTTGCAGTAGTTGGATATTCGGTGGTAGGATAGGTTGGTTGGGGGTAGGGCTCAGGGATGGGGGGAAGGGTCTGCAACCTGCGGCTTCAGGGACACAAGTGGTTCTTCGGACCTTCCACAACGGCCCAATAACATTGATTAAAAATCATTAAGAACCTAGTAATATTTAAAAATATACATGTTAACAAATGTAGGTTTTAGAAGTTTTTCAGTGGAAGAATTGCTCTAAAGTTTTACAGGTGAAAGTACCAGTAATGTTTTTTTTTACATCTGTTTCTCTTCTCATTAGCTTGGAAATTATGGGCTCCTTCTGCAACGCACAGTCTCAAGTTTTATATCAGTTAAATATCAGTTAACATCTGTTAAATATCAGTTAATAATAGTTCAATATCAGTTAAATTTTAATATTATTTATTATTAAATCAGTTAATATCTGTTAAATATCAGTTAATAATAGTTCAATATCAGTTACATATCAGTTAATAACAGTTATTTTTAATATCAGTTAATATCTGTTAAATATCAGTTAATAATAGTTCAATTTCAGTTACATATCAGTTAATAACAGTTACATATCAGTTAATAACTGTTAAATAGCAGTATCAGTTAATATTAGTTTATTTCAGTTAATAATATTTCATTATCAGGTAAATGTCAATTAATAACAGTTAAATATCAGTTAATATCACTTAGTATCAGTTAAATATCATTAATATCAGTTAAATATCGGTTATATAAGTTTATATCGGTTAATATCAGTTAATATTCGTTTACCTCAGCTAATATCAGTTAAATATCGGTTATATAAGTTTATATCAGTTAATATCAGTTGATATTAGTTAACATCAGCTAATATCAGTTAAATATCAGTCAATATCAGTAAAATATCAGTTCATATAAGTTACCATCAGTTAATATTAGTTGCATCAGTTGCTGGTGTAATATTTAGGTTGGTTACACAGGTTCCTGTGTAATACTTAACTGACAACTACATAATAAACATAATAATGTGGTATAAAGCTGGTTACTTTGTTCACATTTAAAGCCATCAGACGTAGGGACGGAAAAACAGTTTTCCTTCTTCATTATGATGTTTATGATCATTTACAAGCATGAACTGTGGAATGGGAGTGATGGGGGGAGTTTTACCGTCACATATAGGCCGATATGAATAACGCATGGCCTCGGGATAACACCTTGGTAACGCGTCGCCACCAGTCCCAGCTGGTGATACGGCTATGTTGGGGATCTGGCTTAACCCTGGAAGAGCTGAACGGGACTGATTAAATAAAAAATAATTATTAATGAACTAATGTCCTGCTTTCATCAGCTGCTTCTGGCCACCAATGCTGCATCCTGACTTCTCTCACGTCCTCGAATAAAACCCTGATGGAACCAAACCAGAACAATAAAATCTGTTCCACAGATCCTGAGTTTGGAGGTCTGGCTTTTCCCAACGCTGGTTTCTACGCCATGATCAGAAACCCTGCAGCCTTCACCTCCTCTCCCTCCTCTATCTGCTCTCTGCCTGGTTGCTGACTGAACATGACCTCTCCAGCTCCAGAGCCTCCAGAACCACTAGAGAAGCAGAATGAGCAGCGTTCCTGCAGGCCTTCTCTGATGCTGCTGGTTTCTGCCTTCGGTCTGAGCTGGATGGAAGCAGAGCTGCACACAGAGAGGAAGAGGAGGCCAGAGGAAGAGGGAGAAGGGCTGGACATACCTTCGGGAGCCTCGCTCAGAGCTTTGCTGGTCATCTCTCTCTCTCCGACCAGCCAGACGTAACCGGAGCCGGTCATGTTGAGCTGCCGGGCGGCCTTGTACACAGCGGCGGCTTCGTCCTCGCTGCAAACACATACAGCAGAGCTGGAAAATCCGACCGAAAACAAGGAATTCACCCTACAGCTGCTCTGCATGAGCAACACAGAGCAGAGCATTTAACCCGTCAACTCTCGCTGTTCTAATCCATCACAAACATTTATTTGTTTTCATCTGATCTATTCATTCCAGAAGTACTGGAAATAAATACTCAAAAAAATATATAAATTATGTTGATGAGTAAAAAAAAACTAAAAATAAGATTAAACTTCTTTCAGTTATCAAATACAGTAACTTAAGTACAGGATACGATTTTTTGCATTTACTCAGTAGAAAATGTTGAAATATAACGTAATAGTAATATTATAAATTTATGTGCAATGACCTAACATCATCATCATCACTAACAGTAGAAGCATCATCATGGCATCTGATAGGCTGCCACCATCATGTGTTACAGAAGCTCAAATCTGATAGGCTACCACCATCATGTGTTACAGAAGCTCGAATCTGATAGGCTACCACCATCATGTAACACAGAAGCTAGAATCTGATAGGCTACCACCATCATGTGACACTGAAGCTAGAATCTGATAGGCTGCCATCATCATGCGTCACAGAAGCTAGAATCTGATAGGCTACCACCATCATGCGACACAGAAGCTAGAATCTGATAGGCTACCACCATCATGTGACACAGAAGCTAGAATCTGATAGGCTACCACCATCATGTAACACAGAAGCTAGAATCTGATAGGCTACCACCATCATGCGACACAGAATCTAGAATATGATAGGCTGCCACCATCATGTGATACAGAAGCTAGAATCTGATAGGCTGCCACCATCATGCGACACAGAAGCTCGAATCTGATAGGTTGCCACCATCATGCGACACAGAAGCTAGAATCTGATAGGCTACCACCATCATGTGACACAGAAGCTAGAATCTGATAGGCTGCCACCATCATGTGACACGGAACCTTGAATCTGATAGGCTACCACCATCATGTGACACAGAAGCTAGAATCTGATAGGCTGCCACCATCATGTGACACAGAACCTAGAATCTGATAGGCTACCACCATCATGAGACACAGAAGCTAGAATCTGATAGGCTACCACCATCATGCAACACAGAAGCTAGAATCTGATAGGCTACCACCATCATGCGACACAGAAGCTAGAATCTGATAGGTTGCCACCATCATGTGACACAGAAGCTAGAATCTGATAGGCTGCCACCATCATGTGACACAGAAGCTAGAATCTGATAGGTTGCCACCATCATGTGATACAGAAGCTAGAATCTGATAGGCTGCCACCATCATGCGACACAGAAGCTAGAATCTGATAGGTTGCCACCATCATGTGACACAGAAGCTAGAATCTGATAGGCTACCACCATCATGCGACACAGAAGCTAGAATCTGATAGGCTACCACCATCATGCGACACAGAAGCTAGAATCTGATAGGTTGCCACCATCATGTGACACGGAACCTTGAATCTGATAGGCTACCACCATCATGAGACACAGAAGCTAGAATCTGATAGGTTGCCACCATCATGTGACACGGAACCTAGAATCTGATAGGCTGCCATCATCATGTGACACTGAAGCTAGAATCTGATAGGCTACCACCATCATGCAACACAGAAGCTAGAATCTGATAGGCTACCACCATCATGCAACACAGAATCTAGAATATGATAGGTTGCCACCATCATGCGACACAGAAGCTCGAATCTGATAGGTTGCCACCATCATGTGACACAGAAGCTAGAATCTGATAGGCTACCACCATCATGCGACACAGAAGCTAGAATCTGATAGGTTGCCACCATCATGTGACACGGAACCTTGAATCTGATAGGCTACCACCATCATGTGACACAGAAGCTAGAATCTGATAGGTTGCCACCATCATGTGACACAGAACCTAGAATCTGATAGGCTACCACCATCATGTGACAC
Source organism: Atherinomorus stipes (assembly GCA_023101725.1). NCBI lineage: Eukaryota > Metazoa > Chordata > Actinopteri > Atheriniformes > Atherinidae > Atherinomorus > Atherinomorus stipes. The sequence continues at coordinate 60,031 of JALJCO010001674.1, read as the reverse complement.
AGAAGCTAGAATCTGATAGGCTGCCACCATCATGCAACACAGAAGCTAGAATCTGATAGGCTGCCACCATCATGTGACACTGAAGCTAGAATCTGATAGGCTACCGTCATCATGCAACACAGAAGCTAGAATCTGATAGGCTACCACCATCATGCGACACAGAAGCTAGAATCTGATAGGTTACCACCATCATGTGACACAGAAGCTCGAATCTGATAGGTTGCCACCATCATGCGACACAGAAGCTAGAATCTGATAGGCTACCACCATCATGCAACACAGAAGCTAGAATCTGATAGGCTGCCACCATCATGTAACCCAGAAGCTAGAATCTGATAGGCTACCGTCATCATGCAACACAGAAGCTAGAATCTGATAGGTTGCCACCATCATGTGACTCAGAAGCTCGAATCTGATAGGTTGCCACCATCATGCGACACAGAAGCTAGAATCTGATAGGCTACCACCATCATGCAACACAGAAGCTAGAATATGATAGGCTGCCACCATCATGTGACCCAGAAGCTAGAATCTGATAGGCTACCACCATTATGTGAAGCACTTAGTGTGTCCTTTGCTTACTGTAAAGGGATATACTGTATAAAACTTGCTTTGATATGAAGTGTTAGGGGTTAAAAGTTGTTTATGACGTGTTCCATGTCCTGGACACACCAACAAATCTCCCAACAACAACAACAACATGTCTGTCTTTGGAGCTTTCTAAGTCTGAGCTGAAGCAGAGTGATGGGTCTTGCCTGATCAGACCAATCACAGTGCAGCAAGCTTTCTGGGGGGGACACCACTCACCTGGCTGAGAGGATGATGACCCGGGCCTCCAGGTCTTTGGCCTCCAGTAGCAGCGCGGTCAGGTTGGTGTCCTGGCTGAACAGCAGCACCTTCTCCGCCTGGAGGACCGTGGTGCCGATGGACCGGTACCGTCGAGGGACAAGGAGAAACAAGGCAGAACACAACACCACAAAAACATCACGGGACAAGCATCATTAGCTCCAGACCGCCAGAACCTCCTCCCCAGACCACCCCGACCCTCAAGCCTCGACCATGCTCCCTCTCACCCACGCTACCATGAGAGGAGGGGGGGCGGGGCTAATAACAAAAATGGAGGCAAAAAGTGTCGAAGACCTGCTGAACTGAAAGAAAACTCAAAGTCAAAGCTTGAAGATAAAGAAGGAGGGGTAAAAAGTTGTGCGTGGTGTGGTGGCACATGCAAACTGAGGCGCTGTCAAGACTCCAACCAACCAACCAATCAGGGACGTGCATGTTAGAGCGCACTGATGCAACCGCAAATCAAAAAACGTTTGAGAGGAGAGAAGGAAGACGGGGGAGGAGAAGGGAGGCGGGGAGGAGGAGGTGGTTCATTTCCCAAAAGAAAAAGAAAATAGGATCCTGAGGGAAGGGGGTGTGGGGGGGGAGGGGGGGGGTGTCCCTGGGAGATCTGCAGACAGAGCCAAGCTTCAGCCTGGCTGCATGCAACCCTTCACATGGAAAAAACGCGGGGGGGAAGGAGGAGGAGGAGGTGGAGGAGGGGAGGAAGAGGAAGGGCGTCTCTCCTGCAAGTGTCAACCCATTCTCTGTGTGCAGGAATCATGAAAAACCAAAAGAAAGAAAAGAGATGGTGGAGAGAAGACGTGCCACCAGGATAAGATCTATCTCTGGAGCCGGCTTGGATTCTGGGCGGGTGGGCGGGGCTGACTGGTGCTGGCTACTACTGGGCGAGCTCAGAGATTGGTTGGGCGGCGTGCATCATTTGACCATGCAAGTTTATACCTTGGGTGTTCTCCTGAAGTCAAAGTTCTGTTGGTCGAGGTTTTCATAGTTCCTGTTTTTAGTCTGATGATAATGTGCACAGAGAAAATATGCAGACACAAGAAGGTTATAGACAGTCGCAGCAAAGCATCCAACAAATGATTGTTTTTATTCTGCTTCAAGTCCGGAGTCACTCGCAAACACATCACAGACTGCGCGTCCACATGTCCGTCCACCTGTCCATCAGCCTGGTTGACTTGCAGCACCCTCAGACAACTGAAACTGGGAATTTCCAGTTTCAGGATTGACTTGTTCTCAAACTGTGCCACCTTTTTTTCTGAGGGGCAACCAAGATATCTCCAACTACAGAATCAGCTGTAGGACGTCATGTCCATGTCATCTTTCCTGTTGCTTTTATGCAGTATACATTCTGGTGAGACAATGGACAATTTTTGTAATTTATTCATGTCACTCGTGCACGCTCGCAACTGCCCATGACGGTCAGAAAGCTTTGGGAGTCCAATGGAATAGAACAGAACAGCGGTCTGCAACCTGCGGCTCCAGAGCCACAAGTGGCCACAACGGCTCAAATACACTGACTAAAAATGAAAAAGAACGAGTAATATTTAAAAATATACATGTTAACAAATGTAGGTTTTAGCAGTTTTTCATTGGAATAGCTGCTCTAAATTTTTACAAGTAAAAGTACCAGTAATGTTTTTTTTCTACATCTGTTTCTCATTAGCTTGGAAATTATGGGCTTCTTCTGCAACACACAGTCTCAAAAGAGCAACATCCCATAAAGGAAAATGGAACTTTCCCTTTTTTTCCCCAAAATTTTTCATTTTTTGTTTTGTACGGAAGAAGATTAGAAAAAAATTCTGAGAAAAAAGTCAGAATTTTGACTTTTTTCCAGAAAATTAACACAAATCTTTGGGATTTTGTTTTTTTAACAGCTTCTAAAAAAAAGTCAGAATTCAGAAAATTAACACAAATTTTCGGGATTTTTATTTCCAATATGGACAGAAAGTCAGAATTCTCAGATATTGAAATTTAAAAAAATCTACTGATTTTTTTTTTCAATGTTATTTTTAAAAAGTCAAATTCTAACTTCTCTGAATTCTATTTCACTTTTTCTTCAGTGGCCCTAATCAGCTTCCATAATTTCGTTTTTTAAAACCTAAAAGTCTTAATAAAACTGTGGTTCTTTAAAAATGGCAACAAATTTCATAAAGTTAGTGTTTATCAAAATTATAAGTGTTTTTGAAAAGCGAACAAAGTCACGTGATTGGTCCATACACCGCAATGTAGTTTCAGCAGCAGCAGCACAAGAAGAAGAAGAACGTTCTTCTGGTGCAAGCTAAAGCAAGATTGAGAAATGAATTTTGGTTGTATTTTATTTCCCGACTTTGTTAAAACAAACTTCAAATAGAAAATCAGAAAAAGGTTCGTGTTCCGTTTTTTGATTTCAAAACGAAAAACTGGAGATGACTTATTTCCCGTTTTTTATTTATCTTTTTCCAAACGAAAATCTGAAATAGATTGGATTCTCGTTTTTCAATATCAAAATGAAAAACAAATAACCGCAAAGTACACGGACCCGACACCCAATCTGCAGCCTCCTGTCGGCGACAAAGATATGGAATGTTTTTGTGGAAATAAGGAGAACAATGAGAGACATCGGCTTCAGTAAGAGGCAACACCGAGTTAATCGCAAGGAAATTAAGACGGTTAGCACCGGCGTTCCGTCAGTTTAACATACAATGTCAGATCAGCATAATGTACCTCGTGTTAACTGTAACTGCGGTAGGCAAGCTAGTGGAACCGTCTGGGTTGCGGTTCTTAAGAGCAAGAAAAGAAAGGGGGACAGAAAAGAAAAGGAAAACCTTTAAACTTCCACCAGACTGTGCCAACGGGGAATTTCGGCAGACATTTCCTTCTTTTTTTAAAGGGTTGAATTTGTCAAAGAAATGGGTCAGTTGCATTTTCAAACACAGTAAAGTGGTTGGTACCATGCTTACCTTAATTCCCCACCGACTGACTCAGTTCTGCCTCGTACTTGTGCTGATGTCTGATCATCCCACAGTATTTCCACAGAAAGATCATATTCCATGTTCCCCCCCTTTGTACATTAGTACGTATGCATAAATTGCAAAAAGGGTTCACTGTCCCACAGCTCTTCATCACTACGTCTGAAGATGACAATGCACCAATCAGAGTTATTCTGTCCATGAATAAATGGGTGGATGAGCGTCTGACGTCTGGTGATGAGTCAATGTTCGATGTTCACCACAGAAATACTGATATTTCTATCTTCCTGCGCCAGAATACACGCACTCAAGCTGTGGCTCATTGCCATAGTGTCTTAGCTCTACCCTAGAACCCCCCCCCCACACCACACACACACACACACACACACATCAACTACTTTTTAGAGATGTGATAATATGCATCTGTAATTTTAAGGCAATTTTTACCATCACCCTGGAACTACTTTTTACAGGCATGATATTACACGATGGTAAACATCACCGTGGAACTACTTTTTACAGGCGTGATATTACACGATGGTAAACATCACCCTGGAACTACTTTTTACAGGCGTGTTGCTACATGATGGTAAACATCACCCTGGAACTACTTTTTACCAGACATGTCACTACACCGATGATAAACATCACCCTGGAACTACATTTTGCTGACATGTTGTTACACAATGATAAAAGTCACCCTGGAACTACTTTTTATTGACTTGTTGCTACACGATGATAAACATTGCCTTGCAACTACTTTTTACCGACTTGTTGCTACATGTTGGTAAACATCACCCTGCAACTACTTTTTCCAGACGTGTTGCTACACGATGGTAAACATCACCCCCGGAACTACTTTTTACAGATGTGCTGCTACATGTTGGTAAACATCGCCCTGGAACTACTTTTTACAGACGTGTTGCTACACGATGGTTAACATCACCCTGGAACTACTTTTTACAGATGTGCTGCTACATGTTGGTAAACATCGCCCTGGAACTACTTTTTACAGACGTGTTGCTACACGATGGTAAACATCACCCTGGAACTACTTTTTACAGGCGTAATACTACACGATGGTAAACATCACCCTGGAACTACACTTTTCTCTCTCTAACTTATTCTGTCCAGCATGGTAGCAGCAGAGTGATTATCTGGCTGCTTTGTTGTGTTGAACAGATCTGCTTGGCAAAGGTGAGCTTTATAAATATAAGGCTTCTCTTGATATTCTGAATTTATTTATTTTATTTAAATTTATTTAATTGCATGCTCTTTCAACTGCATTTTACTCATTTCCTACTTTTTACAGATTTGTTTCTGCCATCAGATAAATTATCAGTGAATATTTTTCATGAAATAGTAAAATTTCTCACTTTCATCATCTGATCGTTGTGTATGTTTTACTGGAAATAAAATATATTGATGTGATCTGGACCTCATTGAATTATTTTTTATACAGTATATTTATTACAGAGTCCTGGGTTTTGTGGAACAGTGGTTACAAACTAATGATAGACTTTCTATACTGTTAATGTGATAACATGAATATGCTAATGAGTGTAGTTAGCAACATTTAGGGTTTCTCTATTTTCGCAAATCCATGGTGGCTCCTGTTTCTCGAGAAACCAATGTTGCCTGAAGGCAGCAAGTTAAGTCAGATGGGTTTATTTTGTTTCAAGAAGAAGAAGAACAAAAGGAAGCTTTATTCAAATCAAGTCAGTGTGATATATAAAGTGCTGCTGAACAACAGAGGACAACAGCCACCCGCTTCAGCTAAATTTAGTTTGAGGTGTAAATATACACCTGAACTGTTTCTTCAGGTGTGAACAAAGCCAGTTTATTTTTAGAGCAGAACAAAGAGGATCAGTGATGACTTAGAAGTCTGTCAAACTAAATCAAGAGGAAGATGTACCATCTGGGCTCAAAGAAATGCCAGTGTGTGATCAAAGTCCATCCTAATGGGTGGTACCTCCGCAGGAAGCTGAAGCTGATCCACTGTGGCGTCCATTACTCCTCCACTCAGTCCGCTCCAAATGTTAATCTCATTAAACTTACATCCATGAACTCAGCAACACCAACTTCTAATGTGGTTGTCATTCTGTCCACTTCTTTTTTATTTTTTTTGTCCACTTGTCATGGTGAAACTATGATTGGATGTCTGCCTGTCTGATAAACCACTAAAAAGCTCTCCAAACAGTTGAGAGACAATGTCGTAGTGAACAAAGATCACAGCAGGGAAGGGACGTTGCTAGACATGGGCGTCTGCAGCATCCCAGACCCAGGGGTGTTGCTAGACATGAGGCTCTACAGAGGCCCAGGCCTCTGGGGCATTGTTAGACATGGGCATCTACAGCACCCCCGGCCCCAGGGCGTTGCTAGACATAGGGCTCTACCAAGGCCCAGGCCCAAGGGCATTGCTACACATGGCTGTGTAAAGACCTGCCATGTTTGTGAAGGCCAAGGCCCAGGGACATTGCTTGACATGAGGCTCTACCAGGGCCCAGGTCCAGGGGCATTGCTAGACATGGGCGTCTGAAGGGGCCAAGGTTCAGGGGCATTGCTTGACCTGGGGATCTACCAAGGCTAAGATCCAGGGGCATTGCTAGACATAGGCGTCTGCAGAGGCCCAGGCCCCGGGGCATTGCCACACACGTGGCTCTACCAAGGCCAAGGCCCCGGGACACTGCTTGACACAGGGCTCTCCTGTGACCCAGGCCCCGGGGCATTGCTAGTGACGGGGCTCTACCTGGGCCAAGGCCCAGGATTGTTGCTCAACACGAGGATCTACCAAGGCCAAGGCACAGGGACATTGCTAGAAATGGGGCTCTACCAAGGCCCAAGGGCATTACTAGATATGGGGCTCTACCAAGGCCAAGATCCAGAGGCACTGCTAGACACAGGGCTCTACCGAGGCCCAGGCCCCGGGCATTGCTAGACAGGGCTCTACCACAGCCAAGACCCAGGGGCATTGCTGGACACGGCACTTTACTGGGGCCCAGGCCACAGGCGTTCCTAGACACGGGGTTCTACCAAGGCCAAAGCCCAGGAGCAATGCTGGACACAGGGTTCTATTAGGGCCCAGACCCCAACATCATATTTGTACCATAAAGACCTGCTGTGTTTGTGAAACCTGACTTACTGTTGCTGAACCTGCTGTTCTAACTGAAACACCAAATAATATAAAATACTTATAACATGGTTGTAATGGGCTTCGTGAAAAACAATTATTTTCCTGTTTTGTCAGCCAAAAGCAAAACCTACAAATAGTTTATAATCTAATCTGATGCAATTAATTTGGATTGTTGTAGTAAATCCAGTCAGATATTATTATTTTGATCTTGAGTTGAAGTTGAAATTTCACTTTGATAAACAAGAGTAATAAATTTTAAAAGTCAGACTTTACTCAGATATATTAATTTTTGGAGAAAATATAATTACTTGTTGTTGACAATGTGTTCCAAGAAATATGTTGTTAATTCATTTCTAAGACTACTTTACTCATTCCTGTGATTACTCAGTCCTAGAACTACTTTCTAGGATTATACTCATTTCTAGGATTACTTTATTTATTCATAGGACTACTAAACTCCCTCCTTAGACTACTTTACTCATTTCAAGGATTACTCATTCCTAGGATTACTAAATTCACTCCTAGGACTACTTTACTCATTGCTAGGATTACAATGAGTAATTGTAGCAATTACAATGAGTAATTGCTACAATGACCAGAACCAGTAGGTTCTGGTCTAAAACCTACTGGTTTTAGACCAGAACTAAAACCAGTAGGTTCTAAACCAAGACAAACTAGACCAGAACAAAGACCTGCAAGTTAACCAAAAACTAGGATTACTTAACTCATTCCTACAACTACTTTTCTCATTCATAGGACTACTTTTCTCCTTTCTAAGATTATTTTACTCATTTCTATGATCAATTTACTCAGTCCTGGGTTACTTCTCTCACAAATAAGACTACTTTACACACTGCTGAGACTACTTTACTTATTCCAAGGATTACTTTATTCATTCCTAGGATTACTAAACTCACTCCTAGGACTACTTTACTCATTCCTAGGATTACTGAACACACAACTAGATCATTCATTTCTAGGATTACTTTTCTCATTCCTAGGACCGCTTTCTTCATTCTAACGATTACTTTGCTCATTTCTAGGATTACTTTAGTCATTCGTAAGACTACTTTGCTCACTCCGAAGACTACTTTACTCATTCCTAGGATCACTTTAATCTTTTCTGGGATTACTTTACTAGTTCCTAGAACCACTTTACTCATTCCTATGATTACTTTGCTCATTTCTAGGATCACTTTACTCATTTTTAGAACTAATTTACTAATTTTTATGATTACTTAACTCACTTCTAAGACTACTTTTCTCATTTATAGGATTACTTTACTCATTTCTAGAATTACTTTACTCATTCCTAGTATTTATTTTACGCAGACAGGAGGCAAAAAAGAGAGACCTCATAAGGAAGAGCTTACAGGTTCTAACAAAATCAGAGATATTAAGATGAGGAATAGATTGGGACTTTGGATCAGGTCTTTACATTACTGTTTTTTCGGTTTTGGTTCATTCAACAGCTTAATGTTGATTTTAAAGCTACTCACTGAAAAAACTAGTGAACACAAACTCTTGTGGATTAGGTCTTTTTGAAAGCCTGCAGCACAGCGGGTTGTATGTTTCAGTTTTCCTCAGTACTGTTATGATATTTATGACTTTACATCAGAAACAAGACACGCTGCTGCTCTGCTCACCTACTTTAACTAATGTGCTGTAATATTCATGTCTCTTCTCCCTCTATAAAAGTCTCTGTATTATTTATGAAAGTCACATTCAGACTTCTCCAGAGTTTTCATCTGGACTCAGTTCATCATGAACTTTTCTTCATGTAGTTTCTGGAGTCAGAATTTCAGTTGAACGAAGGTGTGTTTAACCCGATTGTGCAGCAGCGCCCCCGGTGCTGAAACATGAGTAAGTTTTAACGAGCATAAAGTTGACGTTAAGCTGCTTGTCAGTGGCAGCAACAGATGTGACGGACAGGCAGCCTGACAGAAGCAGCTGAGACGTGTTTGCACGACTCCGACCTCCGTCTGAGTCCAGCTGATGAGAAACCAGACAACACATGGAGGTGAACAACTAATAGCAAGACATGGATGGACAGAAAGGAAGAGTTAGTGAAGGAAGAAAGCGAGAAGCAGGACACTCAGCATAAAGGAAAAGAAAATGGAAAAAAAAGAAGCATTCAGACCTCCACCAAGACTGAAGTTTATACCAGATCACAAGATTGGAACCAGGACCTGCAGGTCCGAAACCAGGACAAACTAGACCAGAACAAAGACTGGTAGGTCCTAAACTGAGACAAACTAGACCAGAACAAAGACCTGTAGGTCCTAAACCGAGACAAACCAAACCAGAACCTAGACCAGCAGGTCCTAAACCAGGACACACTAGACAAGAACCAAGACCAGTGGGTCCTAAACCAAGACAAACTAGTCCAGAACCAAAACCAGCAGGTCCTAAACTGAGACAAACTAGACCAGAACAAAGACCTGTAGGTCCTAAACCGAGACAAACCAAACCAGAACCTAGACCAGCAGGTCCTAAACCAGGACACACTAGACAAGAACCAAGACCAGTGGGTCCTAAACCAAGACAAACTAGTCCAGAACCAAAACCAGCAGGTCCTAAACTGAGACAAACTAGACCAAAACAAAAACCAGCAGGTCCAACACCAAAAAAAAACTAGACCAGAACAAAGACTTGCAGGTACGAAGCCAAGAGAAACTAGACCAAAACCAAAACTAGTAGGTCCCAAACTGAGACAAACTAGACCAGAACAAAGACCTGTAGGTCCTAAACTGAGACAAACAAAACCAGACCCAAGACCAGCAGGTCCTAAACCAGGACACACTAGACCAGAACCAAGACCGGCAGGTCCTACACCAAGACAAACTAGTCCAGAACCAAACCAGCAGGTCCTAAACCAAGAAAAACCAAACCAGAACCTAGAACAGCAGGTCCTAAACTTAGACGAACGGGACAGGAACCTAAACAAGTAGGTCCTTAACCAAGACAAAGCAGACCAGAACAAAGACCAGCAGGTCCTAAACCATGACAAACTAGACCAGAACCAAGACATGCATGTCGTAAACTTAGACTGACTAGACCAGAACCAAAACCGCCAGGTCCAAAACCAAGAAAAACTAGAGCAGAACCAAGACCTGCGCCTCCTTAACTGAGAAAAACTAGACCAGAACCAGGACCTGCAGGTCGCAAACCATCACAAAAGAGACCAGAACCAAAACCAGTAGGTCCTAAACCAAGACAAACTAGACCAGAACAAAGACCAGCTGGTCCTAAACAAGACAAACTAGACCAGAACAAAAACCAGTAGGTCCTAAAATAAGACAAACTAGACCGGAATCAAGACCAGCATGTCCTCAACCAAGACACATTAGACCAGAACCAAGACCAGCAGTTCCTAAACCAAGACAAACTAGACCCGAACCAAAACCAGCAGGTCCTAATTCAAGACAAACTAGACCAGAACAAGGACCTACAACTCCTAATCTGGGAGAAACTGGACCAGAATAAAGACTTGCAGGTTGTAAACCAGGACAAACTAGACTGAAACCAAACAAGTAGGTCCTTAATCAAAACAAACTAGACCAGAAACAAAACCAGTACGTTTGAAACTAAGAAACTAGACCAGAACAAAGACTTGCAGGTCTGAAACCAAGAAAAACTAGACCAGAACAAAGATCTGCAAGTCCTAAACCAAGACAAACTGGACCAAAAAACATATCAGTAGGTCCTAAACCAAGTCAAACTAGACCAGAACAAAAACCAGCAGGTCTTAAACTTAGACAAACTAGATCAGAACCAAAACCAGTAGGGCCAAAACCAAGACAAACTAGACCATAACAAAGACCAGCAGGTTATTAACCAGGACAAACTAGACCAGAACCAAAACCAGTAGGTCCAAAACCAAGACAAACTAGACCAGAACCAGACCAGTAGGTCCTAAACCAAGACAAATGAGACCAGAACCAAGACCTGCAGGTCCTAAACCAAGACAAACTAGACCAGAACCAAAAGCAGAAGGTCTGAAACCAAGACAAACTAGACCAGAACAAAGACCTGCTGGTCCTAAACTAAAACAAACTAGACCAGAACAAAAACCAGTAGGTCCTAAACCAAGACAAACTAGACCAGAACAAAGACCAGTTGGTCCTAAACCAAGACAAAGTAGACCAGAACCAAAACCAGTAGGTCCTAAATCAAGACAAACGAGACCGGAATCAAGACCAGCAGGTCCTAAACCAGGATACACTAGACCAGAACCAAGACCAGCAGTTCCTAAACCAAGACAAAGGAGACCAGAACCAAAACCAGTAGGTCCTAAACCAAGACAAACTAGACCAGAACAAAGACCAGCAGGTCCTAAACCAAGGACACACTAGACCAGAACCAAGACCAGCAGTTCCCAAACCAAGACAAACAACCAGACCCAAGTCAATCGAGACAAACTAGACCAGAACAAAGACTCAGGTCCTAAACCAGCACAAAATAGACCAGAACCAAAACCAGCAGGTCCAAAACCAGAACAAACTAGACCAGAACCAAACCAGTAGGTCCTAAACCAAGACAAACTAGACCAGAACAAAAACCAACAAGTCCTAAACCAAGACAGACTAGACCAGAACAAAGACCAGCTGGTCCTAAACCAAGACAAACTAGACCAGAACCAAAACCAGTAGGTTCTAAACTCAGAACAAACTACACCAGAACCAAAACCAGTAGGTCCTAAACCAAGAAAAACTAGACCAGAACAAAGACCTGCAAGTCATAAACCAAGACAAATTGGACCAGAACAAGAACCAGCAGGTCCTAAACCAAGACAAACTAGAACAGAACCAAGACCTGCATGTCCTAAACTTACCAGAACTAAGACCTGCACACCAAGACAACAACCAAAAAACCAGTAGGTCCTAAACCAAGAAAAACTAGACCAGAACAAAGACCTGCAAGTCATAAACCAAGACAAATTGGACCAGAACAAGAACCAGCAGGTCCTAAACCAAGACAAACTAGAACAGAACCAAGACCTGCATGTCCTAAACTTAGACTAAGTACACCAGAACCAAAACCAGTAGGTCCTAAACCAAGAAAAACTAGACCAGAACAAAGACCTGCAAGTCATAAACCAAGACAAATTGGACCCCAGAACAAGAACCAGCAGGTCCTAAACCAAGACAAACTAGAACAGAACCAAGACCTGCATGTCCTAAACTTAGACTAAGTACACCAGAACCAAAACCAGCAGGTCCTAAACCAAGAAAAACTAGACCAGAACAAAGACCTGCAAGTCATAAACCAAGACAACCTGGACCAGAACAAAAACCAGCAGGTCCTAAACCAAAAAAAATAACCAGAACTCGGAAAAAAAAGACAGAACCAAGACCTGCAGGTCCTTAATTAAGACAAACTAGACCAGAACCAAGACCATGGTCCATGTCATGTCATACACAGTCAGACGTTGATGCAGTGAAATGTTTTGGTTTTCGTCAGATTAAAATCCTGAATGCAGGTTTGTTTATCATCTGTATAAATAAATAACTAAAACCTTATTGGTGGAGAGAAATAAAAAGAAGGAAAAAGAAGTGATGAAAGAGAAGCAGTGATGAAGCCTCCAGCAGAAAGAACGCCAGAAGGATGATGGAAAGATGAAGGGATAGCGAAGGCATGAAAGAAAGATGGAGGGATGATAAACAGAAGAAAGGGCAACAAAAAGAAGACTTAATAGCCATATATAGAAGTTAAGGAATGACAGAGGGACGATGGAGGGTGGAGAGATAAAAGGATAAGAAATGAAAGAGAAGAAAAATAGGCTTAATGAAGAAATAAAGGGAAGATGGTGAAATAGAATACAGTAGAGGATGAATGAAAGAAGGATGATGAAGGGATTAAAATAATATAAAAGGAATAAAGGAAGCATTAGGGAGGGGTGAAAGGAAAGAGAGAGCAGGGGATGATGGAGTGGAAAAAGAGAGATCGAGGACAGATAAAAGAGGTAAAACAGGGAAGATGAAGGGATGATTATCTCATACACACACACACACACACACACTCAAAGCACATACACAACATACAGCAAATGTGTTTATCTATCTATCTATCTATCTATCTATCTATCTATCTATCTATCTATCTATCTATATCTATCTATCTATACTAGTCATAGGTTTAATGGGGAAGTGTCCCATCTTTGTCCCTACATTGGCAGTGGTGTCTCATTGTGCAGGTTGTCTCGTGGACACTCACCTTGGTCTCACGCTCCTCCAGCAGCGTCTCCAGCCTCTTCTGGGCAGCTCGGCCTTCGTGGTCGTCGCTGACGATGAGGATGATGTGGTTCCACCTGAACTCCCTCATCAGATCGAACCACACCTGAGCCTGGTGGGAGTACGGAGGCACAGTCCTGAGGAAGGACAGGTGGATGCTCTGAGGAAGAGGAGGAGGAGGAGGTCAGAAACACTGTCCAGGTGAGAGGGGACAGATTAAGAGGATGAGATTAGAGCGGGGTGCTGCCTCCACCAACTTTTAGGTCCTTAAACTATACTTGTAGAAACAAGTCTGGTTCATGAATGTTTGCAGTTCTCTCATAGCTCTGAAATAAAGACGGATTCACAGAAAAGTAATCATCACATATACAACCCCCGCCATATATAACCCACCACCCCCCCTGCCTCAAACATGAGGGTCAGGCTTCCACCGCACAATCAGGCCACCACAGAACTCCAGGTACAGCCAGGTTCTCCAGGAGAAGTCAGGTTCTCCAGGTACAGCCAGGTTCTCCAGGAGAAGTCAGGTTCTCCAGGAGAAGTCAGGTTCTCCAGGATAGTTAAGGTTTTCCATGAGAAGGTAGGTTCTCAATGAGAAGTCGGGTTCTCCAGGAAAGGTCAGGTTCTTAATAAGAAGTTGGTTTCTCCATGAGAAGTCAGGTTCTCCGTGAGATTTCAGGTTCTCAATGAGAAGTAAGATTCTTCAGGAGAGGTCAGGTTCTCCAATAGACGTCAAGTTCTCCAAGAGAAGCCAGGTTCTCCATGAGAATTAAGGTTTTCCATGAGAAGTTGGGTTCTCCATGAGAAGTCAGGTTCTCCAGGAGAGGTCAGGTTCTCCATGAGTTTTCAGGTTCTCAATGAGAAGTAAGGTTCTCCAGGAGAGGTCAAGTTCTCCAGGAGAGCTGGTTCTCCAGAGAGTCAAGTTCTCTAGGGGAAGTCAGGTTCTCCAGAAAATTTTAGGTTCTCTATGAGAAGTCAGGTTATTCAGGAGAAGTCAGGTTATCCAGGTAAGTCAGGTTCTCCAGGAAAGGTCAGGTTCTCACAGACAAGTCAGCTTCTCTAGGTGCAGTCAATTTCTCAAAGAGAAGTCAAGTTCTCAAAGAGAAGTCAAGTTCTCCAGGAGAAGTGAGGTTCTATGTGATGGATAGAATGTTGCTGAAAGACTGGGACAGTCTTGGTTCCAGACTCACCAGCCTGTGATTGGTGGAGCAGGTTTTCCTTGGCAACTCGTTCTAAGTACCGTGAACATGAGAACCGTTTATGAAGAATCTGGTAGGAAAACGGTGTGTCTGAAGTTTCAGCAGCAGCTCTGATCAATGTCAGAGAAACGAGGCTGATCAGTGGAACCGGGTCACATCCTGTCAGTCAGACCAGGGAAAGGAAGCTAAACGTAACGGCTAAATAATCTCTGGTTCCACGTTCCACGTTGCTCCAGGCTTCTCATGTGAAATCATTTCTAAATCTGGATGCTCACAAGCTGCCAGGATAAAAAGATTTAGAAGTGGAGGAAGTCTGTGTTTTCCTGCTGTGTGGGGATTAGCCTTTTATTGTTGTTTAGTTTCTATTACTGTACACCGGTGTTCTCTATATTGCACTAAATTATGTTGTTATTTTTTGTTTATTTGTTTTTTTTTCGTTTTTATTTTCTTTCTCCTTTCTTCTCTTCTTTATACTTAAAGATCCAGTATGTATATATGTTTTTTGGCTTTTTATTAGCACAAATCAAGTATTGCTTTCATACATATTTTAGTGAAGAATCACAATCACAATGAAAGCGTTCTCATAGCTTTTGATTTACACGTTGACATCATTTCCAGTTCAACACCTAGAGAATTTTTAAACCTCTTAACCTGCCTGGATTTTAAACAGCACGTCACACAGACACATAGACAGACCTGGTCCTGGTCATAACGTATGGCCCTGGTGTGTCCTGTGTTGTTGGCTTGGCTGTGTCCGACTAACATCACTGGTTTTAGCCATCAGGAGGCCCCGGTGATAACCGTGAGGAAACAGTATTAACTCCTGAAGTGGCTGCAAATTTTATTGAGATTTTAAAGACCACTCCTGCAGATATTTTACCAGCCCCCTGTGATTTTATTTTAAAAAATTTTAATAGAAAACTAAAAACAATGCTGGACGCCCAGCCAGCATTTCCATGTGGGGCCCATATGCAGTTAAATTTTGGCTGCATATGAGGGACACAGGTGAGTTTGTCCACGGTTTCCATGGTGCCCCCCCTGTTTTCCCATGTAGGTTTCCACATATGGGGCCCATGTAACTTAAACTATGAGATCTGCAAATTTGCCCAGTTCAAGCCCATGCCTATAGTCCAGGCCTGTCCAATTTGGGGCCCGGGGCCAAAGTTGGCCCGCAAGTGATTATTTTTGGCCTGCAGCCTGTTGTCTTTTTTTTTCTTTTCTTTTAAAGTGTCATCACCTGGAAATCCCACTTTTTCATGTTAAAACATGTATTGGAATAGGACCTCAGTTAAAGTGTGCCAGAAACTCCGGAGAGTGAAAGTGGCTTCGTTTTTGAGTGTGTGCTCTCTGGTCATGCTAGAATCCGCCACAAGAGCGCACTCTCCACAGTACGCGATTTGGATTTGCCGCCAGCATTGACGTCAAAGCCGGTCACTGCTAGCTGCTAACATAAGCTCTCTTCAGCACCACCTGAAAGCAGCTGATGAGCTGATCAGCTGAATGGCGATTAATGACGGACGTTGTCAAAGAGGAGGACAACGTGACACTGCAACATGAATCTTTAGTTTTGGCCCACGGTCATCCACCCCGAGTCAATTTTGGCCCTTCAATTTAGAAAAAAATTGGACACCTCTGCTATAGTCTATTGGGCACATGGGAAAACACATGTGGGGCTACCATGGAAACCGTGGACAAACCCACTTGTGTCCCTCATATGCAGCCAAAATTTAACTGCATATGGGCCCCACATGGAAATGCTGGCTGGGTTTCGTGAACACTTCAAAACCTACAATAATGCAGTAAAACAGGCAACAATGTCTCACTTTTCATAAGTCATCACAATCAACAAAAATGACCCCAAATTAAGGCTGGGCGATATATCGATATAAAAAATATCATATATTTTCAAATGAGATATGGAATTGGACCATATCGCCCATATCGAAATATGGAGCCAATGTGTGTTTGTTTTGTCTTTGTAAAATAGCTGACCTACAGGGTTTTACATTTAATTCTGTGCAATGTTCCTACTCATCTCAAGATATTACATCATATAACAGTATTTCTTTTACATTTTACATTCTTTAACACAGCATTATTTCATCCGGCTTTTAAATTAAACACACATTCCACTAACAAAACATCCCCCTCAAAAAAACAAACAAACCAAAAATAGACATTTGCCAATCCCCAGCCCACCCCAAATTCCTTTCTCCATAACCCCTTTTCTTCTCTTTTTTTCAACTTGTCCTGTCCAGCATGAGCCAAATATCTACTCTTATTTGTTGAACAGATTTCTTTGCCAAGGGGAGCTTTATGAATATAAGGCTCCTCTTATATTCTGACCGACCCTGCTGGGGTCACAAACGCACACCCTTAATATTACTACATAATAAATAAGTGTAAAAACATGGCGCTCAAGATCCAAGTGAGGAAAAACCACCTCTTGAGGCCATCCACACTGAGAAACTCTACAGTCCACAGACCACCCCAACCCGGGCCGACCAGGGTAAGCCCCACACATGGTGCAGAGCCCCCCAAGTTCTCCAAGACAGGGCACACCTCCCAAGCGTGGGGGGCGCCCATGAGAAAGCACTGGAACTAAAGACTAAAGATTTAAAGTAGGGCTGTCAAAAAATTAATCCTAAATAATCCTATTGTCAACAAGAGATGCCTTTAATTACTACTCTATATGCAAAAAACAAACTTTTTTTACAACTTAAACCAAATCACACACATCCGGGAGAGTCCAGGACTCAGACCTGAATTTCAGCTTCACATTAGGACAGTTGTGAAGTCAGTGTGTGTGGACGTATCAGCAACATTCTGGACTAAACTGCAGCCGTCTGAAGGACTATAGGGAGACATGTAAGGACAGAGTTTCAGTAGTTTAGTCTACTAAAGATAAATGCAGAATTCCTGGTGAGACACCTTTAACCCTAAATGTGTTCTAGAAGTGAAAAAAGCAATGTAATTAATCAGGATTAACTTTTTGACAGCCCTAATTTAAAGACTTAAACAAAAGATAAAAGCAGGCAATAGATACTATAATTATAAAATATGAAAAAGATATACATAAAAAATCAAAGAAAAATCTGCAATCAATTATGGGCGTTAGGGTAAGGAATGCATTATGTCAATAGATATACCCCACGGGGATATAAAAACAAACGTGTGTGTGCGGTGAAGACCTTTATGTTGCAATTCCTTGTATGAAAATCACTGTATAAATAAAATTTGATTTGTACTTAGGATGAGTTGTTTATAAATGCATCGTTTATGGCGTACACAACTGAAGGCTGCCATGCTGCATCGCCATCTTCAAATACGGTAGCTGAAAGGGGACACACAAACTGCATGTATTATAATGTATTAACACTGTGGGATAGTGAGGATACGTCCATCCCATCATCTGAGATCTGTTACCATGGAGATGGACATTTAGAAAGTTTCATAGTGGCAGCTAAATGCAGTTCAGGAGCTCCAAGATACTCGGGCTCCAACTGAGACGTGAATATTTCATCCTTTATCCAAATTTTCCTTCACAAACTGGAGCGTAACTGGAGCGTTGTTGACTGGGAGTGCTGGGATGTTCTGGGACTGATGGCACCCAGAATCATTTCATCAATATTGTAAATCTGAGAAGGACTAAACTAGGACAAACTACACTTCATGGAGCCTGAAGGCAACCCGGGTTGAAAACATTTTTTTTTTGTTATACTTGTATGATCCCCGAGGGGAAATTAGGGCTCTGCATTTCACCATCTCTGTACTGTAAGTATCAGAGAGCAGTGGGCTGCTAGCAGCCCGGGGAGCAGTCCACAGTGTTTAACCTAGGAGTCGCGTCGGGGACTCAAACCCGGGTCCTCCGCGCCAAAGCCCACGACGCTACCACTAGGCCACCCACTCCCCTTAGATCTGCTTTAAGTAAAAGGATTGACTCCAGTTCATGAGTTTGAGGTTACTATGTGTTGTTTTGTCTTTCCAGGATCAACCAATCCTATCTCTGATCAGTGGTGGGGAAGTACCAGTGATGCCAGTAACTGATTACTTTGTAATCTGATTACTTTTTCATGTAAAAAGTAATCTAACTATCTTAACTATAATTTCCTGTAATCAGATTACAATTACTTTTATAATGACGAAAGCTACTTACATGCGTTACTCCCAGTGTGGTACAAAGACGCTTCCCACCAAAGCAAGAGTGAAGTAAAGATTTATTGTACTTCATTACATGTTTTATTGGTATGGGCATGTCAATACCCTGAAGTCGAGTCAGAATCAATACTTTTTTGAGGATGGATGGATGGATGGATGGATGGATGGATGGATGGATGGATGGATGGATGGATGGAAAGGTAGGTAGGTAGGTAGGTGGGTGGGTTGGTAAGTAGGTAGATAGGTATGTGGGTAGGGGGTAGGTAGGTAGGTAGGTAGTTAGGTAGGTGGGTAGGTAGGTGAGTTGGGTAGGTGGGTGTGTGAGTGGTTAGCTAGGTAGGTAGGTAGGTATGTGGGTAGGTAGGTACATGGGTGGGTGGGTAGGTAGGTGGGTTGGTATGTAGGTGGGTGGGTAGGTAGGTAGGTAGGTGGGTGTGTGGGTGGGTGGGTAGGTGGGTAGGTAGGTAGGTAGGTGGGTGTGTGGGTGGGTGGGTAGCTAGCTAGGTAGGTAGGTGTAGTGTAGGTGGGTGGGTGGGTAGATAGGTAGGTGGGTTGGTAGGTAGGTAGGTAGGTAGGTACTTTATTGATCCCCAAGGGAAAGTCACGTCCCAGTAAAACCCATCCAAGACAAACAAACAGAACATATAAACACAAACAGGATCAGGCAGACTGAGGCCATGCAGCCACTCAAGGCACACCTTTGCAGATATGAAAAACAGTAATATGAGGACAGATGGGTAGGTGGGAAAAAAAAGGTATCCTAACTCTACACCAACACAGGTAGAGAATTGGGATACAAAAAAAAACACCATTACAAGAAAGCACATATTCAGACAATCACAACATGATACAGTGAGGCAGTGAATCAAGGAAGTGTTGTGGGTCTGTGTGTGCGGTGTGTGTGTGTGTGTGTGTGTGTGTGTGTGTGTGTGTGTGTGTGCGTGTGTGTGTGTGTGTGAGCGGGCAGAGAGGTCACTTTATTTCAGTCATTAGATGGTATTTTGTCTGAGGCAGTCACTCTGTACTTGGTGAGGGAGTAGGGTGGGGGAGGGGAGCAAAGCATCACTCCACAGTCCCATCCAGGGCAAAGTTGATAAGAACAGCCCAAGGCCAATCTCTGGGAGCCAAATTAAAGAAAATAGTTCACCCACAGAATGATGTAACTGTATTTTCCACTTACCCTCATGGTGAGCAAGACTCTGGAGCACTTTTTTAATATCTCAAATGCAGCCGGCGATCAGGAAGGCTTCTCTTTATACCCCAACTTTCATACAATGGAGTTCGCTGGGGTCCGAGCCAAAAAGGTCCATAAAAGTCCACAAAAACTTATCAATATTCCTCCATACTGCTCGTCCAATGTAATCCAAGTGTCCTGAGGGGTTGGATATTGACTTAAAACAAAGAAAGAAAGAAAAAGAGAACGCACAATCTCGTCTGCCGTGGCTTCCGTAGTTTCGTGAACGTGCATCGGCGTGCTTGCTAGACATGCGATGTAGTATTGTTTAGGCTCTAAAAATATACTAAATGACGTCCTTTCAAGTAAATTCTGGATGCTACCCACTCAGGACACGTGGATTACTTTGGACGAGCAGTATGGAGTAATATTGTCAAGTCTTTGTGCACTTTTATGGATCTTTTTGGCTCGGACCCCGGCGAACTCCATTATATGAAAGTTGGGGTAAAAAGAGAAGCCTTCCTGATCCCCGGATGCATTTGAGATATTAAAAAAGTGCTCCAGAGTCTTGCTCACCGTGAGGGTAAGCGGAAAATAAAGTTACATTATTCTGTGGGTGGACTATTCCTTTAAGTCAATCGGCGCATTTTGGACAAACAGGTTCTAGGAACGCAGTTCCTATAACTACCTGTCTCGAGTTTAGTTATAAGAACTACCTTTCCTCATCAGTTTGCGTTTACACATGAGGGAGGACCTTGATAGGGACAATGTTTGACGCAATCGTCTGGGACAGAGACAAATTTATGCCCCAGCAGATCTGATACAAAACTGAGGTTTCTCATCTCTTTTATTCAAAGCTATTATAAAAGATAGCTTACCAGCTTTCCATCATCACAGTCATTTCTATCACCTAACGGAACAGCCTGCCATTGAAAAGCTGCCCTACCAACGTCTTGTTTACCTTTCGTTGAAGTACACCCGGACACTTTAGTGGATGGACAGGGTTTCATCGAATAAAGTGTCCAGGCGGCAGCTGCAGATTCTACTGCCACACTTTGCAGCTGTATTTGGGTCATTAAATCAGTATGAAATAATTGCTTTTGGACATTTCAAAACAGTTCTGGATTCGGGACATGTACCATTGTGATCGATTTAATAATGAATTGGTACCCTCCTATTGTAATAGTTCTTTTTGTTATTAGGATCTCTGTAAACAGTTGTACCAGCTGTGGGACTTTTTAAATATGGCGGGGCTGAAAGAAGTTGAGATCACGCAAAGGGCGGGGCTTGCCAGTTCTACCATTCACCAAACATCTACGTATTTCAGTTCCTATGGAACCCCGAAAAGTCCCTGCCTCGGAGAAGGAGCTAAAAAGGTTCTAGGAACTGAGGGTCGAGGTCCCTAGTTCCTATGTGTCTGAATGCGCAAAAAATCAGCTTGGGTCCTGAAAAGGTTATAGGAACTCCAAAAGGTTCCTACAGTCTGAAAGCGCCTTAATTTATTATTGATTTTTTTCGTTTTGTTTTATTTATTATTTAATAAAAATAAATTTGATAGAAATTTATAAAGTGATCGAGGGTAATTTCCTTTTTTTCTTTCTTCCTAAATATTCTCAACTTTTTTTTTTTTATTTTATATATTTATTTTTTTCTTTATTTCTTCTAATTCCTCCTTTTACGTAGTTTGGTTTTTGCTATTTTCTATTATTTTTTGATTTGTAATTGTTTTTTTCTGTTTCTTCTCAGTTTTTTTTTTGTTTTATTGTCTTTTTCTTAGCAGTTTTGGGCCCTTCCCTTTTTTCTTCCTTTTATATCCGTTTAATTTTATTCTTTTTCCCTCCCTATATTCTCTATATTTTTGGAAATAACTTTTTTATCTTATTTTTAACTTCTAACCCGTTAATCTAATCAAAGAGGTTGTATCCAGGACCGGTTTTATATTTTGTCTAGTTTTTGGAATGGAAAGTTTTTTTATTTGGTCTTATCCTTATTTATTTATTTTTTTCTTCTCTTTTCTCATCGTATATAATATTACAAATAGTCTCTTTTTTTTTTTTTGGCGTCGTGGGTTTGGTAGTTTTTTTTTTTTTTTTTATTTTTTTTATTTTTTTCAATTATTCATTTGATCCCACTCATTTCTTTCCCAATAAAAATTCTAAAAAATTCCATTTTATGATCCTCCCCCAATTTTATAAATTTATTTTTAAATATTTTTTTATTTTAATAAAATTTAAAATTTATATTTTTTTTAAAAAAATATTAATAATTAAAATAATTTATTATGTTTTTTTTTTTTTTTTCCCTGGTTTTTTCTTTTCTTTTTTTTTTTTTTTTTTTTTTTTTTTTTTTTTTTTTTTTTTCTTTTTTTTTTTTTTTTTTTTTTTTTTTTTTTTTTTTTTTTTTTTTTTTTTTTTTTTCCCCCTTTTTTTTTCCCCTTTCCCCATATGCAATTCCCTTAAGTTTCACTAGGGGTCCGTAAAACCGTAAACCGAAAATTAAATCACAGAAATGAACGCTCCATGTTAGTAATACTCAACATGTTTTGTTTCATTGTGTGTAAAAACTAAGGTGGTTTAAGGCAACAGGCTTCCTTGCGATTCCTTGCGGGGTTCCTCAAGGTTTGATCCTTGGTCCCCTTCTTGTTTCTCTCCCTCTATCTACTTCCCATAAGTCAGATATTCCAGAAATATAACATATCGTATCATTGCTATGCCGATGATATTCAGGTTTACCTCCCCATACATACTGGCGATGGCTCTATGATCCGACTGCTAAACTGCCTCAAGGAGTTGCATGCATGGTTGGCCATTTACTTTTTACATCTTAATCAGGATAAAACTGAGATTATCTTTTTTGGCCCCCCCTCTGTTCTTGTCTCCACCACAGCTGAGCCTTGGTTCCCTGGCTTCTTCTAAACGTTCTTGTGTGAAGAGCCTTGGAATCACTGTGGATGACTCGTTAAAGTTCGACAAACACATAAACATAGTTGTTAGAAACTCATTTTTTCACTTGAGGATGTTCGCAAAGATAAAATCATACGTTCCCAGGTATGACCTTAAGAAACTTGTTCAGCTCCTGATTTTTTCACGTCTCGATTATTGCAACTCGCTCTTTGCCGGCCTCAGTAAATCCTCCCTACAGCGTCTTCAGGCTGTTCAGAATGCTGCAGCCCGTCTTCTCTCTGGCTCTCGACGCTATGAGCACATCTCCTAGCCGGTCTTCACTGGCTCCCTGTTTGCTACAGGGTTCAGTTCAAAATCTTGTTGTTGACCTTTAAAGCGTTCCACGGTTCTGCTCCCAGTTACCTCTCTGAGTTATTGTCCCGCCACATCCCAACCAGATCTCTTAGGTCATCCTCCTTATCCCTTATGGAGGTACCAAGACACAGGTGCAATTCCAGGGGTGCTAGGGCTTTCTCTGTAGCTGCCCAGCGCCTCAGGTCAACTAAGTCTATTACGTCTTTTAAAACCATGCTCAGATCCCATCTTTTGGCGCAGGCTTTTCCTTCTTAATCTTTTTTCTCTCTTATTATTGTCTTATTAATTCTTCTCTTTTTAAGTTATACGTTTATGTTTTTAGCCATGTTTAGCCATGTTTTTTTATGTCCTGCTCTGTAAAGCACTTTGGGCATCCAGCTGGATGAAATGATTCGTGAGTATAAGGGACAATAATCAACGAATTAGGGGTAACAGTGTAACAGTGTACAACACTATGCACGACGAGTACACTCGTACAAATACAACCATGTCTCTACAAAGGTTAGTGGTGGACCAAGGGGCCCCTGGACCTGGGTGCTCAGCAGTATTACCAAAGTATGAATCCCAGCCAGCACACCATAGAAACCACCCCAACTCTGCCCAGAAGGGAACAGGGCACAGGTCCCAGTGGGCCAAGCCCGCCACCCAGGCCAGGCACAATGCAGGGCCCATGAGCCTGAGACCCTCCCCTCCTTCATCCCATCACGACCACCACAAGACAGAGGATCTATTGGGATCTGTTAGTTAGAATAAATTGACCTCCCTGCCCTGACCACACCCCTTTATGCCTGGACCACACCCCTCCCTGCCCAGACCCCCCAGCATGGACCAGAACAAACTGGAACCACGCTCAGGACCATTTAAAGCTTCAACCATGGAGTCAAACAGGGGGATGACGTTGATGGACGGACCCTGACCTTGTCGGAGTAGATGGACATGCGGGTCGTCAGGCCGACCACAGGGATGCGGTAGAATCCAGCCGTGTAGGAGACGGGTGTTGGAGTCAAGTGGTCGTTGGATTGCGGAGGATGGCTGACCAGGATGGCATACACCTGCAGAGGAAGAAGCAGTTAGGTTCAGGTATACTCTGATGAACCACAACATTAAAACCACCTCACGACAAAGACCTGGGGTCCGTTGCACAAAGCAGGTTCAACAAACTCTGAGTGTAACCCTGAACTCTGAGTTGATCTACTCTGAGTTTTAAGTCCCAGAACAGCTGATCTGAGTTGGTTTAATCAACTCAGGGTAGTTCAACCCGGGGTTTTAAACATGCTCCACCATGATAAAAAGCCAGCATCAATGCTGTCCTTTATAATCACAACGATATTATAGAGTAGAACTGTTTGATGATAACGCGACAGTCTCAGATGCTGCGAGTATGATTCCAGCTGGTTTTGTAGATCCCTATTTGGCCGAATGGTTTGCGCACCTACCCCACATCTGGGAGGCTGATGTTCGAATCTAGCTCTGCACTTTTATCGCAGCATTTTATTTATTTAACTTGGGTGCTATCCCGCGGGGAAGAAGCGCTTTTGTCGGCAGCATTAAGATGAAATATAACTGTCACATTTCTCAAATGCCCTACATCTCCAATTAAAGACAAAAAAATCTATTTGGGAAAAAACTTCGGGCAATAAACAACAACCTATCTGCT
This sequence comes from Atherinomorus stipes, assembly GCA_023101725.1. Lineage (NCBI taxonomy): Eukaryota > Metazoa > Chordata > Actinopteri > Atheriniformes > Atherinidae > Atherinomorus > Atherinomorus stipes. The sequence continues at coordinate 35,426 of JALJCO010001674.1, read as the reverse complement.
TTGAGGGGAAAGTGTATGGCAACATGAAAAAAGTCACACCCAGGATTGAACCACAACTTTCTGTGTGACAGACGTTAACCTTGTCCATTTACCCAGAGACAGAGACAGCTTAATGGTCAAATAATCAGGACAAACCATCTCTCGGAAACAGAGAAGACCTCCAACAGTCACATATGGCCAGTGATATTATAAATGTAGGGAGGATCAGCTTGTATGTAGATGAATGACTGTGATGTGAAACTGTAACAACAGAAATGTCAACTGTCAGGAAATAAAAGAACTTCTATCCGTGGTCTGATAACGATCTCCGAATGTTTAACTCTCCGTAGAAATGCAGCATCTTTAACCATGAAACCCTTATCGAAAGCACAGATGTGTAACCTACCAACTCTGATGTATTTTAACATGTTTTATTGGAGACGGCAGCAGAAAAACTCACTGACTGAATGAATGAGGAAATGAAACAGTGAGTGGCTAAAAGTGGGCGGAGACAGCGAGAAACTCAAGGTTTCTCCACATTAACCTGCTCCCGACCAGGTTAGTTTCAGAGAGTCTGTTACCATGGTAGCTGACCAAGGGTTTAAGTTACCCCTCTTCGTGCAACAGGCTAGAGTTACTCCTCTTTCCCTGGGTTGAGTTACCTACCTTTGTGTTACAGAAAACTCAGAATTTCCCTAATTTCAGGGTTAAACTACTCAGGGTTTTCATTAAACCTGCTTTGTACAACAGACCCCTGTTGGCTGAGGATCAGTTTTACGTTCCTGGTGAACATAGTGAAGACCTGCCAGCAAAACTGTTTAAAGCATCGTCTTTCAGTCTAAAGCAGGACAGTGGTACTTGTTTGTTCGTTTATTGGTCTTATAGTATTGGTGAAAATAAGTTGTGCTGCAGATAATGTCTTACGGAGGCCCATTCATTCTGTCCCCTTCACTCCCATATATGGATGTACTCTGATCTACAACCAATCTAAATACCTGCCCAAAAAAAGTCGGCAACAGGCAACTTTACTTTTTGACCGCCTCACCCCAAGCCTCTCCCCCCCCCCCCGAGCCCCCCCCTGGGGTCGCACCTGGGGCCCCCCCCCCCCCCATCGACCTGATCTACAACTACTCTAACCCTCTTTTCTCCCTTTCCCCTCCTTTTCTCCCCCCTTCTTTTCTTTCCCCCCCTTCTCTCTCTTTTTTATAAGTTTCCCCCTTCATTTTTTTTCTTTATTATTCCCCCCCATTTTTTTTTTCGTCCTCCTTCTTTTTATTTTTTCCCGCTTCTTTTTTTTTCATATATCTTCCGAAGGAGTCAAAGTGATGCAGAAATGTTTTATTTTTTATTATGAAAACCCTCCAATGTCGTCATCAGGGACATCAGAGGCAGCATCCATCCCTAAAACCTCTTCCCATCCTTACTGCCTCTCAGTATCTGCAACGCCGACAGAATGTTCTAAGAATGGGCGGGACATTTTCCAGAGAGCTGATTCGTTTATCTCTGATCCAGCACATAACCTGGTCCAGAGCAGGTTAGCCGTTCAGCATCCGTTACTAGGGTGGGTACTGGCAAAGACTTCACGATACGATACGTATCACGATACATGGCTCACGATACGATACAATATTGTGATATTGTGACACTGCAATATATTATGATATATTGCAATATTTTCGGCACTTTTGAGGAAATGCAGCTTGAAATAAAAGTTATACCTGCGTTCATACTTTGGATGACTGAAACAACAAAATGAGTCAAAATCAATGAAATCCAGTTTCTCCATGTCCCATTTATTAAACTTGGACAGGTTTCTTTGCCACTTCAATCTCATAATAAACCTGTTTATAATCGTCCCCCTGAACATAAATATTTCTCACTTTGGGAAAACTGAATGGATGTGCAAACAAAATAAAGATAGAGTGCTTTTGAAAACAATATTACCACAGCTGAGCTGGAATAGTAGAAATGTACACCAATTCTTGTGAAATTAGTAAAACAGCAAAGTGAAATGGTATATGAGTATATGAAAACACATATTAGTGCATATGAACAAAAAAATTTTCATCAGTCATAATAATCTCCTACAACTGGGAGGTGTCTGAAAAACCTGGACACACATTCTAACTTGTACTTTCCACTGAGTTTGGGCATCCAGCTGGATGTAGAAATATGTGCATATAAATGAAATGAAATAAATGAAATGATTCGCGAGTACAATCAACGAATTAGGGGAAAGCAGCGACTTCTCTACACGCAGGCAAATAGATCAAAATCTTGCAGGATTTCATCAGTAAAATGTATATCGACATAATATTGCAACATAAAATATCGCAATATTTCAATGTATTGATATTTTGTCACATCACTGTCCGTTACCATGGTGATTTCCCCACCAAGAAGTAAACCAGAAAACTCAGGTTAACCCTGAAGTTACCCTGACAAGAGAAGATCCAACTTCGTGGACCAGGCTTCTGGACTGATGTAGACCCTACGATGGATTTATTTTAACTGTTATGATGTCTTCCAGTCAGGTTTTAGACAGCACCACAGCACCGAGACTGCTCTGACCAAAGTCATGAATGACATATGTCTGAATGCTGACACTGGAAAAATGTCAGTGTTGGTTTTACTGGATCTCAGTGCTGCATTTGATACAGTTGACCACATTATATTACTCCAATGACTGGAGAAGTGGGTGGGTCTCTCTAGTTCTGTACTAAACTGGTTCAAAACGCACTTGGAGAACAGGAAGTACTTTGTGTCAGTAGGTAATTTTACATCTGAGTGGACAAAAATGACCTGTGGAGTTCCCCAATGCTCTATCCTAGGGCCTCTTCTGTTTAATATATACATGCTCCCACTGGCCCAGGTTATAAAGAACAACAATATTAGTTACCATAGCTACGCAGATGACACACAGCTATATATTACAGTGTCACCAGGAGACCGGGGCCCTGTACAGGCTCTTAGTAAATGTATTGATGAGATTAATGACTGGATGTGCCCCAACTTTCTTCAACTGAACAAAAACAAAACTGAGGTGATTGTTTTTGGAGCCAAAGAGAAACGACAGCAGGTTGTCACAGAACTTCAGTCCATACACCTAAAAACCACCAATCAGGCCAGAAATCTGGCTGTAGTGATGGACTCAGACCTAAACTTTGAAAAACACATCAAAGCGATCACAAAATCAGCCTACTATCACCTGAAGAACATCTCAAGGATAAAAGATCTGATGTCTCAGGAAAATCTGGAAAAACTAGTCCATGCATTCATCTTCAGTCGGCTTGACTACTGTAACAGCGTCTTTACTGGTCTACCTAAAAAACCAGTTAAACAGCTGCAGCTCATTAAGAACTCTGCTGCCCGAGTTCTCACTAAGACCAGAAAAGTGGACCACATCAGTCCAGTTCTGAGGTCTTTACACTGGCTGCCGGTCCATCAGAGAATAGACTTTAAAGTTCTGCTGCTGGTCTTTAAAGCTCTGAATGGTTTAGGCCCAAAATACATCAGTGACCTCCTGACTCAGTATGAACCTACTAGACCCCTCAGGTCATCTGGATCCGGTCTTTTATCAGTTCCCAGAGTCAGAACCAGACATGGAGAAGCTGCGTTCAGCTTCTATGCTCCACATGTCTGGAACAAACTCCCAGAAAGTCTCAGATCAGCTGAAACACTTAGTTTATTTAAATCCAGGTTGAAGACCCACCTGTTCCCAGCTGCATTTATGTAGATTTTATTTTAAAGTTAAAATCCGCACGTCTCTATATTCCATACCGTACCGTCCTCTTCCGCTTATCTGGGATCGGGTCGCGGGGACAGCTGCCTAAGCAGGGAAGCCCAGACTTCCCTAACCCCGGCCACAGCCGCCAGCTCATCCGGGGGGATCCCGAGGCGTTCCCAGGCCAGCCGGAAGACGTAGTCCCTCCAGCGTGTCCTGGGTCTCCCCCGGGGTCTGGTCCCGGTCTCTATATTCTCTCTTTTTAATCTTAAATGCTTTTAATTTTGAATCATGCTTCTAATTTTTTATTCTTTTTTTCCCCCTTTTGCTTATAATGTTTTATGTAAAGCACTTTGCATTGTTCTGTACATGAAATGTGCTAAACAAATAAACTTGCCTTGGCTTCCTTAACCAGGTGATAATCGGACTGTAATGAACTGGATTGTATCTGTAAAAGTGCCGAAACAAATAAACTGAATCTGTACCATTTAAAACCTGCTGCCGTCCAGTTTTCACCATCTCCAACCAAAGAATTTGAATGTTCTTCAGACATTGAGGGAATGGCAAGAACATATCAGGCCAATCAGGAACTGATCTTGTTTTTTTAGTTTGTTTCCAGCTCAGACTGACATGTTTTGGTTCGAGGATTAAAGGTGTGTAACGTGATTAACGTTTGAGTTTATTTATATAAAAAGGGACAGTGCATATTAATAAACATAAAATGTACATATGCAGGATTACAGCAAAGCTAATTTCCATCCTTAGTCTCTTGACAAACCAATACAATGAAAATAAAAGTAATAAGAACAATAATAACATTGAAACATTAAAGCTAATGAATGAAGACGAAGGTACACAATCGTAAAAAAAATATATATATACAAAAAATAAATAAATAAGGATACTCTTGATGCCCCTTAGAAATTGAAATAATACATTCATGTAAGCACACACGCATATATATATATATCATTATAATTATACAGTCATCCTCTAAATCATTTATACTCTCCAATTAAAGAAGGGAAAAAAATCAGCTGTCAGTGAAACAAGATTAAATTGGCAAAGTGATAATAAATAAAAATTTCTATGAAAATCATGACATTGATTTTGAACTGTGGTTCAACAAAAATATTAAAAACACAGAAAAAATAAAACAAGTAAACAAATATGATGGAGCTCCTGAAATTAAATGTTGAGTGACACTTTGAGACAATCACTGCAATCAGGTGTTTTCCGTAACGTCCAATCAGACGTCTGCACCTGTTGACAGGTATGTTGGTCCAGGGTTCATAAGGTGCTCTAATGCGTCTGGGACAGTTTTGTTTGTTTTGGGGTTTTTTAATTATCATTTTCAACTGCAATTCAAAAGCAATATTTTATTTCACTAAATTATAATTTTGTACATTTTTATTTATTATTAGTTTCTTTAGTTTTTTGTTATTTGAATTATTGTGATTTTAGCTTTTTCTTTAACTGGAGGGTTAATTTAGGGTTATTATACTGCCCTACAAAGCAAAAAGGCAGTAACTGCATTTTTGGTCAAAAATGAGTTATTATCATTTTCATGACATTCAAGGTATCCTTTGTTATGTGACAAAATATCTTATCTCAAATGTGTGTCATTTTGGAGAAAAATGGCAGCTGTTTGTGCAGTAACTGCAAATAGCCCTAGTAAAACAAAGCAAGAATACAGTAACATCCATTTCTTGCTTTGTTTTCACGTCAGTTACTGTACTTTTGCTTGGTATTACATCACGTAAAACACCCATTGTTGCTTAAAAAGCCTTTGAAAAAAAAAAAAAAACAAGACAAAATTATTTTGAATTTAAATTAATTGAATTTATTTGCATTTTGTTTTGCTCTGTTGTATTGGAGGTAGCCTAAATATTTATTCAAAGTGAAGTTGTTTTGCAGTGCTTCAATGTTAATTTTGTTGTAAGTGATTGCAGATACATTATGGCAGAGGTGGACAATGGGCTTTACTGTATGCACAGCTCCAGTACTTCCTGAACTTAATACTGCACCTTTGTTTCATGTCTTACATGACTGGATGAACTGATGAATCCAGGTGTGTCTGACCTCAGCAAATGGTCAGACACACCTGGAGAACAACTTCTGGGGGGAAATATTTCCTTAAATAGTCAAATTACTTTGAGATTGGTATATCCATGTTCAGGAAAGCAAATGGTTCCAATAAGTCCAAATACAGTGCATCTAACACACCCAGAGCCCAAGTTGTGAGAAAACGGTTTTTGAAGAATCTGCAGTTACTGCCTTTTTCCTTGGTATGGTACCACATTTTTGGTAAGTATTACAAAGAAAGAATACAGTACGTGCAAAATAGGGTAAACCATCATATCAAATATGAATATTAATATTAATATGTACAAAGAATAAGCCACTATAAAGTAACAAAATTGCCACATGTCCATTATTCTACCTACAATGACTTTGGCTGGACAACAGGACAACTTTGAAGTCATTTTTCTCAGTTTTGGACTGTGTGTAGTTACTGCCTTTTTGCTTTGTAGGGCAGCATAGATATTAAATATGTTCACATGTTGATTCAATTTTGAAAATACATTAAAAAGCAAAAACAATGCAGTAGTGAAATATGTAGAAAATATGTAGTACCAAGGTCACACTTCGTTTCACACTGGTGAGACAAAAGTTAAAAACTTTTTGAATTATAGATGCTGCCTGTAATCTCCTTTAGTTTGTCTATCACACCTTATTTGGGTGCATTTGGGATTCAAACATTATTTAATGTAAAGTCAGGCTTCAGTCTGTCCTTCTTTAATCCCTCTGCAGCTCTGGAGAGGAGCCTTTCACTCACAAGTAACTGGAATACGCAGATATCTCTCTGCAAGCTGCTGAATATCAGGATTAACTGTTGAGTATTGGCTCTTCTCCTGCAGCCACATAAAGCTGAACCTCCACCATGTTTCTCCTGCAGGAGATCAGAGCAGAGGCAGGTGAAAGCGTCGTATGCAGGCTGTCTAAAGCCAGTTTATTTCTACATCGCGTTTCATGTTCAGGACAATTCAAAGTGCTTAACATAAAATATTAACAGCATTCCAGCGGGGCGCAGGAGCATTAAAATAAAAACACACTTCTTAAAAACTTTTATCAGGTCACTCTGAGCAGATTTGTCTGTTTTCTGTTTGGGTGAAATTTATTTTTCTTTCTAAAAGGCTAAATATGGTTAAAATATGGTTGTTTCTACTGGTGCTGCACTCCATAAAAACACTGATATTCTTAAACCAGCCACGTATGGATGAAGAAGATGATGCTGAAGCTGAAATGGAACGAAGGTTCCAGGGACACGATCAGGTCCAGATTACAAGGCCTCCTTCTTCTTCACTGGGTGAAAACCCGTCAGATCTGACTCAGCATGAAGATTGTTATCAGTTCGGTTTAGCTAAAGACTTCTCCCTAAAACCGTGAAAACCCAACAAAAAGTATCAACATAAAAATAACAAGCAGCTTTAGCGAAGTAAAACACAGGAGAAGCCAGAACCTCTGAGACAAACGTCCAAACCTGGACCATCCTTGACCCTGCAGCATCTCAGACCCGTACAGGTGTTTGTTACCTGCTAGAGACTCACACAGCAGCCAACTGGATGTAGCTCAGGCTGTTTCAAAATAAAAGCACAATCACTTTACTTCAGCTACTCTTGATTATTTACTTGCTGCAGAACAAGTACACAAATACAAAGTATTAGAAATAAAATAAGTACTTTGAACAACATAGCAGCCTGAGGGTCTCCTGCATCTCCATCTTCTCTAGCGTGTCAGCAGCTTTGACACCAGCAGGTGGAACATGAGACGTTTTCCTCAGAAACATCACAGATCGACCATCAGCTGCTCAGATTTAGGATCAGTCACAGAAAACCACATCATGCTACAGTAACAGGAAGTGGTCTGGATGAATATTAGATACTAGATAATACTACAGTAGATACTGTCTCCTGCAACCAGGTCAAGAAACAACTAGAGAAACTGAACCGGAACAAGGCTGCAGGTCCAGATGGTGTCAGTCCCAGAGTTCTCAAGACCTGCTCAGAACAACTATGTCCGGTTCTCCAGCACCTTTTTAACACCAGCCTGAGACAGAACAGAGTTTCTGTGCTGTGGAAAACATCCTGTCTTGTTCCTGTCCCTAAAAAAACACAACCAGCTGAACCAAATGACTACAGACCAGAACCAGAACCAGGACCAGATGACTACAGACCAGTTGCTCTGACATCTCACATCATGAAAGTCCTGGAGAGACTCTTACTGGCTCACCTCAACAAGCAAGTCAACACCTTTCAGGACCCATTACAGTTCGCATATCGTAATGGGCTTGGGGTTGAAGACGCCATCATCTTCCTGCTTCAGAGAGCCCACTCTCATCTGAACCAGTCAGGCAGCACTTTGAGGGTCATGTTCTTTGATTTTTCAAGTGCATTTAATACTATTCAGCCTGCTTTGCTATGTCAGAAGCTCCATAACTTCCAGGTGGATCCCTCCACAACCACCTGGATTTACGACTACCTAACAAACAGACCACAGTTTGTGAGACTGAAAGGTTGTGTGTCTGAGATGGTGATCAGCAGCACTGGAGCACCACAAGGGACTGTACTCTCACCATTCCTCTTTACACTGTACACCTCAGACTTCCAGTACAACTCTGATCCTGTCATCTGCAGAAATACTCTGATGACTCTGCAGTTGTGGGGTGTATCAGTGATGGACAAGAAGCCGAGTACAGGGAACTGGTCAACCAGTTTGTGAAATGGTGCAGTAACAATCAGCTCATCTTAAATACCAGCAAGACTAAAGAGATGATTGTTGACTTCAGGAGGAGCAAGAATAAGCAGTCGTCGACCCTAGAGGAGGGGGGGGTGGGAAGAACTAATAACTCCCCGGAGTTCTGGAGAACAGAGAAATCACTGGAATTCCACCCTAATTTTTTTTCAAAAAAGGGGAGAACTCTCTCTTTTATTATATTTTTCTTCTTATTTTTTATTTTTTTTCTTTTTCCTTCTTTTTTATTGATTCTTCCTCCTTCCTTTTTATTTAAACCTCCCCCTATCTTTTTGTATCCAGCTGTATTTGTATACAAGAAAAAGAGAGTTTTGTTCCCCCCCACCTCTTCCCCGTCCCCCTCTTATATTTCCCCCTCTTTTTCTCCCCCCCCCTCCGTATAAGGAAGCTCCCCCTCCCTCTTATTTCTTACAGACAGGAAATAGAGCCGACAAACAAGTTTTTCCCCATCTAACAAACAGTTAGCTAATTAGCTTCTCAACTCCGAAGCTACAGTCTCCGTCTTCCTTCTAGTTTAGTGGAGGGGGACCTCCCTCCCCCAACAAATAAAAACCCCCCCCGAGACTCCTTTTTTACATTACGGAGCACGTGCTCCCCCCATTCCTTTTCTCTTCTTTTTTTTCTTTATGAAAACACTCCCGGGGACACCCCCACCAACCATCTTTTGGAAGCAACAAAACCCCCCTCTTTTTTCAAAAAGAATTTTAGTTTTTTCTGAGAAAGACCCCTTGGGAAGCTGAGATCATTCACTCTCCCAGATTTCAGATCTTCTCATCTTTTGGAAAGTCCATCACTTTCACATCTCTGGGAAGCAGCATCATCCAGAGCTTAAGAACTAAACAAGCTATCAAAAAGACTGGTTCTGTGCTGGGAAGAACTCTGGAGCCGCTGAAGCTGATAGTTCAGAAAAGAATGCTACAAGCTGATGAAGAGGATGGCAGACTCTTCCTCCTCTCCACAACACGGTGAAGAATCAACAGAGTGTGTTCAGTGGGAGGCTGCGTCAGGTTCACTGTAGGACGGAGAGATACAGGAATTCATTCCTGCCAGCAGCATCACCCTGAAGAGCAAGACTCACTGATTATTATTGTATCATTATTTCATATAAATGTTTTATTGTTCAGGAAAGAAAAAGAAAGGAGAGTGAGTCTATTACAATATTGAATTTTCCTTCTGGGATGAATAATGTATTTTTCATTTCATGAAGGTCAGAGCTGCGTCGTCCTCCTTGTGGAACCAGCAGATTCACATGGTCCAAGATCTGCAGCCTCATCACCAGACCTGGAACCTGCAGGACCTGGGTGGGGGCCTCCAGGAGGGGGTCTGGGCCGGCGCTGGTGTGGGAGCAGCAGCTGGGATCAGATAGAGGCCGGCATGCGGAGCAGCGTCTGGATAATCCTCCTCTGGGGGGATGGAGGATTACATCTGCTAATCTGATCTCTCCTGTCCGCCATGTTGGCCTCGTTCCTTGTGTCATCCCTGCAGCGGGACGAGCCGCTTGGCTTTTCACGCCTGACAGGACCTGGTCTGAGCTCCATTCAGGTCCAGGTCTGACCAGAAGCCAGCCGTCTGGGCGAGATGTGGGCTCGTTGGTGACATCACAGCCGAAGCGGCCCCTCCAGGCGTTTTCCCGCCTTCCTCCGTCTCCTTCCTGCTATTATTAGAGCTGCAGTTCTCACCACATTCACAGCATCCAGCTGTTTCCAGCTCTGCTCTTTCCTCCTTCAGACGGAGGGAGGATGAGGATGAGGAGGAAGACAGCTCATGTGTTTCATCTTCATCTTTGTCTCATCGCCTTCATGAAACATGGTGTAGTAAAGCTCATCAGTATTCCTGGCTCAGGCTAATCCTGGTCTGCTCCAGCTCTCATCTGACTGGCTGCAGACACCTTCCAGCTTTCACATGTAGACTAGAGAGCTGGCGTGTCAGGGGCCACATGCAGCGCAGTCGGCCCCAGAAGGCCAGACCAGGAAAACATCATCATAATAACCCAACCATAGATATCTATATCAAATGGCTAGATAACCCGTGCTGTTGGCCAATGGAGCCAAACGTCAGCACACGGCGGCCATCTTTCCACAGGCGGCTCACTAACTTACAGCATTGGCTTTTAATGGTGATGGACTTTTTAAATAAACATAACTTACTCAATTTTCTACCTATTTTAAATCGGTCTGGTTTGTTATAAACATCAGAGATGTAGATAACTACTTACTTTGTGATTATAACTAATGATTCCAGAGCGGAGCGAGTTATAACCATGGATATACCATATATATATATATATATATATATATATATATATATATACACAATATATATATATATATATATATACACATATACAGCTATGTGGAAAAAGTGTTTGCCCCCTTCCTAATTTCTTACTTTTTTGCATGTTTGTCACACATCAATGAACAAATTTTAATGTGAGACAAAGATAACGCAAGTAAACAGAAAATGCAGTTTTTGAATGAAGATTTTTTATTAGTATAAGGGGGGGGTCCAAACCTCCATGGTCCTATGTGAAAAAGTGATTGCCCCCTCTGTCAAACCATAAATAAACTGTGGTTTATCACATTTTTGGAAAGCTGAGTTCAATTTCTGTACCCACACCCAGGCCTGATTACTGCCACACCTGTTCCCAATCAAGAAATCCCTTAAATAGGACCTGCCTGACAAAGTTAAGTAGACCAAAAAGATCCTCAAAAGCTAGACATCATGTTGCGATCCGAAAAAAAATTCAGTAAAAAATTAGAAACAAAGTAATTGAGATCTATCAGTCTGGAAAAGGTTCCAAAGCCATTTCTAAAGCTTTGGGACTCCAGAGAACCACAGTGAGAACCATTATCCACAAATGGTGAAAACATGGAACAGTGGTGAACCTTCCCAGGAGGGGCCGGCCGACCAAAATGACCCCAAGAGCACAGCGACGACTCATCCAAGAGGTCACAAAAGACCCCAGAACAACATCCAAGAACTGCAGGCCTCACTTGCCTCAATGAAGGTCAGTGTTCATGACTCCCCCATCAGAAAGAGACTGGGGGGCAAAAATGGCTGCATGGCAGAGTTCCAAGACCAAAACCACTGCTGAGCAAAAAGAACATAAAGGCTCGTCTCAGTTTAGCCAGAAAGCATCTTGATGATTCCCAAGACTTTTGGGAAAATACTCTGTGGACTGACGAGACAAAAGTGGAACTTTCTGGAAGGTGTAGGTCCCATTACATCTGGCGTAAAAGTAACACGGCATTTCAGAAAAGGAACATCATAGCAACAGTAAAATATGGTGGTGGTAGTGTGATGGTATGGGGCTGTTTTGCTGCTTTAGGACCTGGAAGACTTGCTGTGGCAAATGGAACCATGAATTCTGCTTCTACCAAAAAATCCTGAAGGAGAACGTCCGGCCATCTGTTGGTGACCTCAAGCTGAAGCGCACTTGGGTTCTGCAGCAGAACAATGATCCAGAACACACCAGCAAGTCCACCTCTGAATGGCTTAAGAACAACAACATGAAGACTTTGGAGTGGCCTAGTCAAAGTCCCCACCTGAATCCCATTGAGATGCTGTGGCATGACCTTAAAAAGGCGGTTCATGCTGGAAAAGCCTCCAATGTGGCTGAATTACAACAATTCTGCAAAGATGAGAGGAACAAAATTCCTCCACAGCGCTGTAGAAGACTCACTGCCAGTTATCACAAACGCTTGATTGCCCCCCCCCCCCCCCTTCCTAATAAAAATCCTCATTTAAAAACTGCATTTTTAGAATGTTTACTTGTGTTATCTTAGACTCACATTAAAATTTGTTTGATGATCTGAGACATTTAAGTGTGACAATGCAAAAAAAAAGAATTTAGGAAGGGGGCAAAAACTTTTTCACACAGCTGTATGTATACATACATGTACATATATATATATATATATATATATATATATACAGTATTCATACATATAAACTGATATCTATGTCTCAGTTTCAGCTGGTTGACGTGTTTTCAGACGTGCGCATGTCTGTGGGAATCACAGAGAGCAGCTGTGACATGCTGTCATGTAAATCTGATAACTAACATCAGTTTAGTGTTTTTATCCAAGAGCTCAATATAAACCTGTTCTTGAGGAAATGAGATTTTTAAACCAGTTTTTGAGCTGGTGCTGGATAGAAAACCAGATCAGGATAAGTTAGCCTGACTTGTAAGCGGTGCTGGATCTGGTCGGGCGGCGCTCTGCCTATATAATGGTAGGGTTGGGTATGTAGTATGAACTCGGCTGTGATGTTAAAGTTTAGTGAACTTGTTGATAAAACACAAGACAGTTAATATTTGTGTATTTTTTTCTCCATTACTGTACCGAGGTACATACCGAACCGTGATGTTTGTGTACCGTTACAGCCCTATTGTTTACACATTCCACTGAAAAAGATGGATAGAAAACCAAAATTTCCACTAAAAAGTGGTTTGTTTCTTTGAAATGAGAGAAAAATTCACAGTATTCCCGAGTATGAAAGGAATTCTGTCTCAGTTTTCCTGTTGAATGATGAAGTTTCTCCTCCAGGCTGGTTTCTTGTTATAACTTTTCCTGAATCACAACCACCAACAGCGAAGCCTAAACTGGTTAATCTAACTGCTGAGTGTGTTGGCTTCAGACCAGTTCATAAAAACCAGTCAGACTGGTGTGACTGTTTCATCTTTGCTTCATCAGTGAATGAAATCCAACTTCTGGTTGTCTACGCAGCCCCACACAAAGAATAAATACGACTCCAGCGCACATACAGTAAAAACCTGAAGGTCTGCAGGAAAATCAGATGAAAAGTATCTAAAATTAACAAAAAATTACAAATAATTATTTACAGATGGTTAAAAAAATCATAAAACAGCATAAATGATGACAACATGGTTCTGATATTTAGTGATGAAATTAGACCAGCTGATGCAGTTGCCATGGTTACGTCTGCCACAGAAAGCACAGTCAGGATGACATGACCGACCTGCTTGGAGATGAGGTCCTCGCAGACGGACAGGGCCATCTGGATGGCGTTGGGCTTGTGCGTGACGGCGATGGCGTTCATCTTGAACTTGTCCTTGCCGTACAGCGCGTTGGCCTGACTCACCGCCTCCTTGAACGCCTGCTCGTAGCGTTTCTGACTCAGGACGGCGCCCACGTTGACCAGGCGGGGCTCGCAGCCGCACAGAGCCACCGAGCAGCACTGCAGGACGGCCAGCAGGAGGACGCTGCGCACCTCCACTGAAGAAGAAGAAGAGGAGGAGTAACGATGAACAACGCTCAGAAAACTGCTGCAGGGCAAATCTTACCAGGTATATTTTTGTAATTTCTTGTCAAAATATCTCATCACACTCAAAATAAGACAAAATTACTTAAAGAGAATCATTTCGGTAATCTATAAGATCTTTTTTAAGGCAATGCATCTTATTTCAACAAATCTTATCAAGAAAATTTAGCTTGTTCCATTGGCAGAACTTTTTTGCTTATTACACGCAAAAAAACTTTTTTTACTTATTTAAAAATCCAAGATTTTTTTTTGCTTGTAATGAGACAAGTAAAATTTTCTTAATAAGACTTCTTGAAATAAGATGCATTGCCTTAAAACAAGACCTTATATCTCACTGAAATGTTTCTCTTTAAGTAATTTTGTCTTATTTTGAGTGTGATGAGATATTTTGTCTAGAAATGAGAAAAATATACTCCTTAAGATTTGAATCAATAAAAATATTAAGTTGAATTAATGTAAATAATATGAGAACATAAAACAGTTAATAACTATACTAATATTGGCTGATATTGACATAAAAGTTGTACTTCCATGGTCATTTCATTAATATTTCTGTGTTCTCCATTATTATTGAATGCATTCTGCATAGTTTCTGTTTAAAAAAACCTTCTGGTGTCTTTGTATCCAGCTGTATTTGTATACTAGAAGTGAGGCTTGTGGTCCAACAGCAGCTTTTCCGGGTCCTTCTCATGAATTTCTGTCTGATTGGCTGCCTCCCATCAGTGTATGAAGGAAGCTCCGCCCCTCGCTCTTATTTTGTTACAGACAGGAAATAGAGCCGACAAACAAGTTTGTTCCGCCATGCTAACAAACAGTTAGCTAATTAGCTTCTCAACTCTGAAGCTACAGTCGTGCTGTCTCCACTTCTAGTGTGTAGTGGAGGGTTACCTGCCTTCCAATGGACAGATAGAAACCCCACGGGGATACGCTATTTGCAATGTGACGTAGAAGTGCGAGGCTGTTCCCGATTCGCTCTTTTCTTCGTATTGTTTCTCTGATGAGAAAGCACAGCCGACTGGGGGAACGCAACGCTAGCAAGTCAGCATGTGTAAGTAAACAAGGAAGCCCTCCGTATTTCAGAAGGAGCAAGTAAACGGGTTTTCAGTGGAAGGAGGCCTTTAAAATGTGATATCGGAAAATACTGATATCGGTCTTTTGGACCGATATTTCTAAAACACTGCTCTGTAACGACATTTTGTGCCATCAGCGTTGGTCTAGCATGTATAAAAGTGGCTGTTATCATGGAAGAACTTCATTTCCCAGCATTCCTTTCAGAGTCATGTGACTACAGTGCAGCTGCTGCTGCTACAGACTGACTTGCTTTGAAGCTGCTGATAATATGTCTGGTTTTAAGTTGTTGGTTAAGTTACCAAGTTGTTAGAAACATTAGAATTAGACACATGTTGATAATACCTGCTAGTATCTTATATCTGGAAGCCAGATGTCCAAAATGAACTCCTCTGGCTGAGGATATTAAGGATATTTTGGGATCTTTGCTTTCGAGCAGAATATAGTTGTATCTCAGAATATGAAGATACAACCTCATAGTTCTCCCCATATATCTGTATCGGTTGATATTGAATATCAGAATTTAAGAGTTGTGCCATTTCGGATATCGGATATCGGAAAAAGGCCAATATTGAACATCCTGTTAAATACTTCTACATTTACATAGGAAGCTCAGTAAAAGTTTAAATTTCCCAGCACTTTTAACCCGTTAAAACCTGACCTTGAGAACAGATCGTACAAAAACGGTCATTTCAGAAACCTTGGAAACTATCTGCAATAAAATCTCTTTAATTCTGCATTTAATCCTAAAATTGAATCCTACTCCACTTTATCAGGGTTTGACTGTGCAGACATCATGTTGATGATGATCTGATAGATGTTTAGAGCATGCGGCTGCATCAAAAGGATTTTCATATTCAACCTTTATGTGTTTGTTTTTCGGCAAGCCTGAAAGTTTTTTCATTTCTGCTATGTGCTCTCTCCATTTACTTTTCACCAGTAATACTGATGCTGTATTTACAGATCTAACACAAATCTCTATTTATATGACTCTAAGTATTTAAACAGCCCGTGAGGTTGTAGAAAATACTCATTTTATTATTGGACGAACAACTTCTAAGCAGATGTTTTTTTGTTTGTTTTATGGCACAGGGTTGAAAGGGTTAAACGATTCCTTCAATGGATCCTGGACTCAGTCAACTTTCCTCTGCAGATATTTCCTAAAAAAAACAATTTCTGTCCCGGAACCACCAGTCCAGCTGTGAACTGTGTCCAACTGTAAACACAATAAGATCAAATCATCGCTGAGATTCTCCCAAGTTCCCAGTAGCACCATCACAAATCTGATGATGGAGGGTAGAGACAAGTCCAGGAAGCTCTGGTCCAGATCCAGGTCCTGTTCCAAATTCAGGTCCAGATCCAGATCCAGGTCTGTGTACTGCTGGATTTCAGACACTGAGAGAAAAGACCTCTCTCCCATCAGATTACGATCTGGATTTTTTACTGGATGGAGACATGATGGAGGTCTACGGTGAAGACCCCGTCTGAACCCTCATACAGAGACTTCCTGCACACTAAAAACTGCTGAGTTAAAATTAACTCAGTTTGAGTTATTTTATAACCCAACCGCTAGTCAATATACAGGTACTTCCCCAAAATTTGAATATCCGGCAAAAGTTAATTTATTTCTATAATTCAACTAAAAGGTGCAATTTACATATTGTATAGACAAATAATATACGAATCAATATATTTCAAGCTTTTATTTGTTTGGATTTGCTGATTAGAAGTTGCGGCTTTAGAAAACCGCAAATTCAAAAACTCAAAATTAGATTACTGTGAAAAGCTCAGTATTGTGTCAGAGTGTCACATTCTAATCAGGTCAGTAATCCAAACACCTCCATAAGTACCCTGAGCCTTTAAAAAGTCACTGTCTTGGTTTAGAAGAATTCACAATCATGGGGAAGATGCTGATCTGACAGTTGTGCAGAAAACCATCATTGACTCCCTGCACAAGGTGGGAAAGACACAAAAAGTGATAGAAAAGAAGCTGGATGTTCTCAGAGTGTCTCAAAGCACATTAATGGACAGTTAAGTGGAAGGAAGAAGTGTGGAAGAAAACGGTGTAGAAGCCGGAGAGAGCTGACAGCAGCCTGGAGAAGATGGTCAGAGTTAAGTTCCCCAGTCTGTGATGACCTGGGGTCCATGTCAGCTGCTGGTGTTGGTCCTCTGTGCTTCATCAAGTCCACCATCAATGCAGCCGTCTACCAGGACATTTTGGAGACCTTCATGCTTGCTTCAGTGGACCAGCTGTATGAGGATGCAGACTTCATCTTCCTGCAGGACTTGGCACCTGCCCACACTGGCAAAAGTACAAAATCCTGGTTCAACAACCATGGATCACCATGCTGGATTGGCTCGCAAACTCACCTGACCTGAACCCCATTGAAGAAAAAGCTGAACGAGAAGAGACCAACAATAAAGAAGAGCTCAAGGCTGTGATGGAAGCATGTTTTTTCTTCCATAACATCTGAGATACGCCACAAGTTGGTAGCATCCATGCCACACCGGGTTAAGGCAGTCATTCATGCAAAAGGGGCCAAACTAAGTATTAAGTACAGATGCAAGATTTTACTGATGTTTTTGTTTTTAAAATACTTTAATAATTGATTTCATGCAATATTCAAATTTTTTTTAGTTTTTGAATTCGAGGTTTTCTTAAGCTGCAAGTCCTAATCAGCAACATCCAAATAAATAAAAGCTTGAAATATATTGATTTGCACATTATTTATCTTTAAAATATGTAAATTGCACCTTTTAAGTTGAATTATAGAAATAAATTAACTTTTTCAGGATATTCTAATTTTTGGGGAAGTACCCGTAGCACCAACCCAGCAGTAGTTATTTTGACCCAACAGAATGGGACGTGCATTTTAGAATGGGACGTGGTTTTTCAGCCTTTCTTATCTTGGCCATGTCTCTGAGTATTGCACACCTTGTGCTTTTGGGCACTCCAGTGATGTTGCAGCTCTGAAATATGGCGAAAGTGCTGGCAAGTGGCATCTTGGCAGCTGCACGCTTGACTTTTCTCAGTTCATGGGCAGTTATTTTGCGCCTTGGTTTTTCCACACGTTTCTTGTGACCCTGTTGACTATTTTGGATTAAATGCTTGATTGTTGGATGATCACGCTTCAGAAGCTTGGCAGTTTTAAGAGTGCTGCATCCCTCTGCAAGATATCTCACTATTTTTGACTTTTCAGAGCCTGTCAAGTCCCTCTTCTGACCCATTTTTCCAAAGGAAAGGAAGTTGCCTAATAATTCTGTTTGCCTAATACACCTGATATAGGGTGATGATGTCATTAGACCACACCCCTTCTCATTACAGAGATGCACATCACCTGATATGCTTAATTGGTAGTAGCTTTGGGCTTATACAGCTTGGAGTAAGACAACATGCATAAAGAGGATGATGTGGTCAAAATACTCCTTTGCCTAATAATTCTGCACTCCCTGTATTTCTCTATGCAAAAGAGATGCAGTCAGAGACCAAACATTAACTTCAGTAGCCAGAGATCAGTCATTAATGCTTTGTCATCTATGGTGGTGAGTTTATTTCTCTGTAATGTCTTTCATACTCAGTCAGTGCAACGTTAACATTCAAACTGAACAGAACTTTTCTACAGCTTTGGCTAAATGTGAACATGACTAAGACAGTACAACACATATTTCAGATGTATCGGATAACAATCATAAAAGGTTAAACTCCTACTGCATTTGCATTTCCCATGAGCCTTTGTGGTGCAGATACATTGAATATTGAAAATAGTCCCGCCCCCTCTAACAGAATCATACCCAACCCAATGCAGCGGTTAAAAAAAAATGGTTATACGTTTCATAACCCAGCAGTTGGGTTAATGAAATAACCCTGAATTTTTTAAGAGTGTCATGTCTTTCAGTCGTCTCCAGGACCAGTTCTCCAGGATCCTTGAAGGGTTTTCCCTCAAGGATCCTGTTTTTCTTTGGATGCTTCTGCCTTTTGTTCTGTTCTGTGTCCAGATGATCCCACACTGCTTCTATAATGCAGAAGTTCAGGTTCTGGGGATCCGTCCCTCCATCAGACTGTCCAGGTCCAGGTTCTGAGGATCCGTCCCTCCATCAGACTGTCCAGGTCCAGGTTCTGAGGATCTGTCCCTCCATCAGACTGTCCAGGTCCAGGTTCTGAGGATCCGTCCCTCCATCAGACTGTCCAGGTCCAGGTTCTGAGGGATCCGTCCCTCCATCAGACTGTCCAGGTCCAGGTTCTGAGGATCCGTCCCTCCATCAGACTGTCCAGGTCCAGGTTCTGAGGATCCGTCCCTCCATCAGACTGTCCAGGTCCAGGTTCTGGGGGGCCGCCCCCCTCCTGGTGGATCCGTCCCTCCATCAGACTGTCCAGGTCCAGGTTCTGAGGATCCGTCCCTCCATCAGACTGTCCAGGTCCAGGTTCTGGGGATCCGTCCCTCCATCAGACTGTCCAGGTCCAGGTTCTGAGAATCCGTCCCTCCATCAGACTGTCCAGGTCCAGGTTCTGAGGATCCGTCCCTTCATCAGACTGTCCAGGTCCAGGTTCTGAGGATCTGTCCCTCCATCAGACTGTCCAGGTCCAGGTTCTGAGGATCCGTCCCTCCATCAGACTGTCCAGGTCCAGGTTCTGAGGATCTGTCCCTCCATCAGACTGTCCAGGTCCAGGTTCTGAGGATCCGTCCCTTCATCAGACTGTCCAGGTCCAGGTTCTGAGGATCCGTCCCTTCATCAGACTGTCCAGGTCCAGGTTCTGGGGATCCGTCCCTCCATCAGACTGTCCAGGTCCAGGTTCTGAGGATCCGTCCCTCCATCAGACTGTCCAGGTCCAGGTTCTGAGGATCTGTCCCTCCATCAGACTGTCCAGGTCCAGGTTCTGGGGATCCGTCCCTCCATCAGACTGTCCAGGTCCAGGTTCTGAGGATCCGTCCCTCCATCAGACTGTCCAGGTCCAGGTTCTGGGGATCCGTCCCTCCATCAGACTGTCCAGGTCCAGGTTCTGAGAATCCGTCCCTCCATCAGACTGTCCAGGTCCAGGTTCTGAGGATCCGTCCCTTCATCAGACTGTCCAGGTCCAGGTTCTGAGGATCCGTCCCTCCATCTGACTGTCCAGGTCCAGGTTCTGGGGATCCGTCCCTCCATCAGACTGTCCAGGTCCAGGTTCTGAGGATCCGTCCCTCCATCAGACTGTCCAGGTCCAGGTTCTGAGGATCCGTCCCTCCATCAGACTGTCCAGGTCCAGGTTCTGAGGATCCGTCCCTCCATCAGACCTGGTTCCACTGGTCTTCAGTCCAGTTCTTGGGTCATATGACACCTTGGCCTTTTCTAGCTTCTTGAATGCTACGTTTCCATGGAGACCATTTCTAATGAAGCTCCAGTCATCAGTAGATGGATCAGCTGAAGGTCCAGATGCGTCTCTCAGGTCCTGGTTCAGGTCTTTGCTGTAGTTTTTAGTCCTGACTCTTCTTCTTCTGTCCTCCAGTTGTTGCTCCGTGCTGAGTCATGCTTACTTTCCATCTAGCAGCTCCGCTAGAATCCTGTTTCCTGTCAGACCATCAGGTCTTTGCTGGTTTTCACATGAAACTTAAGGGATGAAGAAGATCCTGAAGATCCAGTTTAAACTGTTTTTTCCCAAGATGTCTCCTTCAGTTACGAGCCTTTCATCCTGAACGACCTACATGTCAGAGTTGAGTCCTCCCTAGGAATCAGAACTGGACCAGAACTGGTCGGTACAAGGACTGGACTAGAACTGGTCTGTACAAGGACTGGACTACAACTGGTCAGGTATCAGGACTGGACCAGGATTGGTCAGGTATCAGGACTGGACCAGAACTGGTCGGTACAAGGACTGGATTAGAACTGGTAAGGTATCAGGACTGGACCAGAACTGGTCGGTACAAGTACTGGATTAGAACTGGTCAGTACAAGGACTGGACTAGAACTGGTTGGCTACCAGGACTGGACCAGAACTGGTCGGTATAAGCATGGGACTAGAACTGGTCGGCTACCAGGACTGGACCAGAACTGCTTGGCTACAAGGACTGAACTTGAACTGGTCGGGTACAAGGACTGGGCTACAACTGGTCAGGTCAGAACCTTTAATCCCAGTCAGCATCCAGAACCTTTAATCCCGGTCAGCATTAGAACCTTTAATCCAAGTCAGCATCCAGAACCTTTAATCCCAGTCAACATCTAAAACCTTTAATCCCAGTCAGCAACCAAACCTTTAATCCCACTCAGCATCCAGAACCTTCAATCCCAGTCAGCATCTAGAACATTTAATCCCAGTCAGCATTAGAACCTTTAATCCCAGTCAGCATCAGAACCTTTACTCCCAGTCAGCATCAGAACCTTTACTCCCAGTCAGCATCTAGAACATTTAATCCCAGTCAGCATCAGAACCTTTAATCCCAGTCAGCATCAGAACCTTTAATCCCAGTCAGCATTAGAACCTTTAATCCTAGTCAGCATCTAGAACATTTAATCCCAGTCAGCATCTAGAACATTTAATCCCAGTCAGCATCTAGAACATTTAATCCCAGTCAGCATTAGAACCTTTAATCCCAGTCAGCATCAGAACCTTTAATCCCGGTCAGCATTAGAACCTTTAATCCAAGTCAGCATCAGAACCTTTAATCCCAGTCAACATCTAAAACCTTTAATCCCAGTCAGCAACCAAACCTTTAATCCCACTCAGCATCCAGAACCTTCAATCCCAGTCAGCATCTAGAACATTTAATCCCAGTCAGCATTAGAACCTTTAATCCCAGTCAGCATCAGAACCTTTACTCCCAGTCAGCATCAGAACCTTTACTCCCAGTCAGCATCTAGAACATTTAATCCCAGTCAGCATCAGAACCTTTAATCCCAGTCAGCATCAGAACCTTTAATCCCAGTCAGCATCAGAACCTTTAATCCTAGTCAGCATCTAGAACATTTAATCCCAGTCAGCATCTAGAACATTTAATCCCAGTCAGCATCTAGAACATTTAATCCCAGTCAGCATTAGAACCTTTAATCCCAGTCAGCATCAGAACCTTTAATCCCAGTCAGCATCAGAACCTTTAATCCCAGTCAGCATTAGAACCTTTAATCCTAGTCAGCATCTAGAACATTTAATCCAAGTCAGCATCTAGAACATTTAATCCAAGTCAACATCTAGAACCTTCAATCCCAGTCAGCATCCAGAACCTTTAATCCCAGTCAGCATCAGAACCTTTAATCCCAGTCAGCATCCAGAACCTTTAATCCCAGTCAGCATTCAGAAACTTTAATCCCAGTCAGCATCAGAACATTTAATCCCAGTCAGCATCAGAACCTTTAATCCCAGTCAGCATTCAGAACCTTTAATCCCAGTCGGCATCCAGAACCTTTAATCCCAGTCAGCATCAGAACCTTTAATCCCAGTCAGCATCTAGAACATTTAATCCAAGTCAACATCTAGAACCTTCAATCCCAGTCAGCATCCAGAACCTTTAATCCCAGTCAGCATCAGAACCTTTACTCCCAGTCAGCATCTAGAACATTTAATCCCAGTCAGCATCAGAACCTTTAATCCCAGTCAGCATCTAGAAACTTTAATCCCAGCAATTATTGTCCAATTTCCATTTTACCCACTCTTTCTAAGGTTTTGGAAAGAATAATATATAACAGGCTTATGAGCGATCTTGATGTATTAAATATATTAGTTCTATGTCAATATGGCTTCAGAAAGAAAATACTACTGAAATGGTAGTATTTGATCTCACTGAAAAAATTAATGATGCACTTGAAAATGGTTATTATGGTGTTGGTGTACATTTTTAGATCTATCCAAAGCTTTTGATACCATAAATTTTGACATTGATAAGCTAAAACATTATGGAATCAGAGGTCTGGCTTTGGATTGGTTCAAAACTTTGTCCAACAGATACCAATACGTTTTTATTGACAATCATCCTTCATCATGTACACTCATCATGCACGGAGTCCTGCAGGGATCTATTTTATGACCACTTCTTTTCATTTTATATATCAATAATTTTGTGAATTCCTCATCTGTGCTTCATAAAATATTATTTGCAGATTACACCAATATGTTTTATCCACATAAAAATTCAAACACACCTGAAGAAATTATAAGTTGTAAACTTAACAAAATAGATATTTGGCTCAGCTGTAATAAACTTTCTTTAAATATTGATAAAACAAATTAAATTGTCTTTCGTTCCCATAATAAACCTGATTTAAAACAAATCAATCTCACAATAAATGGACAGAAAATCACAAGAGTCACTGTCACTAAATTCCTGGGAATCCTGTTTGATGAGTTTCTTAAATTGAAATGTCAAACTAACTTTCTGACAAAGAAAATATCTAAATATGCAGCTCTATTCTTTAAACTGAGATATTTTCTTCCACTTTCTGCACTCCTAACTCTTTTTAAAACATTGTTTGAGCCCCATTTTAGTCACAGTAATATCATTTGGTGGAATAATTTTTCAAATCATTTAAAGAAACTGATAATTCCCCCAAAAAAGGTTTGACTCTCCCACGAGACCCCTTTTTCATACTTTCAATCTTCTAGGGCTCACTGAATATAACTATTTTCTAAATGCTTGTGTAATGTATCAGGTTTTACATAAAATTACTTAGAGACTCTGTAATCTCTGCAATCTTTCTTCCTACACACACTTATGCCACAAAGAATAGAAATCAAATTGCTGGGGAAAAAAAGGAGGCTTAAACAAACTAGGCATTGTGTGCAGAGGACCACAGATTTGAAATGAGCTTGACGAGACCTTAAAAATGTCAAACTCCCTCTCCATCTTCAAAAGACTTTTAAAAATGCAGCTTCTGTCATCATGTAACTAAGTTTTTCACCTTGGAGCTAGATGATATCAAAATGTGTCTACGAACTCATTCATTTTTAATCCTCTTGCTCTTTTAATGCTCTTATGTCTTCAGGACTTTTCCTCTATTTTATTATTTTGTGTTGTATTATTTTACCAGAGTCTGATATTATGTAGGACTATCAATGAATATTCTAAATTTGAATATATATTCAAATATAAATAAAAACCCAAGATTCGGATGCGGAAATTAATATTCGAATATTAAATAAACAGTGGAAAAAATGTGCTCAATTTTGGTTCATTTAATTTTAATTTGTCGGGACCTTTCATTGCTCACACAAGTTAGGGAGATGTGGGGGGGGGGGGAACTGCAGCAAGTTCATTTTGTAATATCCTGGGTAGGGATGCACAATATTATTGGCCCCCTAACGGTATCGGCCTATATCAGCCTTAAAACTGAGTATCAAACATCAACAACAACATTGCAATATTTCATCGTTGTGTTACGAAATCTTGCTAGAATTTGCGAAATATCGTGAGATTTTGTAACAGAACTATAAAATCTCATAAGATTTTGTGAGTAAAATAGATCGATACCGCGTTTTTAAATATTGATTTGATATTGACATTTGAAAATATCACGATATTTCAGTGTATCGACATTTTTCCCAATCTTATTTTTCAAAGTGTCGGAAAAGAATAAAAAACTGCTATTTGCAATGATTGCTTATTTTTTTCAGCTTTAATATCGATATCAGTTATAGCCCACATGATTTTTAAAATATCTGCCTATCGTATATCGCCCAAAATTCCAATGTTGTGCATCCCTAATCCTTGGCATTGTTAAAGGTGTTAATATTGAAATAAAATCAAATAATACCGATTCAAGTAGTTATGTCATGTATTATTTTGTCCTGTTGGCGTAATGCTCAAAAGGATATTCAAATATGTTCGAATTATGTGTTAATATTTAAATAAATGTTCAAACATTAACATTTTGGAGCAATTTTGACAGGCCTAATGTTATACTTAAAATGCTGAGATTACTTTTATTTTTATCTTTACTTTTACACGCCTGTTGTACGCACTGCATATATATATATATATATATATATATATATATATATATAGTTTTACTTTTTGTTTCTCTTCTTGCCTGCTCATTAATCAGCTTGCAGAAAATTGGGCCCCTAATATAATCTTTAAAAAGCTTCTCTGGGGAGGCCCATTTCTCCCCTAATTCTCTGAAAGGAATGTTTGTATTTTCTTTATAGGTTATGTAGTGTGTGTGTGTGTGTGTGTGTGTGTGTGTGTGTGCCTGTGTGTGTGTGCATGTGTACGTGTGTGCGTGTGTGAATAAAACTTGAAACTTGAAAACTTGAACACCATTTACCCCACAGCTGCTTTCATGTCCTAAATAAAACTCCGGAGTTTTCTTTCTGACACTGAGGAGTGAAAACCTGGAGACTTCAGATTGAAATCTAACTCCTGTTTCATCCCCCCCCCCCCCCCCCCCCCTTTAATATTTCCTGGATACGCCCCTGGGGGGCCCCGAGTCCAGGACCCGAGCTCGGGGTGTGTTTCACACCTCAGAGCGGTTCAGTTCTGCAGGTTCTGATCGGACATGAACTGGTTCTGCTGGGTTCAGACTTACTGAGCTGCAGGTTCTGGTTCTGAGTCTCGGTCAGATTCCTGGTCTCCTGTTGATCCTCCGTCTGCTTCCTCCGGCTCGGTTCTCCTTGGTTGGCTCGGCTCCTCGCGCTCGCAGCCGAACCTCCTCCTCGCTGCTGTGGTCCCGGTTCGGTTTCTCGGGTCCCGGTTTCAGCTTTTTATGTTTTATTTTTAGATCCTCCTGAATGACAGAGACCTTGAAGGGTCCGCTTCGGTTCGGTTCTCTGACACCGGAGATCAATGAGGTCCCGGTTCTGGTGGCGTTCCGGATCAGTTAGACGTGATGTTCTGTCGGGGTTCGGCGCCGGACCCGCGGACCCGGTGTCGGTGTCGCCTCGTCCTGTTGATTCAGCCCAGCTCCATCAGGTCTCCCGAACCAGAGAGTCTTCTTTCAGATCTGGTTCTGGACTCCTGGACCGAGCCGATCCGCTGTGTGTCTCGGTTCGGGCTTGTGATGCTAGAAGAGCTCCAGGTGACCTGATGCTCGCGAGCCGCTCTGTCCTTGGATCTGTGACGCTCGCTCCCGGAGTCATGCGCGTTCCCGTGCAGAGGAGAGGAAAGGAGGCGCGCGGCCGTCGGAGTAGAGCGCGGGCACGGATGTCATGTTTTCATTCATTTATCATGTGATCATTCTGGATGATCCCGCTCAGTGTCTGTCCAGCACGCAGATAGGGACCAGGACCAGGACCTGGACCTGGACCTGGACCTGGACCTGGACCTGGACCAGGACCAAGACCTGGACCTGGACCAGGACCTGGACCTGGACCTGGACCTGGACCTGGACCAAGACCTGGACCAGGACCAGGGACCTGTGTTTGTCAACATTTAGTCCAACAACCACAAAGAGACTTAAAATGATCTGAAACCAAATGAAAGAAATTAAGAACCAAACGTGATGCAAAGAAAATGAGTCAGATGCAGAGAAACTTTACTGAAGAGACACGCAGATAATGGGTGTGATGCATGTGTGTGTTTTGTGTTGTAAGACTGATGTGAGACACGCAATTTTTTACTTTTTATATGATAAACATAAACAAACAGAAAAACAACATATAAACAGAAAAACAAACAGATAACCACATGATCACGAACAAAGGAAAGAGAGAGAGAAAGATGGAGAGTAAAAGACATGAAATAACAAAACAGAAGCCAGAAGCCGAAGACGACGATAAAATAAGAAAAAAAAAAAATAGAAACAGAACAGAAAGAGAAAAAAGCTGAAATAAACAACATGAAGAGACGAAACTCAACCGAGAGAGACGCAGAGAAGAAAACCAGAACCAGGCTGTCCCTCCCCCCCACCCCCAACAATCATCCTCTCCCCCAACAGGGCCATCAACCAGGTGTTCTGACTGGATAGTGAAGATGAAAGGGGCGGGGCTGACAGCAGAGAACCAATCACAGTCTTTTATCCATGACTGGCTGATGATCAGCTGAAGCAGCAGTTATGTATTAGACAGTGATCCCAAACCATCACCATGGTAACCAATGCTAGCTAACATGTCAGCATGGTAACCAATGTTGACATGTCACCATGATAACCAACACTGACATGTCACCGTGGTAACCAATGCTACCACGGTGACATGGGAACTGACGCTAACATATCTCCATGGTCACCGACGATCACTGGTCACCATGGTAGCCAACGCTACCATATCATCATGGTAACTGATGCTAACATGTCACCATGGTAACCAACGCTAACATATCGCCATGGTTACCGACGCTTACTGGTCGTCATGGTAGCCGGCGCTACCATGTCACGATGGTAACCGATTCTAACATCTCACTTTTGTGACCGACACTAATGTGTCACCACGGTAACCAAATCTAACATGTCACTGTGGTAACTGATGCTAACATATCACCATGGTTATCAATGCTAACATGCAACCATGGAAACCGAACATATGCTGAACATATCTTCATGATGAAAACATCACTGATGGTGTTTGTTGGCAATCAGACATTTAACTTCCAGACTCGGCTGGAACACAAACGCATTCCCATCACTGAACTGGAAACCAGAACAACAACCAGCTGCTGGGACCAGAACCCGGTCTGGTCTATGTAGAACCTGCTTAGATGTCTGTTCGGAAAGCAAAGAAATTTCACAGTCGCAGTAAAGCCCGGCATACAACTGTGCAAATTTTGGCTGTTTTTTAAACCAATTTTTCATTGTGCGACAATTTTGGGGATCTGGCCGATTCTGGGCCGATTCTTGCAGACTCTTGGCCGTAAACCAGAGGCAGCATGGGGATATGGGGCAGCGTTTTTTTGGTGATAGCATGCTGTTGCTGTTGTTGTCGTCTTCTTCTCCGTCTTACAGTGTGAGTAGTCAGAAAGCATCCGAGCGTCGGTTCGTACAGTGTGAAGACAAACATCGCAAGCTGTGAACTTTTGAACTCTGCGACTGATTCGCACAATTTGAGTTGGAGCTGCGAGCAGCGATTGAAAATATCACACAGTGTATCCCAGGTTTTAAGCACCATGGCTATGAGGCTACGCATCACGTTACCATGGAAACCACATCTTTAGCTGGGAGATTAAAATGGGTTAAACATGTTTGACATCCTGTCTGGGTTTTTTGTGTCGATCCTGCTCTGCTGCAACATCCACCTCACTTGGAGGAGGCAATGACATCACCTCACCTGAAAGGGATGACATCATCCTCCGGGTGAGGTCTACATGTGTCATCATCACTGATGATTTAACTTTTAGTAAAAATCTTTGCTCGATGGTTTGAAATGAATCCTGATCCGGTCAGCTGTGAATAAATAAATAAACAAAGGTCCAGGGTCAGACAGAGGGAACCCGGTCTGGTCTGGACTCGTAAGAAGAACCAGAACCAGGTTCGGGTCGGGTCCAGGGTCAGACAGAGGGAACCCGGTCTGGTCTGACCCGCTAAGAAGAACCAGAACCAGGTCCGGGTCGGGTCCAGGGTCAGACAGAGGGGAACCCGGGCTGGTCTGACTCATAAGAAGAACCAGAACCAGGTCCAGGTCGGGTCCAGGGTCAGACAGAGGGAACCCGGTCTGGTCTGGACTCGTAAGAAGAACCAGAACCAGGTTTGGGTCGGGTCCAGGGTCAGACAGAGGGAACCCGGTCTGGTCTGACTCGCAAGAAGAACCAGAACCAGGTCTGGGTCGGGTCCAGGGTCAGACAGAGGGAACCCGGTCTGGTCTGGACTCATAAGAAGAACCAGAACCAGGTCCGGGTCGGGTCCAGGGTCAGACAGAGGGAACCCGGTCTGGTCTGGACTCATAAGAAGAACCAGAACCAGGTCCGGGTCGGGTCCAGGGTCAGACAGAGGGAACCCGGCCCTCCCCTTTCCGGGCAGCGGGAACCCGGTCTGGTCTGACCCCGAAGAAGAACCAGAACCAGGTTCGGGTCGGGTCCAGGGTCAGACAGAGGGAACCCGGTCTGGTCTGGACTCGTAAGAAGAACCAGAACCAGGTCCGGGTCGGGTCCAGGGTCAGACAGAGGGAACCCGGTCTGGTCTGGACTCGTAAGAAGAACCAGAACCAGGTCCGGGTCGGGTCCAGGGTCAGACAGAGGGAACCCGGTCTGGTCTGGACTCATAAGAAGAACCAGAACCAGGTCCAGGTCGGGTCCAGGGTCAGACAGAGGGAACCCGGTCTGGTCT
Organism: Atherinomorus stipes; assembly: GCA_023101725.1. Classification (NCBI taxonomy): domain Eukaryota; kingdom Metazoa; phylum Chordata; class Actinopteri; order Atheriniformes; family Atherinidae; genus Atherinomorus; species Atherinomorus stipes. The sequence continues at coordinate 6,403 of JALJCO010001674.1, read as the reverse complement.
GGACTCATAAGAAGAACCAGAACCAGGTTCGGGTCGGGTCCAGGGTCAGACAGAGGGAACCCGGTCTGGTCTGGACTCATAAGAAGAACCAGAACCAGGTCCAGGTCCCCCCCCCCCCCAGGTTCGTCGGGTCCAGGGTCAGACAGAGGGAACCCGGTCTGGTCTGGACTCGTAAGAAGAACCAGAACCAGGTTTGGGTCGGGTCCAGGGTCAGACAGAGGGAACCCGGTCTGGTCTGGACTCAGAGCTGCAGACTAGAATCATGACTTCTGAGGAATGAAAATTTAACTCCGTTCATGTGATACACATGAAATAAAGATGGAGGCTCCTGCAGACGAGTCAGAGCAGCAGATCCATGAATAAACCAGGAGCCAGTTCCACACATGCAGCGTATGACACACGCTTCACAGCACCGCACACGCGTGTTGCGGGCAGCCACTCGCCAGGAGGGGCAGATTCTCCTGAACACGCTTACCACATACACAAGAACAAATGAGGGCCAGAACTGGACCATGCAGGACTCCTCAGGTCCAAAGAACTGGACTCTGCAGGGCCGCAGGACTCCTCAGGTCCAAAGAACTGGACTCTGCAGGGCCGCAGGACCCCTCAGGTCTTAAGAACTGGACTCTGTAGGGCCGCAGGTCTCCTTAGGTCCTCAGAACTGGACTCTGCAGGGCCGCAGGACTCCTCAGGTCCTCAGAACTGGACTGTGCAGGGCCGCAGGACTCCTCAGGTCCTCAGAACTGGAGTCTGCAGGGCCGCAGGACCCCTCAGGTCCTAAGAACTGGACCCTGCACGGCCGCAGGACTCCTCAGGTCCTCAGAACTGGACTCTGCACGGCCGCAGGACTCCTCAGGTCCTCAGAACTGGACTCTGCAGGGCTGCAGGACTCCTCAGGTCCTCAGAACTGGACTCTGCAGGGCTGCAGGACTCCTCAGGTCCTCAGAACTGGACTCTGCAAGGCCGCAGGACTCCTCAGGTCCTCAGAACTGGACTGTGCACGGCCGCAGGACTCCTCAGGTCCTCAGAACTGGACTGTGCACGGCCGCAGGACTCCTCAGGTCCTCAGAACTGGACTCTGCAGGGCCGCAGGACCCCTCAGGTCTTAAGAACTGGACTCTGTAGGGCCGCAGGACTCCTCAGGTTCTCAGAACTGAACTGGTCAGGGCTGCAGGACACACCTGCGTTAAGCCCCCCCCCCACACACACACAAACACACATGTTTGTTTATATATCCCGTGGGGTACATCCATTGACATAATGCGTTCCTTAGCCCCTTATCCTAAACCTAACCCCATAACTTATTGCCTAAACCAAAACCTAATTGTAACTTAATCTCTAAAACCTTATTTTGACCCTCAAAATGGGGTTCGTACGGTACGAACCCCATTTCGCAGCGAGAATCGTACCTGTGGGGACCGGGAAAATGTCCCCACGAGGGCGAGACGTCCCCATGGTGATGGTAAAAATCCAGAGCATGGTCCCCACAATGTTGCAAAAACGCGCCCACACACACACACACACACAAAACTCAGTGTAAATAGTGTCATTCATTTGTGTTGCTTTAGATTTTAAGACATAACAGGTTTATTATGCGTCTATGACCTCACCTGGTCCCAGTATGATCCAAATTCAACAAAAATGGTCGTTTGTGCGGTTTGTGCTGCTTCAGTTTTTAAGATAATATTATAAAGATAATTCTAAGTTCACGCAACCTGTTCATGCACAAACCAAATTTATTGAGACATTTTTGTTGAGTTTGGAGCATATTTGGGCTCGGTGAGGTCACAGTCTCATAATAAACCTGTTATATCTTCAAATCTAACGCAGCACAAACGATTGCGACTGTTCCCACAGAGTTTTGCGTGTGGTACGTGACACCTCTGTCAGCACAATCCGGATCAATCTGGATCGACCCCGCAGCTCAGACGGCACCAACAGGAACGTGAACCTGGTCTACATCCTGGTTCTCAGAGTAAACGAGGGTGAGCGGAGACGTTAAATACAGTGTCGACGTGTCCTCGTGTTTTCTAGATCAGGACACTGATTATGAACAGAAAGGAACAATGAGATACATGAAATGCTTCAACTATTTTGTTTTTGATGATCGCGAGAATAAAAAGGCTAAACTTGTGTGGTTCACATGTGCCGGCTTTTCTATTTCAAAGAAATGTTTTAGCATTTTGAAGGACCGTTCGGCATCATGCTCTCTGAGACGAGCAGGCATGTAGCGGAGCAGAGCGTCTGCAATCTGGGGGATAGATCTGATTACTATGTAACGATTCATTTCAACAATGACTCGATTCATATCACAATTTATAGTCTGATTGGTCTGGCGATATTGGTTATCCCCTCTTATTCTCTCTTTTTATCTTTTTTTAATTTTATCTCTTCTTATTTTTCTCTCTTTTTTTTTTTTTTATTTTATTTTCTTCTTTTTCTACTTCCTTCCTTATTTAAATATGCATTCATCCTCCAATCAATTCACCTCTTTACCAGAAATTACCATTCCTAGATAAATACCTCATATGACGGTCAGTCCAGTCCCTGAGCTGGACGAGTTGGCAGAAGCATTTTCTAACCGATCCAGTCATTCTCTGAATCTGGCAGCACTGACTTTAGCTTAGCTTTCTAGCATAGTTGCTGTAATCTGGTGTTTCCGACAAGCACCACTTGGCGAAGGTGAACTAATTAACTATAGATTTTTCTCCAATTACGTTTTACTCTATCACATTGTAATAGAGTAGAAACGAGAAGCCGATTTCACATCAAAGGACTGATTAGGCAGCATTCAATAGGGGAACTATATGCCGCAGAAGTACAGGCCAATCACAGGGAAGCACCGCAATAGTACAACCCTGTTTACAGAAGTTGAGGATGCTGGGTGCTGCTTTTGCTACTGTCCGCGGTGCTTCGCCTGTGACTTGCCCCCACACCATAATCCACCCTCCACCAAACATAACACTTGGCACGATGCAGTCAGACAAGTACAGTTGTCCTGGCAACCGTCAAACCCAGACTCCTCCATCAGATTGGCAGATGGGGAAGTGTGATTGGTCCCTCAGAGAACACCTTCACTGCTCTAGAGTCCAGTGGCGGCTGCTTTCCACCACTGCATCCACGCTTTGCACTGCACTTGATGCAGCTGATCGCCATGGAAACCCATTCTATGAAGCTCTCTGTCACTGTTCTTGAGCTGATCTGAAGGCCACATGAAGTTTGGAGGTCTGTAGTGATTGACTCTGCAGAAAGTTGGTCACCTCTTCTCACTATGTGCTTCAGCATCCGCTGACCCGCTCCATCAGTTTACATGGCCGAACACTTCCACATTAGCGGCTGTCGTTCCCAAACGCTTCCATTTTCTCATAATACAGCTGATAGTTTACTGTGGAATATTTAGAAGTGAGGAAATTTCACAACTCAATTGTTGCACAGGTGGCATCCTATCACAGTTCCACCTGGAATTCAAGTTCAGGTTTATTTATACAGCACCCACCACCACGTCGCACAAAGTGCAGCACAGACATACGAAAATACCTAAATAGATATATGAAACACACAAACACTGATGTAAGCACATAAACACAAAGCATACTTACACTTCACACCTATTGTGTGGTCATACGTGTAAACATACACAAATACTCACAAGGATACACAAACGGTGGTGTAATCAAATCTCTCAATGTAAAATTAAAAAGAATACATGGATTAATCACAATGAATAGATGAAATAAAAACCAAAGTAGAAGATAAAAACTGTAGACCTTTCATTCTCAAACTGTGGGACGTGTACCTCCAGTGGTACGCAAACTCCTTCTAGTGGTGCACAGAGAACAGCAGGATTTTCATGGCAGCCAAAATGGCCAGGGAGTGCATGCGGAGTCCTGCACGCCGTATCACCGGGCCGAACAGGACTTAAATCTAACGCACAGTTCAAATGTAGGTGGTAGCTGGTGTCAAACTAAGAACACCCCCCCCCCCCCCCCCCCCCCCCCCCCCCCCGTCATGCAGGAGCTCCTCTGAGATCCTTTCTTTTGGTGAAACATGCTTAAATTTGGATTTTCAACACATTCGCGGTGCTAATCCTCGTTTGTCGGGCTTATGATGATCGCGCTATTTCCCAGCTGTCTTGAACGCAGCACAACTGTGAGATGCATCTTATGCTGCGTTCCATTTCAACTCGGAAGTCGGAAATTCCCAGTTCCCGAGTAGAAAGTTTCAACTGGAACGCCCCCCTGAAGTCGGATTTCCCACTCGGAAAGTTGGACAACTCTCGCAGCTCCGAGTTCAGATTGAAAGATGGCCGCGCCCTGTGTTAGCAGTTTTAGAAGCTTCTGTAATGTTACATTTATTTACACTTCTTACTTATATTTTGTTACATAAATCAATCGTACACGTAGTATTGGTTTATACAGATGTACGGGGAAGCTGCTGTAGTGTAATTCACATTTTTCATGTCGTATATGTGAACTACAACACCAGCTGTGCCAACAACGGCTAATAACAATAGCCTTAGCAAACACGTTGTTTTGCTAGGTTGCTAACTGGTTTTCCGACCAGTGAGCTGGAACGCAAGTTGGTCGGGTGTGACGTCACCTCCCAGTTCCCACTTCCCAGTTCCGATGAAAATGGAACGCAGCATTAGGTCTGGTTTCTCTGACCTGTTCGTGGCCGCTGGCCGGTTTAAATAATCTTCTCCGGTATAAGAACCAACAGCAGTTTATGGAGGTCTGCAGGTCTGTTTTAGTTTAATCAGTGAGATGGAGGAAGCAGTCGCTCCTCGAGGAGCAGCTGGAGTTTCTGCTGCTTCAGAGAATGCACATCGCGGTAGGAGCTTAAAATGGATCAGCTGTAGGCGTTTATTCCAGCATGTTATCTGAGATGTGAACTTTAAAGATATTTAACCACCTCCACTGCAGGAAACGGTTTCATTACGATTTTAAACAAAAATGAACCTTTTTTGTTATCAGTGAGGTTTTTTAATCACCACGTTTCAGTCATTAATTGATGATTATTTTTGATTATTCTGTGAAGTTCAGAAATGTAACGTGCCTTCACAGCATTCAGCTGTCACATGATGATTAATATGATTGATTATATCATCTGCCATATAAACACTGATGCTGTCAGTGGGGGGTCTGTTACACAGTTCATGAACACATCATGAAGCAGAGCTGATTTTAAGGTTGTCAGTGCGGTCTGGCCTGGATGGAAGATAAAAGTATTAAAGTATTATACTGTTACATAATATACATTTTACATTGTATTAATCATACAATACATGTGATATCAAACTTATTACAAAGCCATGTCACAGGAGTAACCGCTGGTATTAGCCCCTGCTGTAGATGAATCATCACACCCGTTCCAGCTTCTGTTGAACCTTTTACTAATTTTTTCTTTTGCTGTTTCCGTTTTTTCCTGCTGTTAAACACTTCTGTGTTTTTTAAGTGCTACATAAATAAAGCAGTGTTGTAGCTACTGTTAGCAGCAGCTACTTTGAAAAGACTAAACTTTTGTTGGATGTTGCTTTTATACCCAATCATGACACCCTCACCTGTTGCCTCTAAAAAGACTTTACTGAGTGTTTCTGCAGCGGATTTATCGTGATGCTGACTGGATGTCACTATATCAACATTTTGTTCTGTACAGATGTTTTTTTTTAGATCAAAGATAAACATGTAAGCACAGTGAGCTTTGTGTGTGTGTGTGTGTGCGTGTGTGCGTGTGTGTGCGTGTGTGTGTGCTGTCAGATAAGCAGCACCAGAAGAAGAAATTCTCCCGTCACACTCTTCTTCTGCATGCAGCTAGTCTGTTTGTAAATCACATCACCTCGTCTGCTGCCAGCCAGCATGACTGGTTGCCACGGCAACGGGGATGCAGCTCCAAACCCTTCAATCTGGTTGCCATGGAAACAGGAATCTCCAGCCCCTCATTACCGATCCCACCCTCCTCCTCGGCAGATGCAACTTATAATTAACAGACGCGCGCACGTGCACGAAGCGCCGGCACGGGCACGTGTGCGCTGCATCCAGGTCATCAGGTGACTCGAGTCCACCTGTTGCTGGATCAGAATCATCCAATCGGAGCTCGTCGCTGCAGGTGAAGTTAGTGCCCCATCAGAACTGTGACTTTGGATGGAAGTGTTGCCATAGCAACAGCCCCCGAGGCTCATGGGTAGTATAGTTCTTCATCCTCTGAGGTCTTGGCATTAATTTTCAGTCAGACTGTACAAACCGGATCCAAGTAGGCGATGTAATATCTGCACAGATAAATGTGTGTGTGTGCACGTGTAGATGAGCATGTGTGTGGTTTTTGTGTGTGTGTGTGTGTGTGTGTGTCTGATGATGTCATCAGCTAGTCCTTGGAGTCTGATCTCAGCTGTGAACTTGAAGTAGGA
>JALJCO010001670.1:0-78920 GCA_023101725.1 Atherinomorus stipes | reverse complement strand
ATGGATGTGGTGGGAATGGGAGGTTCTCATCATGGATGCGGTGGAACAGGGAGGTTCTCATCATGGATGTGGTGGAACGGGAGGTTCTCATCATGGATGTGGTGGAACGGGGAGGTTCTCATCATGGATGCGGTGGAACGGGAGGTTCTCATCATGGATGCGGTGGAACGGGAGGTTCTCATCATGGATGTGGTGGAATGGGAGGTTCTCATCATGGATGTGGTGGAACGGGAGGTTCTCATCATGGATGTGGTGGAATGGGAGGTTCTCATCATGGATGCGGTGGAACAGGAGGTTCTCATCATGGATGTGGTGGAACGGGGAGGTTCTCATCATGGATGTGGTGGAACGTGAGTCTTCATCATGGATGCGGTGGAACGAGGCTTTTCTCATCCAGTGATGTGTGGAATCGGGAGTGTTCTCTACCACTTATGTGGTGGAACGGGAGGTTCTCATCATGGATGCGGTGGAACGGGAGGTATTCCACAAAGATGCGGATACGGAGGTTCTCATCATTGATGCCCAAAAGAAGCACAACCTGCAGCAACTGTGTGATGATGTCATGTCAATATGGAGCAAAATCTTCGTAAAGCCTTGGAACTCATGCATTGTATCCATGACACCAAGGATTAAAGCTAAGTTAATGATATATTGGAGCAGAATATCGTTGTATCTCTCAGAATATGAGATGAAATCCCTATAGTTATCTAAGAGCAGGCTAACATACTGTGAGGATGTTACAGAAGAAGAAAAAGGACCTAAAGAAAAAATGGGAGAGAAAAAGTCACAATTCTGACTTTTTCCTCTCAAAACATAAAAAAAAGATATCGGATTTTTTTTTTCAACAATTTCTGAGAAAAACACAATATGCCTTAAAGATGGTTGGAGAGTTTTTCCTTTTTCAATTTCTCTAACTCAGACTTTTTCCCCTAGAACATTTTTATTTATGAAAATTTCAGAATTTGGAAAAAAAAAGCTTTAATGCTGACTTTTTTCAGAATTTTTTTTTGTGCTCGGGAGTCAAAATTATGCCTTTTTTCCTCAGAATTTTTTTACCAACTTAAATTTAGCTTCTTCCATAACATACCCACAGTATTACTGTAAAAACTCTTAGATTTAAATTTTAATATCATAATTCTGTCTCTTTTCCCCTCCCCCTAAATTAAAAAAAAGGTAAAAATGCCGATTTTTTCTTTCTCTTTTTCCCTGTTTTTTTCTTCCTTTTTCCCAATTTCTGAAAAAGTCTGAAAAAAAGTTTGATTTCCTGACTTTTTCTCAGAATTTTATATTTTTTCTTCAGTGGCTCTGATATTGGTTATCAGTAAGAAAAGGAAGAAGAAAAAAGCCACTATCAAAAAATGCCTTGTCTAAAGGGATGATGCACGTGTCTGTATCCTTGTAGAAAGTTGACAAAAACAACAATCAGACTCAGAAATATGAACAACTCATCCAAGATAAGACTGAAGGAGTTTATTATCAGTTACATTTAATGAAAGATTCTACTTTAAGAGGACACAGTTTCTTACATGGGTCAGCAAACTCAAGAAAAACTATTTACAGAGCTTTGCTGTTAAAGATGAAAACAGAAAATCCCGCCTCCGAACATTTGAATCCATCGCACTCTCCAACAGTACTGGCTCCTCACACCATCTCACGTCTTCTGCCTGAATCCTTTCCAACTACGTACGATCTCACCATCACCGCCAACAAAACCGCATCTGTCATCATCCGAATATTACAGATTATACAAAAACGTCAATTAATGCAAAGATAAAAACACATTAAAGGTGGATGAAAGAAAAACCAGCAGGACAAGTCTTAGTTTTAGGACACGTGGTTACGTAACAGTGCATTTGAAAAGGCGCTTCATGTCTGGTAGCATCATGTACATGCGGATTAATCACACTGAGGCACGATGAGACAGAAACAGTCACCGTAAAGCAACGTTAGACGTTCCCACACAGGCAGCAGAACCACGTTCTGCAGGATCCACGAAGCAGACGACAGCGACAGAAGGATCTGCTGAACGACGTCAGGACAGACGCTAGCACCATCAGGCGCTTATCTCTGGGGTGAGGATGTTTAACAGAAAGCTGACTTGTGACTCCTGAAGTTAGCGGGGACCGCAGACGCGGTTGCTTTCCACGCCAGGTTCACGCCGTTTACGCCAAGTTTACGCTCGTTTTCACGCCATTTACGCCGCTTTGCGCTTGTTTACGCTGTGTCTACGCTCCGCGTTTACGCTGCTTCTACGCTGTGTTTACGCTGCTTTTCTACGCCAAGCTTTACGCTGCGTTCACGCCGCTTCTACGCTCAAGTTTCACGCTTGCTTTCACGCTTGTTTTTACGCTTGTGTTCACGCTGCTTGTGTTAAGTTTACGCTAAGTTTTCACGCTGCGTCTTTACGCTTGCTTTCACGCGCTGTGTCTACGCCAAGCTTAATGCTGTTTACGCTGCGTTCATTACGCTTACGCTGTTTACGCTGCTTCTACGCTGTTTACGCCGTTTACGCTGTTTACGCCAAGCTTCTACGCCAAGTTTACGCTTCGCTTACGCCGCTTTCTACGCTGTTTACTGCTGTTTACGCTGCGTTCCCACGCTCGCTTTCACGCCGTGTCTTACGCTTGCTTTTCCACGCCGCTTCTACGCCGCTTACGCTTCTACGCTGCTTCTACGCTGTGTCTACGCTGCTTTCTACGCTTGTTTCCACGCCGTGTTCAGCCAAGTTTACGCTGCTTACGTTTTGCTTACGCTGCTTCTATGCCGTTTAATATGCTGTTTACTGCTGTTTCCACGCTAAGTTTACGCCAAGTTTACGCCGCCAAGCTTAATGCAGCTGCGTTCACGCCGTTTTCTCTACGCCATGTCTACGCCTTCTACGCCAAGCTTCCTTAATGCTTCAAGCTTCTACGCCGTTTACGCTCGCTTCTACGCCAAGCTTCTACGCTCGCTTCACGCCGTTTACTGCCAAGCTTCACGTTTGCTTACGCCAGGTTCACGCCGTTTTCCACGCTGCGTTTCACGCCGCTTTCACGCTCGTTTACGCCGTTTAATGCTTCAAGTTTACGCTGCTTTCTAATGCTTCGCTTCTACGCTGTTTACCGCTTCGTTTACGCCAGTTTACGCTCGTTTTCACGCCGGGTTTACGCTGCTTTCACGCCAAGTTTTACGCTGTTTACGCCAGTTTTACGCTCGTTTTTCACGCTCGTTTACGCCGTCTACGCCGTTTACGCCGTTTACGCTGCTTTCACGCCAAGCTTTACGCCAGGTCTACGCCAGCTTACGCTGTTTACGTTGCTTACGCCAGTTCACGCCGTTTACGCTCGTGTTCACGCCAAGCGACAAGCTGCTTTACGCCGTGTTCACGCCAAGTTTACGCCAGGTCTACGCCAGTTTACGCTGTTTACGCTTGCTTACGCTGTTTACGCTTCAAGTTTACGCCGTTTACCGTTTACGCCAAGCTTACGCCAAGCTTAATGCTGCTTTCTACGCCGTGTTCACGCTCGCTTTCACGCTCGTGTTCACGCCAAGTTTACGCTGCTTTCCACGCCGCTTCTACGCTGCTTTCTACGCTCGCTTTACGCCGTTTTCACGCTCGCTTCTACGGCTGTTTTCACGCTAAGTTTACGCCGTTTACGCCAGGTTCTACGCTCGCTTTCCACGCCTTCCGTGTCCACGCTCGTTTCCACGTTCGTTTCCACGTTCGTTTCCACGTTCGTTTCCACGCTCGCGCTCCACGTTCGTTTCCACGCTCGTTTCCACGTTCGTTTCCACGCTCGTTTCCACGTCTCGTTTCCACGCGCTCTTCGAAGCCGCCCGTTTCCACGCTTCGGCTTCCACGCTCGTGTCCACGTTCGTTTCCACGCTCGTTTCCACGCTCGTTTCCACGCCGGCTTCCACGCCTGCTTCCACGTTCGTTTCCACGCTCGCGCGTCCGCTCGTTCGCGCGTGCACGTTCGCTTTTCCACGCACGCTTCCACGTTCAAGCTCCACGTCCGTGTCCACGCCCCGTTTCCACGCGCTCGTTCCATGCTCGTTTCCACGCCGTTGCCACGCTCGTCCCCGTCTCACGTACGCGAGCTTGCTGTTGGGTGGGTTAACATCTCTTGAGGTTGTGAGTCTGCTGCTTGCAGATCCGTCTCCCCCTCCCCTCTCTCCAGCTCCTTCTAGTCCCTCAGGGGCGGATCCGGGCTCTGGGCCGCGGCACAGAGCTTAGAAGATGGTGCTCCAGCGTTTGGGGGGTGGGCGGGACTTGGCTTCTCCCTGGGAGGAGGGAAGAGGAAGATGAGGTGGAGAAAAACAGGGATTTTTGCAGATGAGAGCCATCTGGGGTCACGCTGCAGTCAGAGTTCACCGAAGGGCTGATTGTCCAGAACTTCACATTGACAGGAGGTCACAGAGTTGCTCCGCACTGAAAATAATCCCTCACAGGAGTTAAAGTGGAGAATATATAATGTATTCTTCTGATATACAGTAGTACAGAATGTATTTTGTTAGAATTAATGATTGTATTTAGCATTATTCGTATATATAATAGTACAGTAGGTGATGTATGAGAATATGTATAAGTGGCATATGTGTGGTGTAGCTGGGATTATGGCATATGATGATTACCGTATTCTCCAGACTATAAGTCTCACCTTTTTTCATAGGTTTGACTGCTCATGCAACACAATCGTCCTCAAAATTATTCATACCCTCCAATTAACTAAAAAAAAACTAATAATAAATTTAAAAATTACAAAATTATCATTAAGTGAAATAAAATATTGCTTTGAATTGTAGTTGGAAGTAATAATAATTTTTAAAAAAACAAACAAAACTGTCCCAGACACAAACTGTAAGAGGACGTTTCCCATGAACATGGACCTCATACCTGTCTACAGGTGCAGACGTCTGATTGGACGTTACAGAAAACACCTGATTGCAGTGATTGTCTCAAAGTGTTGCTCAGCAAAATTTTAGCTTGCTTTATTTTTTGTGTCGATGACTGTTTCTCAAAATATATACAATTCAACACATTTTTAAGTGTTAATTTATATTAACTGACGTGAGCCATGGAGTAATTATTACCATCTGACGCCACCAGAGGGCGCTCTAGACTTAAGACGACATTATTCTGCTCCGAGGGTAAAAATCCCAAAGCAGCCTTATCTCAGCGAGAGAGAGGTCATTTTTTTTCCTTCCTAATTATGATGTTTATGATTATTTACAGGCATTACCTTTGGAATCGGAGTGATTGGGAAATTTTTTGTAATTTTTTAGATAAATACGATTTATGTGACTTTAACAGTCATCTTCAAAATTATTCATCATCTCAAATTAAAGAAGTAAAAAATCAACTGTCAGCAAAATAAGTTGAAATTAACAATAGTAATAATGAATAAAATTCTATAAAAATCATGACATTGATTTGAAATTGCGGTTCAACAGAAATATTAAAAACATGCAAAAAATAAAACAAGTAAACAAGCATAATGGGGCTAATCACTGCAATCAGGTGTTTTCTGTAACGTCCAATCAGACGTCTGCACCTGTTGACAGGTATGTTGGTCCATGTTCATGGGAAAGATGCTCTGATGTGTCTGGGACAGTTTTATTTATTGTTTTTTTTTTATTATTATTATTTCCAACAATGATTTAAAAGCAATATTTTCTTTCACTAAATCTTAATTTTGTCAATTTTTATTTATTATTAATTTCTTTCGTTTCTTGTAATTTGAATTTCTATTTTAAATTTAAGCTTTTCTTTAATAGGAGGTTATGAATAATTTTGAGGACGACTGTACATGTTTTTTCCTCCTCATGACATGTTTTTTGACCGGTGGTGTTTGAAAGTTTCCATCCCCTCCCCTTAAAGAAAAGGCTAAATTCACAATAGCATTTCAAATAATATCAAACAAAAAATAAAGTAATAATAAACAAAAATTTACTAAATTGTAATTTAGTAAAATAAAAAGTTGATTTTGAATTAAAACAAACAAAACTGTCCAAGACATATTGAATAATATTGAGCTCAGGAGACCGATCATGCTTGTTTACTTGTTTTATTTTTTGTTTGTTTTTAATATTTCTTTGGAACCACAATTCAAAATCAATGTCATGATTTTTATAGAATTTTTATTAATTATTATTTCAGTCAATTTCATCTTATTTAGCTGGCAGCTGATTGTTTTCTGTCTTTAATGGGAGTCTGAAGCAGCTTATGGTCTGGAAAATACATATTAATACACATAATGAATTTATGTAATCGTAAATTCTTTGTTTGGGCCTGTGTTTTTTTAAAAATTTCATGTCTTATTGTGTTTTTTGTTAAGTAAAAATTCTGTATTATTTTGTATTAGATGAGGGGCTGGAGCTGGAAAAGCAGCACCCCCTTTCAGCTTGCATGAAGGTATGAGGACTGAATAGTTATAGCGGGTTTTATAATTTATTATTTCATTCAGGATGAATATGAATTTCATCACCAGCTTTTATCTTTTTTATGCAAGAAAGAAATGAAGAATTAGATGATATTTGTGAAATAATGATCAGTATATTTTGGTATTACACGTTGTATTAGATAATGAAAATGTTGCTTCGTAGCTGGTTAGTTTGTTACCATGACGATGCTGATGACTAAAACCTTTCACACTGTAACGGTGAATCAGTTGGGACAGGTTTCTTACTCACTGATCTCTGGTGAGAGCATCACTGTTGCGTTCGAGCAAACACAGACGGGAAAAGCTTGTGAAGGCCGGTTTTACCGGAGAAAGTGGAGATTTTCTGCGTTAGAGGCAAACGTGCAGCGAGCTCACCAGGTTGAAGATTCTGGACAGCGTGCTTTGGTCTCTGCGTCTCCTGATCGGGGACTTTGTGCTCTCGGCACGCGACGACGAGGCCTAGAAAAAGACGCTCTATAAGCACAGATGGAGACCTGAAAGCAAAGACTGACACCACCTTTTCCCGCTTTGTCTGCGTGGAACTTTCTAATGACATGTTTCACTCATTTTGCATTGATGGTTATCATTGATGAGTCATGTTTTACCCCCCCACATCAGGGATGTCTGACTACTCAACAACACCAAACACAAAGCGATGGCTGAGGCGTTTTTGTTATGAGTACTTGTTGCTGTTGTTGGATAAAAAACACATACAGTGACCACCTAATATGTTTCTTTTAGAAGAATAAATGAGGGAAAGAAGGTTCGTATTAATGCCCAAACCCTTGTCTCATCTAGGTGAGATTTCAGTTGAGGTATAATATTCTTTTTGGACAAGGAAAAGAAAATAGGGTTCAATTTTCTGATATATCTTAAAGGCCTTTTAAAGGTACAGTGTGTAAGAATTACTGACATCTAGTGGTTAAAGTGGGCATAGCAATGACTTCATATACTAAGCCCGGTTGAAAATGTACGGAAGAAGATTAGAGCCACTGCAAAAAAAAAAAAAAAGATTGTGAGAAAAGACAGATTTCTGATTTTAATCTGAAATTGAAAAAAAAAATCTGCCTAAATGTTTTTTCTTTTAAGTTCTGAAAAAATATATATCTTAAATCTGATTTTAATCTATAATAAAAAAAAAACTGCCATTTTTAAGTTCTGAAAAAAAAGTCAGAATTATGACTTTAATCTCAGAATTCTCAGATTAAAGTCATAATTCTGACTTTTTTTCAGAAATTGAAAAAAAAAAATCTAATTTTTTTCTTTTTAAAAAAGCTATTCTTCCAGAATATTTTTTTAAAAAATGGGCGGGGTTGAGATTTCTTCTTTTCAATGTTCTGGAAAAAAGTCAGAAATCTGTCTTTAATTTTTTCAGAAATTGAAAAAAAATCGACTTAATTTTTTTTCTTTTTAAAAAGTTCCAGTAAAAACTCAGAATTCGGACTTTTTCATGGAACATAAAAAAATGGTGGGGTGAGAGGTTTTTTTAGTGTTCTGGAAAAAAGTCAGAATTCTGACTTTAATCGTAGATTTCTGACTTTTTTTCAGAAATTTGAAAAAAAAAAACTCCCATTTCTTACTTAAAAAAAAAATGTTCAGGAAAAAAGTGAGAATTCAGAATTTTATTTTCTTTTTCCTCGGCGGCCCTAATCCTCTTCGTTGTATGGTGGCCATCAGTGGCCAATTTTCATCCAGACATAAAGATGTTTCCATGTGTGACTGCAGCGCAGGTAACTACAGGTGTATTGTCTTCTAGTGGTGGGCAGATCAATACAAATATTGATAATTTCAACACCAATGTTGGTATCGATATTGATCGATACTAGTGCAGTTATATCGATACTTCAGTGTAAGGCCTGAAAACTATCAGAATCTTCATAAACATGCAGGATAAAGTGGTTTCTGATGGATCCGGTTCTCTGCGATGACAAGGCCTCTATATTCCCCAAACCAGCTTCTCTCACGAAGATGAAGCCGAATTCATCGTTTAAAACGTCTCCAGTGAAACTTTGATAGTTTAGTTATTTAAACTATCACATACTTCAGAAATAAGGAGGAGATGTGGATTTTACTGGATCTGGTTTACCTTGGTGACAAGATATCTACATCCCAAATATCAGCTTCTCTTGTCCAGAAAATGACAATTTCAGATTATTATGGGATGGGTGATAACTTGGTTGTTTATGCATTAATTAATAAAAAAAAATAGATTCAACAGAATGATCGCTTTATATAAATTTGTTAATTTGACAGACCTTATAAAAAGTACCAGTATTAATATTGGTATTGATATTAGCCCTTTAATTACATGGTATCAGACTGATACCAAATCTTGCAGTATCGCACTTCCCTACTGTCTTCTTCTATGGTGCTTTTAAGGCATTTTCATATCCCAAATGGTTCTCTAGCTCCGATTAAACAAAGCCACTACTACAGTTTTAAAGCTTCACTCAGAGTTTGTCCATTCAGAGACACCGTAGTAAAAATGTTGGCACAAATATGGCCGTTGCCATGGTGAGTCGATAAAAAAGACTTAAGACTTAAAGGTACAGTATGTTAGAATTACTGCCATCTAGTGGTAAAGATGGGTATTTGAAAGAAAAGATGTTTTCTTTCATATGACTTCATATTCCAGCACTGTTGTGAATGTACGGTGGCCGTTAGTGGCCAAAATTCTGCCAGACATAAAGATGTTTTCATCTGAGTGGATCCAGGGGTCTCAGGTGTAGCTTTAACTGTACTCTGAGTAACTATTTTTACTGATCCCAAACAGAACTTTAACTCCCATTAAACAAAGCTGGTGCAGCAGTTTAAAGTTCAGAGGGTTCTTATCTCACACACATTGTTTTGTCCAGTCAGGGACACCGTAGTAAAAATGGTAGAACAAATATGGCAGCCTCCATATGTACATCCCCCAGCAGGTAGATATAAATGACTCATTCTAAGAAAATAAACATATAACAGCTGTTCTCGTGCAGCGATTACACATCAATTGAAACACAGTTTTGAATTATATATCACATTTTTCTGCCACTGACCCTTGATTTTTTTACACACTGTACCTTTAAAAAGAGAATAAAACATCAGTTATTAAAGTAAAGTGATTAAAACCAATAGAAACACAGCTCTTAATGAGAAATAACATTTTCCTGCCATCAAACTTTGTTACACGCTGCACCTTTAAGCTCTCCAAAAACGTTTGCATGTGTCAGGTATGTGGTTTCTCTGCAACAACAGCAGGACAAAGTCTGAGCCATTATGAGACATCACGAGTGAGACATTTAAGGTTGGACCAGAACAGGACCAGAGTCACCAACAGCAACCTTTAGGGGAAAAAAAAAAAGACAGATAAGGACGAGTCCTGGGGGACAGCGAGGACAGACAGCGAGGGATGTGAATGGGTGATTGCCAAGAAATGACCCACAAATAGCCGTCTGCGATCGCTGCTCTGATCTGAGGACACAAAGGAGGGTCGGTGAGTCATTTCTGGCACAAAAGAGACGGTGCTGTTACAGAGAAGAAGAGGTGTGAAGTAGAGGAGGAGGAGGAGGAGGAGGAGGAGGAAGGTGATGCAGGCCATGAAGTCCTGAGAGAAAGTGTTTACCGGTTCATAAACAGTCGAGCGGTTTCAAAGTCATCCAGAAGCAGCGAGTCGCTCTGGGTTGAAGCAAAGAAGGGGAATTTAAACGAAGTAAAAGTACCAAGAAAAGCCAGAAATCCTGTTAAACGACTCATCTTTCAAGCTTAAAGGAGCAGTATCATGAAAAATAGACTTTTAAGAGCTTTTAAGCACGTTACTGTTATTTACTCATAGAAAAAACCCTAGTTTTTTTTTTCTTCATTTTGCATATTTTAATAACATATATAATTATTTGGACATAACGAGGTGGCACCAATCATGAAGCAACAAATACACGTGCAGCATCGTAGCAAGACGCCATCTTTGTTGAGGAGAAACTGGAGGAGAATCCGAAACCTATCTGTACACTCAGAAACATACGTACGAGACAGGATCATTTCTGTACCTGTACGTACATGTTTTACAAATGTTCTCTCAAAAGTACAATATTGGTCTTTATGAGGCCAGAAGTACCTATATACTATGAAAAAGGGTCCAAAGTAATATAAAGTACACATTTGTACCATTTCATCTCTAAGGGTACCTGCAGCATTGAAACATGTGTGTACCTTGTACAATAACTATAAATAGCAGTACTTCTAAACAGTAGTATAATTATAGTTATTATATTATGATTTTCATAATAATCATAATAATGATTATATGTATAATTATATATGTGTTTGGCCTAATATTTCTATAATAATTATTCATTTATTATTAGCATCTTTGATTGTTGTCATAATCTCTATTTTATTGACTTTTATTCATCATCTTTAATTGGTTTAATTGTACTTTATTAACTCATACAGCTTGATAAGGTACAAAAATGGACCATGAAGGTACAGAAATGTCTTTCAGAAAGGAACCCCCCCCCCCCCCCCCCCCCCCCCCCCCCCCCAGCAACAAGCTTTGGACCCTTTTAAAGGAATATTCCACCCACAGAATGATGTAACTTTATCTTCCACCCCCCCTCATGGTGAGAAAGACTCTGCAGCACTTTTTTAATATCTCAAATGCAGCCGGTGATCAGGAAGGCTTCTCATTTCCCCCCCAACTTTCATATAATGGAGTTCACCGGGGTCCGAGCCAAAAAGGTCCATAAAAGTCCACAAAAACGTGTCAATATTCCTCCAAACTGCTCGTCCAATGTGATCCAAGTGTCCTGAGTGGGTAGCGTCCAGAATTTACTCGAAACAATGTCATTTTGTAGATTTTTAGAGCTTTAACAGTACTACATCTTACTTCCGCAAAGCGCGCATATGCGCGTTCACGAAACTACGGAAGCCTCAGCAGACGAGATCGCGCGTTCTCTTTTTCTTTCTTTGTTTTAAATCAATATCAACCCTCTTGGACCCTCTTGTGTTTGTCTGCAGCTCTGTCGCTCTTAGCACAATGTAAACGGCGAATTTCTCCTTCTACGCTTGCATCATCGGCAGAGAAGGGCCTGAACACAGAGGCTTCCGTAGTTTCGTGAATGTGCATACGTGTGCTTTGTGAAAGTAAGATGTTCGACTGTTTAAGCTCTAAAAATCTACTAAATGATGGTTTCCAGTAAATTCTGGACGCTACCCATACAGGACACTTGGATTACATTGGACGAGCAGTATGGAGGAATATTGACACGTTTTTGTGGACTTTTATGGACCTTTTGGCTCGGACCCCGGTGAACTCCATTATATGAAAGTTGGGGGGAAACGAGAAGCCTTCCTGATCGCCGGCTGCATTTGAGATATTAAAAAAGTGCTGCAGAGTCTTTCTCACCATGAGGGGGGTGGAAGATAAAGTTACATCATTCTGTGGGTGAACTATTCCTTTAAGTACATTTAAGTTTATTCGCTGTACTGGACGATGAATCGACTCCAGAAGTGGTTAGAGTTTATCTTCAGGAGCAGAAAAAGCCTCATTTTGTGTGTGAACTTCACTCCTGACAACTTCATGAATGTCGGGCAGTAAAGTGTTTTTTTCGGGGATTACTTCTGAAACCTGACGCAGTTCCTGCTATAAAAACGCCTCACGGACAGACAACAGCACCGCTGAGTGAAAACGTCTCCTAGCTCAATGCTAACTGTTAGCCTATGATTTCATTGCTAATTTACTTACTTCTCAGTGTCTCTGTGGTACTTCTGTGGTACTGCGTGTACTTCAAACTCCACATCAGACTCTGGGTCGAGCGCATGCAGCTCCATAACAGGCTGCTCCGTTTTATTCCATCGATCAGAGTTCGATTATCCATCAATATTTACAAATAATGTCCACGTGAGTGACGAAGCCGGTGCATAAAACAATTCCGTTACCCTTCAGAATCAGTGTCTGCTCCGGGGCGACGTCATGGGTGTGAAACATGTCGAGATTGGTCGAGAGCTTCGGTGCTTCAGTACGGTCAGACGTTTTACTCCCGCGTTGGAAATTAGACGCAGAAAAACACTAATATTTAACACCAGATTAGTTTCTATGGCAACGAAGGGAACATGTAGCTGTAGTTGACTTTTGGAACGTTTGAACAGCTGATACAGCTCCTTTAAATATCGTGTGATTTTCTGTCCTGCTGAATCAGTTATGAAAGATCGTTCTCGTTAGGGATGCACCGAAAATTCGGCCACCGAAAGTTTCCGACTGAAAATGACCCATAAGTGCACTTTCAGTTTTTGTCCGACAGACAGAAATCACCGGAACGACGCGGCTTCGGTTTGCTCATCTTTTGTTTTCGGTGCGTCCCTCATTCTCGTCCAGGCGGAAAGCGGTGAAACACAGAGGAGGCGGGGCGAGTGTGAGGGTTAGGTGAGGAGCAGGTGCACGGCAGACATGTGAACGGGGCTACTGAGCACGCTCAGAACAGCTGTTTGAGTCCAGGAACGTACCAAACCCAAGACGTCTCTCCACTGGACATGGAAAAGAGAGAGACATGTCATGATGAGATGAGCGTCTGATGCATCCGGCTCACATCAAAATGAGAATAAATGAAGGATGAGGTTCTGGATCAGGACTGCACAGTCCGGGTCCTGGAGGGCCGACGTCCTGCAGGTTTTAGAGGTTTCCCTGCTGCAGCAGACCTGATCCAGACTGAGACGTGCAGAGCTGTCAGACTCTAAAACCTGCAGGTCCAGGCCCTCCAGGACCAGGACTGGGGATCAGACTCTAAAACCTGCAGGTCCCAGGCCCTCCAGGACCAGGACTGGGGATCAGACTCTAAAACCTGCAGGTCCCAGGCCCTCCAGAACCAGGACTGGGGATCAGACTCTAAAACCTGCAGGTCCCAGGCCCTCCAGGACCAGGACTGGGGATCAGACTCTAAAACCTGCAGGTCCCAGGCCCTCCAGGACCAGGACTGGGGATCAGACTCTAAAACCTGCAGGTCCCAGGCCCTCCAGGACCAGGACTGGGGATCAGACTCTAATACCTGCAGGTCCCAGGCCCTCCAGGACCAGGACTGGGGATCAGACTCTAAAACCTGCAGGTCCCAGGCCCTCCAGGACCAGGACTGGGGATCAGACTCTAAAACCTGCAGATCCCAGGCCCTCCAGGACCAGGACTGGGGATCAGACTCTAAAACCTGCAGGTCCCAGGCCCTCCAGGACCAGGACTGAGGATCAGACTCTAAAACCTGCAGGTCCCAGGCCCTCCAGGACCAGGACTGGGGATCAGACTCTAAAACCTGCAGGTCCCAGGCCCTCCAGGACCAGGACTGAGGATCAGACTCTAATACCTGCAGGTCCCAGGCCCTCCAGGACCAGGACTGGGGATCAGACTCTAAAACCTGCAGGTCCCAGGCCCTCCAGGACCAGGACTGGGGATCAGACTCTAAAACCTGCAGATCCCAGGCCCTCCAGGACCAGGACTGGGGATCAGACTCTAAAACCTGCAGGTCCCAGGCCCTCCAGGACCAGGACTGGGGATCAGACTCTGAAACCTGCAGGTCCCAGGCCCTCCAGGACCAGGACTGGGGATCAGACTCTAAAACCTGCAGGTCCCAGGCCCTCCAGGACCAGGACTGGGGATCAGACTCTAAAACCTGCAGGTCCCAGGCCCTCCAGGACCAGGACTGAGGATCAGACTCTAAAACCTGCAGGTCCCAGGCCCTCCAGGACCAGGACTGGGGATCAGACTCTAAAACCTGCAGGTCCCAGGCTCTCCAGGACCAGGACTGGGGATCAGACTCTAAAACCTGCAGGTCCCAGGCCCGCCAGGACCAGGACTGGGGATCAGACTCTAAAACCTGCAGGTCCCAGGCCCTCCAGGACCAGGACTGGGGATCAGACTCTAAAACCTGCAGGTCCCAGGCCCTCCAGGACCAGGACTGGGGATCAGACTCTAAAACCTGCAGGTCCCAGGCCCTCCAGGACCAGGACTGGGGATCAGACTCTAAAACCTGCAGGTCCCAGGCCCTCCAGGACCAGGACTGGGGATCAGACTCTAAAACCTGCAGGTCCCAGGCCCGCCAGGACCAGGACTGGGGATCAGACTCTAAAACCTGCAGGTCCCAGGCCCTCCAGGACCAGGACTGAGGATCAGACTCTAAAACCTGCAGGTCCCAAGCCCTCCAGGACCAGGACTGGGGATCAGACTCTAAAACCTGCAGGTCCCAGGCCCTCCAGGACCAGGACTGGGGATCAGACTCTAAAACCTGCAGGTCCCAGGCCCCCCAGGACCAGGACTGGGGATCAGACTCTAAAACCTGCAGGTCCCAGGCCCTCCAGGACCAGGACTGGGGATCAGACTCTAAAACCTGCAGGTCCCAGGTAAAACCTGCAGGTCCCAGGCCCGCCAGGACCAGGTTTGGGGATCAGACTCTAAAACCTGCAGGTCCCAGGCCCGCCAGGACCAGGACTGGGGATCAGACTCTAAAACCTGCAGGTCCCAGGCCCTCCAGGACCAGGACTGAGGATCAGACTCTAAAACCTGCAGGTCCCAGGCCCTCCAGGACCAGGACTGAGGATCCCTGTTCTTCACCTTTTTGTAATAAGAAAAAGTTTGACAAAGAATAAATTTAATGAGAAGTTCTTGATAAATTATGAACAATTTCTTTTCATTTCTTCAGGTTTCCATATGTCCAGTTTACAAACTGAACCAAGCGGGGGCCCTGAACGCCACCAGGTGGACCCCCTAAATTTGCCAAAATATCTTGATTATAAAAAATAAATAAAAAATTGATTATAAAAACTTCAAAACAACTGTCAGACACACAGTTTCATGGTTGGCACCTAAATAATTCGAGTTAAATCGACTCCTGCTGCCGCTGTCATACGCTGCACTGTGAAACAAAATCTGTATAATTTACGGTGAAAAACTGGCAGCTTTTTTTATCACAAAATTTACAGTAAAAATGTGGCGAATATTACTGTAGCATTAGCAACGCTGCAGAACCAGCTAACCATTAATTAGCATTAGCAAATGTTTAACCAGGAGGAAAAGCAGCAACCTCTGCGGTGCTGTGGAGCCCCTTTACCTTCACACTCATCCTGCTTTCTTTTATCTGCTTTAATTTGAGAAATGTACGGCAAGAAAAATGTAAATATTTACTTTTTAGATGTGTCAAAATTAATAAAACAATTATTTATATACTGTAAAAAAAAATTTAGGTTAAATTAATTCTTTTACTCTGCATCCCTCTAGATGTTCTATGGATGTTTTATTTATTTAAAAATTATTTTGATGAAAAAGTTGTATCACTATTAACTATGATTTTTCAAACTTAAAAAATATATATTTTATTTTATTTGTATTTGTTTTTTTAATTTTTAAATTTCTATTTTTTTTATAACTTGTCCTGTACAGCATTGTAGCGAGCAGAATGGTGATCTGGCTGCTTTATTGTGTTGAACAGATTTGCTTTTACCAAGGGAGCTTTATGAATATAAGGCTTATAATATACTGTATGTACATGTATGTATAAAATGAATATCTTTATTTTAATTAAAAAAATATTCAGTTTAATGTAAATGTAAAAACAAATATACATATTAAAAATTACACTAAAATAGGTAAATATTTAAATAACAAACTAAAGTGAGATATAGTTTAAACTTTGCGTATTTATCACCAGAAATTTCACGTTGTTGATGAAGTTTTCTAAAAGGACAGTTTATTAAATGTAAACATGCTGGTAGAGAACTTAAAAGGAAAAATGCGTATTTTCTTCTGTCGGCTGGTTTTATGTTGTTATTTCTCTGGTCTGGTTCCGTTCAGACCAAACTGCTCTGCATGTCCTGATCCAAACTGAGGAGGAAAAAACATGATGCTGGTTTCTGATTTAACTTGTGAAACTGCCACCAGGTGGCGCCAAACCCGGAGATGTTCAGCTGTCACTGGAAGCAGAAACCCTCGCAGGAGGAGGAGGAGGAGGAAGAGGAGGATGATGAACCATGAAAACCTGAATGTGTTTGTGAACAAAAGCTCTGATGTCGGCTTGTTGAAGATTCCCTGCAGCTGCGACTCTGGAAACTCGAGAAAACAGATGTGGTGCAGAACGAGACTCACCCTGGATTTAGGAGGAGGGGATGAAACCTGCATGAGAGGAAACAAAAAAAACAAGCAACAACAACAACAAAGTGACTGATTGTACGGAGCCAGAAAACAACAAGCTGAGCTGAAAGAAGCAAAATTCCCACTCGTGTTTGTCACGCAGAAATGAAAACGTCGGGCAGCTGTGATCGGCAGGGACACGGGGGGAGAGGGAATCCACGGGGGGAGAGGGAATCCACTCCAGCTGCAGGTTTCTGAGGTAAAACAGCAGATGTGTGAAACTTACGATGCTCCTGAAGAAGTGCACCACAGCGTTTTCATTGGTCCGGCGGCGAGCGGAGGACTGCTGGGGCGAGGCGGCCAGGTGACCCCTGAAGGAGCCCTGAGGGGGGGGGGACAGGTCAGAGAGCTGCACCGGGTCACGAGTTAACGCAGCAACATTAACAAAGGAAACCAGCATAAACGGAGAACTCGGTTATGAGGAGAAATCTGCGATTTCAGCAAAGCGTTGCACCGAAACGCCCAAAATAAACCAACAAACATCTGTTTTCTTCCTCTGAGGAAATACGCAACGTCACGCATGTTCGCTGCAAAAACTCAGATCTTAGCAAGTAGATTTTCCTCATTTCTCATCAAAACATCTCATCACACTCAAAATAAGACAAAATAACCTAAAGAGAAACATTTCAGTGAGATAAAGGAACTTATAGCAAATAAATTCTTCCAATAGAACAATTAAATTTTCTTGATGCATGAAACAAGTTCCTACATCTCTGAAATGTTTCTATTCAGGTGATTTTGTCTTATTTTGAGTGTGATGAGATATTTTGGTGAGAAATTGGAAAAATGAAGCAGATTTGAGTTTTTGCAGTGTATTCCAGCTGATGCAGAGAGAACCTGCAGAGGACGAGCACGTTCATGTTGATGCTGCACCAGCTCAGAAAAACAAGCCGGGATGTGGGATGAAGGTGGTCCGAGGGGCCCCTCCCGTCCCAGACGGGACGTCTGGTCCCAGCTCTTCTGTCTGCAGGTCACCGACTTAAATTACTGACTAAATTTACAATAAAGCTGAGATTCTTCTAAATTCACAGCTGCCGTTCACACAGAAATATAAAAATGTGTTTTCTCTGCAGCATCACATAAACAACCCACGAACTTTAAAATGACAGAAATATTTTAATTTAGAGTCATTTTTATGTTCTTTTTTCCAAAATAGAATGAAATTAGCTGCTTGTTATTTATTTGTATGAACACAGTTATTATAAATCGGACCAATGTGGATTACCGAATCACGGTAAATTGGCTTGAATTGTTTATGTCTGTAAAGATAATAGTTGTGAATTAATGCTAAACAAATAAAGCTGGACTAAGTTGAAAATATTGAGATATTTTCTCTGGAGCAACAAGAAATAATAATTAAAAAAATCTGGAAAAAACCCGACAAAATATAAAATTATTATATTATATTATATTATATTATATTATATTATATTATATTATATTATATTATATTATATTATATTATATTCAGCAACCCCTGCAACCCTGAACCGGATAAGCAGTTTTGAAATTGACTGATGACTGATAATATAAGATATAAAGTAATTTTTATATATAAAAATATTATATAAATATAAAATATTTTTGATAAAATTAAAATAAAAATGATAATACAATCTTGAATCTTTATTATTAAAATAAAAGAAAATGCTCAAATACATAAATAAAACATTATTTCAACTTTTTCTCATTCTGAATAGCAAAATAACTGTAAAAAATCTGTGTAATTTATGTTGAAAAACTGGCAGCTGCGTTAAACATTTTTCCACTGTAAAATTTACATTGCGCATGTAAAGGGTATTATGGTATGCTATTTTGGTAACTGTAAATTTAGCAATAATTCTTCATTTCTTGCAATAATAACAGTTGAACCAGCACAAAAACATTTTTACCAAAGATATTCATAAAATTTACAGTGAATTTCTGTTTTCTTCCCTTTTTAAGTTTCCTAACTATAATTACTGCAAAACATTTTTGATTTGTTGATATTAGTTGATTGAATATTTTCAAAAATTAGCAAGAACAAGCTTGGAAAATGAAGATATTGTAAGTATGTGTCATAAGACAACAGATATTACAGCAGCGGGTTGCAGCTCACAGTAAAAGTAGAGATTAGAAATATATTTAACAGTAGAAAAATGCTACATTAAATCTCTTACAGGGAAAAAAAAGAGTAATAGATTATTATGTGCAGCAACCAGATGTTAACAGTAAAAAACAATAAATCATCCAGATTTCAGAGATTCTAAAATATTCACTTCAAAAACTCAAATCTTAGCAAGTATATTTTTCTCATTTCTTGTCTAAATATCTCATCACACTCAAAATAAGACAAACTTACTTAAAGAGAAACACTTCAGTGAGATATATGTGCTTGTTTTAAGACAAATGCATCTTATTTCAAGAAATCTCATCGAGACAATTTTCTGTTGGCAGATTTTTTTTGCTTTTCCAAAGAACAAGTGAAATTTTCTGATAAGATTTCTTGAAATAAGATGCATTTGTCTTAAAACAAGATCTTCTATCTCACTGAAACGTTTCTCTTTAGGTTATTTTGTCTTATTTTGGGAGTGATGAGATATTCTGAGCAGAAATTAGAAGGATCTACTTGGTAAGATTTGAGTTTTTGCAGCGCTGCTCGTTCCTGTTTTCCATAATCCAGCAGGCTGGACCCCAGGTGATCCAGGCGGATGCTCACCTTGCTCCTCTTCTTCTTGTTGCCTCCAAAGAAGGTGCTAATCTGATCCATCAGACCGGGACTCTTCTTCTTTCTGCCGAGCCCGAAGCCGCTCTGCCCTGAGGTGCCCGCTGTGGCCATGATAGCTGCTGGTCTCTCCTGATCCGCTCCAGAACCGCAGTGCCGACTCCCAGCGCCGCTCCTTCAGGTCTGACGCTCAGGGGCCGTCTTTCAAGGTGTCATCTCCTCGGGGCACCATGGGACACGAGGAGGGTGAGGTCGGGGTGGGGCGGGGGGGGGCTGGCTCGGCTCCAGACATTCTTCGGAGCTTCAGAGGCTGTGTCAGTCGCTGCCGCCCTCCACAGGGCCGGGCCATTGTTCCCTCTCCATCGCCTCACCCCGGCCTCGGGGACAACAAGGGTTATCTCTGAGTCTGAACTCACCCCCCCCCCTGCACTGGGAGCCCTTTGTTGGCTCGCCCTCGTACATCTTCATGCATCGTGGTTAACGTGGACGTGCCGTCGCCCAGATTAACACATGCACTGAAGATTATTGTGCGAGATGCAAAAACCTCCGAGGAGCCGAAGCTCGGAGTCCAGAGAAGACTCCCGGTGACTTTGCATGTTTCATTCCCACAGGTCACGTTAAAATACGAGCAAGGAGAGCAAAAACACAGGAAGCGTGCACGTGAAACAGAAAACTACGGAAGAGGATTAGGGCCACTAGAAAAAAAAAAAAAAATTCTGAGAAAAAAGTCAGAATTCTGAGAAAAAAGTCAGAATTCTGCACTGTAAATTCTAATAAGTTGACTTTACTCAAAAAAAATATGCAAACTTTCTGCCTCAAAAAAAATAAGTAAACTCTAATTGGAGTGATTAAGTAGAATAAACTAAAATGGTTTAAGTTTGTAGAACTTTTCTGAACTTAATAAATTTGAGTAAGCTGTAAGTGGATGATGCTGGGGAGGACACTTGATGGGATTAATTTCACAGAAATTAGATTCACACCATTTTCAAATTTATTTTCACCAACAACATGCTTTCAAGTTCATCTTACTTAAAGTAAATGATGAACTCATGATTGTTCTTACTATGTAGCAAGAACTTAGTCCAGGTGGGTTTAAGCTACAACTATTGTCAGACCACACACATCTCTGTCGCGGTGCAGCATCTGCTGGGTAGTAGATGTTCAATACAGGAATTAACAAACAAGTTGAGAGCAGTCACATGACACTACCAACATCATTTACAAATCCCTCATTTGTGAATAATCTCCAATTTATTGTTAAAAGAAGTGAACTGCATTGTGGGAAACCTGCTCCCTCCCCCACCCCCTAATTTCCCTTTACTCATTTTAATTAAGCTGTTTCAACTTAAGTAAATTAAGTTATCTAACATGTTGCCCTCTAAAGTTCTTACAACTTATTTAGAATAAGTATTACCAACAACTAAGTTAAAATTAAGTTCTGCCTACTAGATAGATTCTAGTAAAGCCAATATTACCATTTACAGTGTGACTTTAATCTCAGAATTCTGACTTTTTCGGAAATTGAAAAAAAAAAAATCCAGATTTTTTTTTTTTTTTTTTTACTGTTCTGGAAAAAGTCAGAATTCTGAGATTAAAGTCAGAATTCTGGAAAAAAGTCAGAATTCTGACTTTAATCTCAGAATTCTGGAAAAAAGTCAGAATTCTGACTTTTTTCCAGAATTTTTTTTTTTTCTAGTGGCCCTAATCCTCTTCCGTAGAAAACAAAGCTGAGGAAGATGCAGAAATACTATAAAGCACAGCAATCGTAGCAAAGGAAGCAAGAAACTCTGCAAGATGTAATGAAATCGCTGCAAAAACTCAAATCTTACAAGTATATTTTTAACATTTCTAGCCAAAAAAATCTCATAACACTCAAAATAAGACAAAATACTTAAAGAGAAACATTTCAGTGAGATATAAGAACTTGTTTTAAGACAATTCATCTTATTTTCAAGAAATCTTATCAGAAAAGGTTGCTTGTTCCATGGGCAGTTTTATTTTTGCTTATTAAGCACATTTTTTTTTCCTTTTTTAAAAACATATTTTAACAGTAGCTAAGATTTTTTTCTGAAAAAACCTCTTTGAACTCCCATTTTAGAGCGAGGAACAATAAAAGTCCTCAGTCAGAGGATGTCGGGGGGGTCTGGCATCAGGAGGAGGTCAGAGTTCATGCCAGCTTTGACTGAACCAAGGTTATTATAGTTCATGAAAACGAACGAAAAAGCAAAAACTGAAAATGAAAAAACATTTGAACTGAAATGAAAATAAAAATGACAGTTTTTTTTTTTTTTAAAAAGATAACTGAAACTGTACCGTGTCGTTACAAAACTAACTAAAATTATTGCAAAAACATTCTTAGTTTTAGTCTGTAAATGTATTTTTAAGCCTTTTTGGTTGATGTGAAATCTAGTTCTATTTAATCTATTTACTTTGCTTTTCCGGTTTCACTCTCACCAGACAAATACCTATAATTTACAAACAAACAAACAAACAAACAAAAACTAAAAAACTAAAACTAACAAAGAAACTAATAGTTTTCCAAAAAGTAACAAAAAGTCAAAACTAATATAAAAACTTAAACTGTAACTTTGGACTGAACTGGAAGCTGGTTTAGAGCATAAAATGATACGTGATGTTGGTCTGAGTGAGCGGTCCTGGACCAGAGTCCTGGACCAGAGTCCTGGACCAGAGTCCTGGACCAGAGTCCTGGACCAGCATGGTAAAGGGACGTGCATCAGCCTGAGCAGGCCCAGCCTCCCTTAAGGACGGCATCAGCCTGAGCAGGATGATTGTTACATTTTCCAGGTCACTTGTCAGTCAAAGAGTTTATTAAACTTTTTTATAAATGACATTTTTTTAACGATGACTGACACCTGAATTCTTCCTGTTGATGCAATTATTTTAGTTCATGGTGATTTTTAATCTCTGTTGACTCTGATACTTTGTCCATGAGAGGAGAAACCACACGACTGTCCATCAATGTCTTCATTGCATGGACAATAAAGATATTGAAGGACAAACATACAGTAAATAATATGGAAGAGGATTAGGACCACTGAAGAAAAACAATTCTGAAAAAAAGTCAGACTCCTGAGGAAAAAGTCTGACTTTTTTCTCCTTTTTGTAATTAAAAAAAATCCCATTTTTTAAAATATTCTGGGAAAAAAGTCAGAGTTTTGACTTTTTTACCCCCAGAACAACAAAAAGAGTGATTTTTTTTTTATTTATGAAAAAAAGGTCAAAATTCTGAGAAGAAAACAACTTTTTTTTCAGGAATTGAATAAAAAAAAAAATCAGGGTGTTTTTTTTGTTTCAATATCCCAAAAAAAGAAAACTTCCAACTTTTTTTTTCTTTAAAGTTCTGGAAAAAGTCATGATTCTGACTTTTTTCTCAGAAGTTTTATCTGCATGAATCTGCATTTATCGGCCTGAATCGTCGTCTGTAAAATACTGAAAGGAAGCTTTCAAAAGAATAAAATGTGTGAAGGTAAAAAGAAATAAAAATCAAATGAAAATAAATCTTTTTTAAAATGATGACTGAATCACAAACTACCACTGCATATCTGCAACTGAAAGAACAGCTGAAGCACCTGGATTAAACAGGGAATATATAACACATCATCATCATCATCATCATCATCATCTAACACTGGGAGCATGACGGTGTCATGACAACATGACGGCTGATAGGCTGCCTTAATCATGTGACATATAAGACATGGAAGGAAAACACTGGGCTGGTTTTACTTCTAATTTACTGTCTAAAATATTCAGAAATGATAACAAATAGTATGTTTATATCAGCACGTTGGCAATGCAATATTTAAAGTATCAAATCAAACTGTAACCGATATCCGAGTACTGATTAAGAGTACTGATACGCCCATCACTACCTTGCATTATGAGCTCAATGACCAGGAAATCTACATAATAATAAATAGAGATGTTCAAAATTGTGAACCGATATTCGGATTAAAATGTGATATCAGAAAATATTGGTATCAATTTTTAGCATACCGACATTTCTACTTTATGCTTGTTTACTTGTTTTACTTTTGTTTATTTCGAATATTTCTGTGAAACCACAATTCAAATTGAATATCATGACTTTCATCGAATTTTCATTAATTACTTTTGTCATTTTCAGCTTATTTCACTGACAGCTGATTTTTTTTTTTAATGGGAGGGTATGGAAACATTTGAGCACAACATATACAGTACAGAAAATAAAAATGGGCCAAGAATCGATCCCTGTGGAACACCACAAGTCAGAGGTGCCAGTTAAGAAGCCATCATCAGAACAAGAGATCTTTGTCTGGAAACGCAAGAAAACCACTTTGATTCTTCACCTGAGATCCTCATCCACGTTTCTTTCTTTCTTTCTTTCTTTCTTTCTTTCTTTCTTTCTTTCTTTCTTTCTTTCTTTCTTTCTTTACCTGATAAAACTCTTATTTGTCATCAGATCTGCTAAATTAAAAGTGTTGCTGTGGAAAAGTTGCTTCTCCTTCATCTTAGCTGGACACTTTTCTGCTGGAGAGAAAGCTTTGGTAAAACGGAGTAAATACTTTTCCATTGTACCACATTACAGCTCTCCATGAGAGATGGTTGTGTTGTTTCACCCCGACGCTGCAGCTGAACAAAGCCGGTCCTGTTGTGCACTAAGTTGTGTTAGAAAACACCCACGCAGCATCAGAATATTAATATTTTGGAACACATGCTTTCTTGTTTTGATTGCTTCTTATTTCAAGTTAGAGTAACTTGATAAAAAAAAAAAACAGTTAAAGAAACATATTGCATGAAAACAGCATATTACTGTAATTGAAACTTTGGGATTTGGTTTTTATAGAAGTTTCCACGTGAGGACGAAGCAGCCGGAGCAGGGTGAAAGAACAACTCAATCTGGCTAACAGCTGCTGATGTCTAACTCCACTAAAATACAGCTGCACTTCATAATTATACACCAGTGTTCCCAGTTACACAGATAAACAGATGCTGACAGATTCCAGTCTGAGCTGGAGGAGGTTGGCTGCTTTTGCTTGAAAACATGTAATTGCATCTATCTTCACAGCAAAAACAGAGAGACTAAAACAAAAATATCTGTGCACAAGTCAAAATACCTGTCAACAGGTGCAGACGTCTGGATGTTACAGAAAACACATGCTTGCGGTGATTGCCAAGTGTTGTCTTGTTTGCTTGCTGTTTTTTTTTTTTTTTTTTTTAGTATTTCTGTTAAACCACAATTCAAAATCAATGTAATGATTTTCATAGAATTTTTTCTGTATCATCACTTTTTTCCCAATTTCAAATTATTTCACTACAGCTGATTTTTTTCTTGAGGAGATGTAAACTTTTGAGCACAAAGTCAACAGAATAAAAATGGGCCAACAATCAATCCCTGAGGAACCCCACAAGTCAGAGGTGCCAGTTAAGAAGCCATCATCGGAACAAAAGACCTTTGTCTGGAAACGTAAAACACTTTGATCCTTTACCTGAGATCCTGATCCACTTTTCTGATCGATCACTAAGGATATCACAGTCAACAACATCAATGGGCTATATGCCCGGCTCCACTACTTCCTGAACTTCAGACAGCACCTTTGCTTCCTGTCTTTCATTACTGGTTGAACTAATTACTCCAGGTGTGTCTGGCCAGTTACTGAGGTCAGACACACCTGGGTTAATCAGTTCGTCCAGTCACAACAGACAGGAAGCAAAGGTGCTGTCTGAAATTCAGGAAGTAGTGGAGCCGGGCATATAGCCCATTACTGTGTATGTGCGTGAAAAACCAAAACCAAAATAATGTTATAATTCATCCTTGCTCATGAAGACTAGACCTGCTTCTTTTATACCCAATCCTGACACCCTCACCTGTCAACCGTTAAGCCCCGTTTCCACTCGCAGGTCTGGACCAGGTCAGGTGGGTTTTAGTACGTATATGTTGATTTCACGTTGCGTCTGTGGAGACGCAAAAAACGTGGCCCGACCCGACCGAGGCCCGCTGGTGGAAACGGGGCTTACAGCAGATGATTCTACATTTCTTTGTTGTGTCTAGAAACAATGAATTTAGCCAGAAAAGGGAGTGAAACTCTTCACGTCCATGAATGCAGGTGTACGTCCTGTTTGTTGCAGAGATCATGAAGATAAACAGCTGTCAGACTGAAAAGCGACAGCTCTGTAAGAGTTAACCATCCTCATCCTCGTCTCAGCTTCCACCACAGCACCTCATTTGCATCCGGGCACCACTGCAGTTAGTCACTGGCTCGTAAAGGATCCTTCAGGGTTTTGGGGGATTTCTGCCTCATTTCATGTGCAAACAACAGAACCGATAAGTTTGCTTGCTGACAGACTACATCACTCATCCTGATCTGGTTTCTGCTGATCTCAGAGATGAAACTGAACTCCAAACATCCTGCATGTATGTCATTGGAAGCTTGTTTGTAATACCTCTGCAGTCAGGCTTACGTTTGTGACCATAGAAATGTGCTTTCTGGGTATTATTAAAGTTTCTAACCAGAGCTCGTATGAAACCTGGAGATTCATTTGTTGTTCTGTGTACGAGTTAAAGTAACGAGAATGAATGAGTCTGAACAGGAGACGGTTCTGCTGTCATGCTTTGGTATCACCAGGACGGTGTTGGTCAGGTTTCATCAGTCCTGATGCTGATATGTGAGGCTGGATGTCTACAGACTTTCTCTCTGTAAGATAATAGAGCTTTTCCTCTTAACTTTCATCTTTATTTCATTTATTTGGGAGGGACACTGTAAAAACATAATACAATGAAATACAACAACACATTAGAACAACACATTGTTGTCAGCCTCGGGTGCTGTTTTATGTCTGGACAGATGAACTACCTGATGCATTTAAATATTAAAGCACAGATGATTAAAGGGGACGTTCAGGATTTTTGACATAGGGCCTCATTTACAAGTGAGCCAGGATCCTACTTATCACTGAAGACAGTTTGAAAATATTTCATCCCGTTATTTTAGTTTCAGGAGGTCGCTGATGCTAATGCTAGTGCGAGTCAATAGGAATCTGCTAGCCTGTCATCATCTTAACCACTCCATAGAACATCCCAGGCTAGTGAACTTAAACTAGTGAACTCATGTGTTAAACGTGTTGGTAAAATGATCCTTGTATGACAAAATTTACATTACATATTTAGGAACTATAGTTTCTTACCAGCTTACTACCTTTGTCAGTGTATTCCGGTTCATAGAGACATGGTGACAGTTAGTTTGATGAAAAAAGTTCAAAATCGTGTTCAAAATCCAACATATCCTCATGCCTTTCAGCTGTGGACGTAGTTTTGACTTTATATTTACGTAATAATTCCTGCACATAGCAGCAGATGACATCACTCCGCTGCCAAATACAGGAAGTAAAACTTTGTAAAGTGTCTCAGCAACAACATTTAAAATGCAACGAGATGCAGGTAAGTTTTATTTGTAACATTATTCTATTAACACGGCATTTACACAGATAGTCTGAAGTTAAATTATGAGCCTTGGATCTTCTGTGGAGTGGTTAAGATTGTTTTTAATGACAGGCTAGCAGATTCCTATTGACTCACACTAGCATTAGCATCAGTGACCACCTGGAACTAGAATAATGGAATTAAATATGTTGAAACTGTCTCTAGTGAGGAGTAGCATTCTGGCTCACTCGAAAATGAGGCCCTATGTCAAAAATCCCAAACTTCCCCTTTAAAACTTTCAAAGCTTCGTAATCTGTACTTCAAGGATTTTGCAGTGATGGATCGGCTCATTATCTGGTAAGTTAGAAAACTCATCTTTATAGATTTATATGCAGATATGAATACTTGCCTGGATGCTATAGGCTGGTAGTTTTCCAACAGGGGGTGAATGGATAATTTCAGGGGGTCACCAGATGATTGATTAAAACAAGAGCCTACATTTCTCATATAAATTTGGGATTTCGGGGATACCTCAGGGCGGACATTAGCTCAGAGAAGCTGATTTTGGGCATGCAGATGCATCGTTACAGCAGTGAACCGAATCCACCGGAACACACAGATGCTTCTTACTTTTAGAGATTTTTCAAGCTTCACATTGAGTGTTTTTTCTCATGAGCACCTTTCAGACTTGCTGTGGATGTTGTATCAGCCTGGTGAGCCGCCTGGCTTCTGCTTTCTCCTCTTCTACAGGTGTGATTGGCAGGTGCAGCTCACAGCTGGTGTGCATCACCCTCATCAAGCATGTCTGGATCAGCCGGACCCTCATGCTTCCGGCTGTCACGCTGATTTCTGGACTCTGTGGATCCTCACTCCCTCCCTCCCCCGGCGTCTTGGTCTAATCATCCCTGCTACTGATGATTGTTCCTGCTGAAGAACACCCACCTGTGGCTCACCTGCCTCCCTCCCCTCCAACAGTAAGACTCCGCCTTCTTCCTCTACAAGATTTAGTTCACCGTCGTTTACCAACCAGTCGGTTTTCCAGTGAGGATTCAGTCCTGCAGGTCTTTTCTGGAATTCACCGGTTTCAGGTTAAATAAACTTACCGCCCCCCCTCTCTAACTGTTGCCTGCACAAGAGTCGAGCTATGTGATGCTGGAAATGGAGATGGGTCATCCTGAAAATTTCCTGTTGGTACGATACCAGTAGTTTATGGTACTTTTTCATTGATACGATACATTTGTCCCTTAAAAAAAAAATCACGATTGTACCGTCTACATTATATCTTTAATGCAAGGGCAATATCGGATATAAGTAAAAGTTGACAACAAAAGTACTGGAAAGAAATACTTTTAAAATCACAATGAAATTGAGTAAAACTCCGTTTTTTCTAAATGGTGGTTAACTGTTATGCAAAAGAACTCTTCATTTGTTCGTAACGTTAGCCAGACTTGCCACGCTAGCTAGGGCTAAAATACTGATGAAAAGCTAGCGAAGGCTTTTCAGCAGTTTACAAGAGACAACAGTCGTCATGGCGACTTCTTCCCCATGAAGTTGTTTTGTTTATTAATCAAACGAAACATGATGAATGATGAAGAAAAGAAAAACGATCGCAACTGTTAACTCTGTGTTGTTATGGTGAGACGTACGTGCAAACGTCACCACGCAGTCGCTTACGTGCCTGAACGTAAAACAGCATGGTGTCCTGTTCTCAAGCCTCCGCACCGAGGCTTCCTCTGAGCGAAAAGCCTCGAGGCCGTTTGCTCAGCAGATGCCATCGGTGCGCCTGATTTTTGGTGAGTTTTCTCCTCACGAGGCCTTAGGTGAAAATCAACCGTTTGATATTTTTTACCCCGCGAGCGAAACTCCCTGTGCGCTCAACTTAGCTGTCTCTAGGGCAGAAGATCCGCGCCAATCATCGTCCGCACATCACCTATTTCAAGATGGCAGCTCGCGGCGACGTAGCCTTTCATTACTATAGATGAATTAGTGGAAAACGGCCAGCTCTACCTCATTGATTCGTCAGCTTCAAACATCCATCCAAAACTCTCCTAATTTCATTCTTTTCTTAAATCTTCTTCTTCTTTCAAGTAAATGCGTTGCGAACTCAAGGTGCACTACCGCCACCACTGTATAACCAAACGTATGCCACATACGATTTACTTCATAAAATGACTAATAATACAAATTAAAACAATAACACAATCAGATCTAACAAAAGGTCCTCAAACTTGTCTACCTTCAATCTTAGCATTTTGCAAAAAGATCCAATCAATCAAGTCTCAACGTGATGACAGAGGTCTGCCATCTTAAATCAGGATCGACGCGTTTTGATTGGCGCTAGATCTCTGCCCTCAGCAACAGCCAAGTACCGCACACGGAGAGTTTTTCGCCCCGAGGTAAAAATATCAAACGTGTTTATTTTCACCTCAAGGCCTCGTAGGCAGAAAACTCACCAAAAATCAGGCGCCCGATGAGCTATCTCTAGCAACACTCAGAGACTTTTAGCTCAGCAGAAGCCCGTTCGGCACTAAGACAGAATTCAAAGCCCCACCCCGGCTTCAATTTGAGGGTGTAGTGAAAGTGGGCGAAGGCTAGTGGTTGAAAGTAGAGGGAACATTGGGGTTGGCCCTTTGTCTTTTATACTGTTTACATTCAAAATAAAGTTTTGCTTGTTTACCTTGGAGCTGTACACACTCAAAAATAGAGGTACCAATCTGTACTTAAAAGGGTCCAAAGCTTGTCGCTGGGGGGGTTCCTTTCTGAAAGACATTTCTGTACCTTCATGGTCCATTTTTGTACCTTATCAAGCTGTATGAGTTAATAAAGTACAATTAAACCAATTAAAGATGATGAATAAAAGTCAATAAAATAGAGATTATGACAACGATCAAAGATGCTAATAATAAATGAATAATTATTATAGAAATATTAGGCCAAACACATATATAATTATACATATAATTATTACTATGATTATTATGAAAATCATAATATAATAACTATAATTATACTACTGTTTAGAAGTACTGCTATTTATAGTTATTGTACAAGCTACACACTTTTCAATGCTGCAGGTACCCTTAGGGTTGAAATGGTACAAATTTGTACTTTATATTACTTTGGAGCCTTTTTCATAGTATATAGGTACTTCTGGCCTCATAAAGACCAAGATTGTACTTTTAAAAGAACATTTGTAAAAAATGTAGCTACAGGTACAGAAATGTTCCTTTCTTGTACCTTTGTTTTTGAGTGTGTAGCGGACATGTACTGGCTAGCCCCCACGTCACAAATGCAGGTATTTTTAAAAAAAAAAAAATTGAATTAAAGGTGGTGGCAACAAGTTTAGATCCTCCCGCCAGTGGGTGTCGCACTCACACTCACTTAGTCAGTCAACATTAGCAATGTTACAAAATAGCTAACCGTTAATTAGCATTATTAAATTTCAACTTTCATGTCCAGGAAGAAATTAGCAACCTCCTCCGCTAATGCTAACAGCAAGGAATCCCAACGTTGCCATGGTAAGCAGACGTAAATATTTATACATTTCAGACCTGTCAAAATTGATGAAAAAAAATTATATGCTATCATTTTAGGAAAACCAACACTTTTTTGCACCCCTTTAGATGTTCTGTGGATGTTTTATTTTTGCAACAAATAAAACGGAACAAGCTAAATTTTCTTGATAAGATTTCTTGAAATAAGATGCATCGCATTAAAACAAGATCTTATATGTCGCTGAAATGTTTTTTTTTTAATGAATTTGTCTTATTTTGAGTGTTATGAGATATT
Organism: Atherinomorus stipes; assembly: GCA_023101725.1. NCBI lineage: Eukaryota > Metazoa > Chordata > Actinopteri > Atheriniformes > Atherinidae > Atherinomorus > Atherinomorus stipes. The sequence continues at coordinate 48,444 of JALJCO010001670.1, read as the reverse complement.
TTGACTAGAAATGAGAAAAATCTACTTGGTAAGATTTGAGTTTTTGCAGGTTAAAGGAGAGTTTTTTCCTGAGACGTTGATGAGTGAGAATTATTTATATTTGCAGTAAAAGTTTCAATCAGCATCCAGATCGGTGACTCAGAGGAAATAACCTCATAAAGAGAAGCACGAAGCCTCCGCTTGAACTCTTCCTCTCAGGAATGCTGAAGTGGGTGAACATGGTATCGAGCGTCTGTGGAGCCAACATGGCGGCTGTTTCCCGTGCGAACGCTCGGCCGAAGGCTCGGAGGCAGACATGTTGGCTGCACAGTGCTGCGTCTGTTCGTCCCGCGGGGCCGGATGGGTGCAGGACCCGCGGGCCTGATGGAGGTAGGGTGCAGGAATGCAGAGAGTGGGACGACCACACCGCTTCTGCCCTCGTGCCCAGAAGAGTCCTGGACTTGTTCCTGGGCCGGAGGGCCGAGGCAGAGCGACGGGGGAAACAATAGCGGCCATGTCACAGAGCTGTGGGACACAAACACGGGAGATATCCTGGAACCCCGGCAGGAATGTTGATGCAGACCAGGACGCCCACTCGGAGAGGCAGCTGAGTATCTGCTGGTGGAGGGAAGAAAGCCCCGCTCTGTCCCGTCACATGTGCAGGATGAAACGCTCGGCTCGTTTACAGCGTTAGACTCAAACAGTTTTCATGACTTCTGCAACCTCACGGAGCAAACGCAGCCGCAGCCACCGGCCCGGGAGCTCCCCAGAACCAGAACCAGAACCAGGACCGGTTTGGAGTGGTCTCCACACGGACCACCACTGGGGGCTGCACGGATAAAAGCGGTTAAAGGTGAAGCTGAGGAGAATCAGTGGGGCAAACTCAACATATTTAGTGTGTTCAGACTTTTTGAGCAACTCAAAAGAAAAAAAGCGACAAAACGAGCAACTTTTTCTGGTGTCCACGGAGACTGACGTGAAAACACGAGTTGTTTACTCTTCTTTAACAGTGGGTGCTCCAACACGCCCCTCCCTCCTCCAAAAACACAGAGGCTGCAGCCTTACAGAGGCTCTGCTGGAGAAAAGTGAAGCCCCCTCCGTCCACTAGGGGCTCAAACAGAGCAAATCCCTGTAGACTCCCAAAACAAGGCAACGTCACAGCCCAACATGTCAACATGTTTGTTTATGTTGTAAACACGCTTGTTGTATGTTATATGTTATGTTTTTTTCTGTTATAAACATGTTTATTTCTGATGTGAACATGTTTATTTCTGCTATGAGGGTAAGATGATATTGGAGCTCCATTTTGCTCCGGTTTAGCGCCGTCACAGTTGCTAGGTAACAGTAGATATACCGAGGAGGCTAGACCGTCCGAATTTAACAGCCTGTTACTTCCACCTTATGCAGTCTGAGGACCCGGCCTACGTAGACCAGGTAGAACACGACATTTGGATCAAGACCTGGATCCAGGCTGGGATAACTGATGACGTGGACTCCAGACCTGGATCCAGGCTGGGATAACTGATGATGTGGACTCCAGACCTGGATCCAGGCTGGGATAACTGATGACGTGGACTCCAGACCTGGATCCAGACTGGGATTACTGATGATGCGGACTCCAGACCTGGATCCAGGCTGGGATAACTGATGATGTGGACTCCAGACCTGGATCCAGGCTGGGATAACCGATGACGCGGACTCCAGACCTGGATCCAGGCTGGGATAACCGATGATGCAGACTCCAGACCTGGATCCAGGCTGGGATAACCGATGATGCAGACTCCAGACCTGGATCCAGGCTGGGATAACCGATGACGCGGACTCCAGACCTGGATCCAGGCTGGGATTACTGATGACGCGGACTCCAGACCTGGATCCAGACTGGGATTACTGTTGACACAGACTCCAGACCTGGATCCAGGCTGGGATAACCGATGACGCGGACTCCAGACCTGGATCCAGGCTGGGATAACTGATGACGCGGACTCCAGACCTGGATCCAGGCTGGGATTACTGATGACACAGACTCCAGACCTGGATCCAGGCTGGGATAACTGCGGACTTGGACTCCAGACCTGGATCCAGGCTGGGATAACTGCGGACTTGGACTCCAGACCTGGATCCAGGCTGGGATAACTGATGATGCGGACTCCAGACCTGGATCCAGGCTGGGATAACTGATGATGCGGACTCCAGACCTGGATCCAGGGCTGGACTAACTGATGACGTGGACTCCAGACCTGGATCCAGGCTGGGATAACTGATGATGCAGACTCCAGACCTGGATCCAGGCTGGGATAACTGATGACGTGGACTCCAGACCTGGATCCAGACTGGGATTACTGATGATGCGGACTCCGGACCTGGATCCAGGCTGGGATAACCGATGACTTCAGACCTGGATCCAGGCTGGGATAACTGATGATGTGGACTCCAGACCTGGATCCAGGCTGGGATAACTGATGATGCGGACTCCAGACCTGGATCCAGGCTGGATAACTGATGACGTGGACTCCAGACCTGGATCCAGGCTGGGATAACCGATGACGCGGACTCCAGACCTGGATCCAGGCTGGGATTACTGATGACGTGGACTCCAGACCTGGATCCAGGCTGGATAACTGATGACGTGGACTCCAGACCTGGATCCAGGCTGGGATAACCGATGACTTCAGACCTGGATCCAGGCTGGGATAACTGATGATGTGGACTCCAGACCTGGATCCAGGCTGGGATAACTGATGATGTGGACTCCAGACCTGGATCCAGGCTGGGATAACTGATGATGCGGACTCCAGACCTGGATCCAGGCTGGGATAACTGATGATGCGGACTCCAGACCTGGATCCAGGCTGGGATAACTGATGACGTGGACTCCAGACCTGGATCCAGGCTGGGATAACCGATGACGCGGACTCCAGACCTGGATCCAGGCTGGGATTACTGATGACGTGGACTCCAGACCTGGATCCAGACTGGGATTACTGATGATGCGGACTCCAGACCTGGATCCAGGCTGGGATAACCGATGACTTCAGACCTGGATCCAGGCTGGGATAACCGATGACGCGGACTCCAGACCTGGATCCAGGCTGGGATAACCGATGACGCGGACTCCAGACCTGGATCCAGGCTGGGATAACTGATGATGCGGACTCAGACCTGGATCCAGGCTGGGATAACTGATGATGCGGACTCCAGACCTGGATCCAGACTGGGATAACTGATGATGCGGACTCCAGACCTGGATCCAGGCTGGGATAACTGATGATGCGGACTCCAGACCTGGATCCAGACTGGGATAACTGATGATGCGGACTCCAGACCTGGATCCAGGCTGGGATTACTGATGACGCGGACTCCAGACCTGGATCCAGGCTGGGATAACTGTTGACGCGGACTCCAGACCTGGATCCAGGCTGGGATTACTGATGACGCGGACTCCAGACCTGGATCCAGGCTGGGATAACCGATGATGCGGACTCCAGACCTGGATCCAGGCTGAGATGCACATGATGTGGACTCCAGACCTGGATCCAGGCTGGGATAACCGATGATGTGGACTCCAGACCTGGATCCTGGCTGGGATAACTGGTGACGCGGACTCCAGACCTGGATCCAGGCTGGGATAACTGATGATGCGGACTCCAGACCTGGATCCAGGCTGGGATAACCGATGATGCGGACTCCAGACCTGGATCCAGGCTGGGATAACCGATGATGTGGACTCCAGACCTGGATCCAGGCTGGGATGACTGATGACGTGGACTCCAGACCTGGATCCAGACTCCAGACCTGGATCCAGGCTGGATAACTGATGACGTGGACTCCAGACCTGGATCCAGGCTGGGATAACTGATGACGTGGACTCCAGACCTGGATCCAGACTCCAGACCTGGATCCAGGCTGGATAACTGATGACGATGGACTCCAGTGACCCGTATCCAGGCTGATAACTGATGACGTGGACTCCAGACCCGGATCCAGACTGGACAACTGATGACTCCAGACCTGGATCTAGACCCAGACCTGGATTCAGGCTGGGATAACTGATGACTCCAGACCTGACCAGTGACCTAGACCTGACCAGACCCAGACCTGGATCCAGGCTGGGATAACTGAGCTGACGGACTCAGACCCAGGCCAACTGATGACGTGGACCCAGACCTGATCCAGGCTGGGATAACTGATGACGGGACTCCAGACCTGGATCCAGGCTGTGGATAACTGATGACTCCAGACCTGGATCCAAGTTGGGATAACTGATGGGACGCCAGACCTGGATCCAGGCTGGGATAATTGATGACGCGGACTCTGCACCTGGATCCAGACTGGGATAACTGATGACGTGGACTCCAGACCTGGATCCAGGCTGGGATAACTGATGATGTGGACTCCAGACCTGGATCCAGGCTGGGATAACTGATGATGTGGACTCCAGACCTGGATCCAGGCTGGGATAACTGATGACGGGACTCCAGACCTGCATCCAGCTCCACCTGATCCAGACCCAGACCTGGATCCAGGCTGGGAGCCCAACCTGACTGACTCCAGACCTGGATCCAGACTCCAGACCTGGATCCAGGCTGGGATAACTGATGACGTGGACTCCAGACCTGTATCCAGGCTGGACAACTGATGACGTGGACTCCAGACCTGGATCCAGGCTGGGATAACTGATGACGCGGACTCCAGACCTGGATCCAGGCTGGGATAACTGATGACTCCAGACCTGGATCCAGGCTGGGATAACTGATGACGTGGACTCCAGACCTGGATCCAGGCTGGGATAACTGATGACGCGGACTCCAGACCTGGATCCATGCTGGGATAACTGATGACGTGGACCCAGACCTGGATCCAGGCTGGGATAACCGATGACGTGGACTCAGACCTGGATCCAGGCTGGATAACTGATGACTCCAGACCTGGATCCAGACTCCAGACCTGGATCCAGGCTGGAATAACTGATGACACGGACTCCAGACCTGGATCCAGACCCAGACCTGGATCCAGGCTGGGATAACTGATGACACGGACTCCAGACCTGGATCCAGGCTGGGATAACTGATGACGCGGACTCCAGACCTGGATCCAGGCTGGGATAACTGATGATGTGGACTCCAGACCTGGATCCAGGCTGGGATAACTGACGATGCGGACTCCAGACCTGGATCCAGGCTGGGATAACTGATGACGCGGACTCCAGACCTGGATCCAGACTCCAGACCTGGATCCAGGCTGGGATCAGCCGTGTTGCAGTAAGAGTCAGTGGGAGTGAAAAGCCTTTGTGCTGCTGGGCGTCGTCACCCTGGCTGACCGTTGCCTTTCGATGACGCCATCGTCATGACGCCAGCTGCTGATGTCAGACTCTTCACTTCCTCCCCTCATAGAAACATCTACTTACTTCATTTCACATCCGACTGACACAAACACCTCTTTTCTTTTTTCAAAGTGAATCTGTGGCTGCCAGAACGGTGAGTTGATTTTCTGAGGCGGCTTGAACTGAAGCTAAGGTTCTTTTCACCACTGTTGGACTTTGCAAGGATCCTTTTGGCGTGTAACAAACTCCATGCAATGTCCGGTGGTTGAACGCCATTGGGGCAACATTTGGCAGAGGAGCTCGGCTCAGGGCCTCAGAGCATAATGCTCTCGCCTGTTTTGCATCCTAACAATATCACAGTCTAGTTTCAAACCGAAGACCAGAGGATGTTTCGAACTGCTTAACTGTAAATGAGATTTTACAAACCAAGAAGCAGCTAAAAAAGAGAAGTTTAGCTTTTACTTTCTTTCCATCCAAGTTCAAACAGATATTTCATGATGTTGTCATTAAAACATGCCTCAGTCATCAGGATCATAGCATGGCACGATGGCATTTACACTCAAACAACAGTTTCAGTTCAAGTTTATTTCTTAGAACATTTATGACAACAAAGATGCTCAAAGTGCTGCACAGTATATAACAATGCAATAAAAGTAATACATGTACAATACATTAATATATAACACAATGCAAACAATGAACATGAGAACAAAGCAATTTAAAATTAACATAAAATTAACAACATTCGGACACATAGTAGCTATGGACTCGGCTCTGGGGTTGAGAACCCTTTCAGGAACAGGCCATTTTTTGGCACATTTGGACACATAGGAACTATGGACCTTGACCCTCAGTTCCTAGAACCTTCCGGAACCAGGCCATTTTTTGGCCTTTTGGACACATAGGAACTATGGCCTTGACTCTCAGTTCCTAGAACCTTTTCGGAACCAGGCCATTATTGGCACATTTGAGTCATTATACAGGAACTATGGACCTTGGACCCTCAGTTCCTAGAACCTTTGCGGGAACCAGTGCCATTTTTTGGCACATTTGGACACATAGGAACTATGGACCTTGACCCTCAGCTCCTAGAAACTTTTCGGGAATCCAGGCCATTTTGGGTACACTGGACACATAGGAATCATGGACCTTGACCCCTGTCTCAGAACCTTTCGGGAACCAGGCCACTTTTTGGCACATTTGGACACATAGGAACCATGGACCTTGACCCTCAGTTCCTAGAACCTTTTCAGGAACCAGGCCAATTTTTGAGCACATTTGGACACATAGGAACTAGGGACCTCAGCTCTCAGTTCCTAACACCTTTTCTGGAACCACGCCATTTTTGGGAGGAGGCCACCTGGACACATACAGTAGCAGCTGATGGACACTTGGCTCTCAGTTCCATTAGAACCCTTTCAGGAACCATGGCCATTTTGGCACATTCGGCCACCTAGGAACTAGGGGACCCTCGATTCACAGCTCCTAGAAGACCTTTCGTGAACCATGGCACATCTTTTGCCACATTCGGACCATTATAGCTATGGACCTCCGTCCCCAGTTCCTAGCTTTTCGTGCCGGCCATTTTTTGCGCATTTGCCGTTGGCGCATTCAGAGGCAGAGGTTCTAAGAACGCAGTTCCTATCTCGCTCCCGGTTCGTGTATCTCCCTTCGCCTCTTCGGCATGGGGAGGACGTTGTTAGGGACCATGTGTCGCAATCGTCGCACAGTGTTTATGCCCCAGCAGTCTGATAAGCAATCGGGTTTCTCATCTCTTTTATTCAGAGTTATTATAGAAGCTAACTTACCAGCTTTCCCTTTTTACCTTTTGTTGAAGTGCGCCCGGCCTTTAGTGGCCGGTCCGTCCAGTAAAGTGTCCGGGCGGCAGCCGCAGATTATGCTCTATCTTTGCAGCTTGTTTGTCTAATTTGTTAGGGGATTATCACGCTTACCGGAAGTTCCCGGTATTTGGCCTTCCTCTTCCGGGCCATGTTACGAGCAGCCGTTCCTCTCTTTATCTTTTAAATTTACCCCCTTGTTTTCTTTTAGCTGTGTCTGGTCAGCTGGATTAAAGCGATCGATTCGCTCGCGGTGAAGGGCCGAACTTTATAATACCTGTTTGTTTGTCGCCGTGGGGCATAACTCAGTACTCACAGCATGCCACCCCCCCGTTTCCAGTGGCCTGGGCCCTCCAGCGGGTGAGCGCCAGATGCTTGTGCTCTCAGCCGCACAAAGTTAGGCACGCCATCAAGCCAAGCAATGCTCCTCTCCGCTGTATAGTCTGCCGGCCCACCGTGTGTCGTTTTATTATAAAGTTCGAAGAGACCCATCGTTGACCCACTTCTTCCTTAGCCTAGTCTGAATGCTTGCTTGGCGTTTATCCGTTTACAAGCTGAATAGAGTAGTAGCTGGCGGACTACTGTTAGCAGGTTAGCATTAGCCACGATCGTGCCTCTTGTGCGGCTGAAAACACACAAGCATCTGAAAGCGTCTCCCCTCTTGGCAGTCCCCAGTTGTTCCCTGAACGGGGGGTACAGCCCGATTTCTCAGTGTATGTGTGTTTTAAGCGCACAAAGCTAAGCACGCCGGTAAACGCTAGCTGGCTAATGCTAGCATGCCGGTGTTGTGCCCCCCCGGCTCACACTGCTCGTTGTTTTATTATAAAGTGCGGCCCTTCACCTGAGATCGCTTTGATCCCTTCCCTCTTAGTATCCTTCAGTCTGCTCGGTTTCAGTGGCTGGCGCCATTCCGTTATTCCGGCGAGCAGGGCCTCCCGGAAGTGGGGCCCGCAACCGGAAGCCCGGAACCTGAAGCGTGATAATCCCCTATTCTTCTTGAAACTTTTCTCATTCCTTTCCTTTTTCGTTTTTTTTTTTTCTTTTTGTATTATTATCCTCCCCTTTTCTCTTTCTCTTTTTTCCTCTGTTTTTTTATTCTTTTGCCCTCTTTTAACCTTTCTTTCCTTCCTTCTTTCTTCTTCTTCTCTTCCTTTATTCTCATTCTTTTCTCTTGGTGTTTTTTTTTTTTTTGTTTTTTTTTTTCTTTTCTAAGTTTTAATGTTTTTTTATTTGTCTCCTTTCTATGGTGAAGCGGCGGTGCCAAGCTATTGCCGTGGGAGATCCTGATTTTATTTATTGTATGGTGGGGCCCGGGCCGAGCAAAGACCAGCCTGTAATTGCGTAGGGCTGAGTTACCAGGAGACAAGCAGACGCCCACCTAGGACAAACGCTGATGAGTTGCAGAGCGTGCCACAGCATATCCCCTCGTCCCATCATATCTCTCTATCCTCCTCATCCCCCTTCATAGATCAGCTTCCCTTCTCACTCCCTTCTGTCGGGGCTCTGAGCCGGCCAGCTGGGCCCGGCTTGTCGCGGCTCGGCCTCGCCGGTGATGCAGAGGGTCTGCGATGGAAAATCGGAGATAGTAACCTTCAGCCCCGTTTTAGCGAGGGCAGAAATGCTGCAGATTTGCGCTGGACTATAAAATGAGGACAGCAGCAAACCAGAGCTGGAAGACAGAAATTACTCTGTTGATACAGAGCGGTCTCTGTCGCCCAGGCGAGTGATTTCAGTGATCCCCTCATCCTTTATTTATTTTTATTGTTTTGTCTCCTTTCAGAGTCTGTCCGGTGCAGCTCTCTCTCCTCTTCCTTAGTTGAATGTCTATAGTCTATTGGTAGTCTAATATATCAGCTAGCGGTATTAGACTAGTGCATATATCAGACAAGTATTAGATACTTATCTGAACTATCAGATATAAACACAAAGCAGCTTCAAAGCAAGTCAGTCTGTAGCAGCAGCAGCAGCTGCATCAGAGTCGTGCTTGAAAGGAATGCTGGGAAACAGTTCTTTCAGGATCGGGCTTTTATAATAGTTGGGCTAACGCTGATGGAACAAAATTGTCAGTATAAATAATAATCAGATAGAAAATGATGCTATTATTTTCCAAAATCACACTTTCATGCCCACGCTTAGGGATTTCAGGATGTTTTCCTAGCGTGTTTTGGATGCTGAACTTCTGTCTTCCAGCTCCTCTGGTTTGCTGCTTTCCCTTCATCCACTCCTTTTATGAAGTCCGGCAGGTGCTGCAGCATTTCTGCCCTCTCCAAAAGCAGAACTGGAGAACTTTATATGTAAAATATGTTTCAACCACTTTTATCTGCACGTGCCGGGAAGCAGCAGATGTTTGCCTAGCCAAATGAATAAAAGCAGGAGCCAGCTGGCCCGGTTCTTCCCACATCTTTACTCCGGTCCAGGAGACGGGCCGCGCACGGCCCAGTTGGGTTTGTTAAGCCGATCTCATGAAGGAGCTGGATGAGGAGAGGACCAGAGAGATGGGACTGATGGGACGAGTCATCAGCTCACTCTTTATTCCCCCTAGAAGAAGCTCGCCCCGCCCACCAGACTCAACTCATCAGCGCTATACAAACAAACAAATAAGCATCTGCTTTTATTGACCTGCAAGTAACTCCGATTTTCCTGCAGCTCTAAAGATTTAGACTCAGACTGTACAGCATATAACCATGACTCTCCCCTTCCCCTTAATAATAAAATCAGAGTTCTCCACAAAAACAAAGCAACACATCGATGTTTCACTTCATTCAGAAGACACAGATATTTTATTTTGCATGACAGAGTATCAAGCGCCACATTAAGTTTCTTTACAGATTTTTAGATAAAGTTTAACTAAATTTACAACAATAAATCGCAAATTTAACAAATAAAGTCTAATTTTCCCAATAGAAAAGAATTTACGTTGAAAAGTCGTAAATTTCACTACAGAGCATTTCACAAGAAGGTCAAAATTTCAAGAGTAGAGGTAAAAAAAATTTTTTAAGTTTTTTTACAAAAGAGGAGTCATTTTACAAGAATAAAATTTTAAATTCACCAGAATTAAGTCAATTTCACAAGAGAGAAGTATTTCCCGAAAAAGTAACAAACTACAAGAGTGGTTGATTTATAAAATTAGGTATAATTTTACAAAAGAGTCATTTTACAAGAATAAAACTGTAAATTCACAAGAGCAAAGTCAAATTTCACACAGAAAAGTTATTTCAAGAGAAAGCAATAGGGGATTATCACGCTTCCCGTGTTCCGACTTCCGGTTTTAAACAGTTAGACGGCCCACTTCGGCCGGCTCCTTAATGTCCCTCTTTCTTCGTAGATCGTGAACGCCAACCCTCTTGCTTTCCGTATTCCAGCTGAAGTGAACTAAGGAGGAAGTGACTGGGCGGATTTCCAGAGTGAAGGCCGCACTTTATAATAAAACAACGTAGCATGTTTGTTTGCAGCCAGGTGGCGCACCTGGCATGCTAGCATTAGCCAGCTGAAGGCGTCGGTCGCTTGCTTACTTTGTGCGTCTTAAAAACACACATCTCTATCGGGTTCAGCCTTCGTTTTCCAGCGTGACACTGGGGCTGCCAAGAAAGGAGACGCTTTCAGATGCTTGTGTGTGTTTTCAGCCGCCTGGGTTAGGCACGTTATCGAGCTGAAGAGCCAATCTCCACAATAGAAGTCCTGCCAGTCATTACTCTGTTAAATCCTCAGGTCGGATACGCCAATGCCAAGTTTTCATTCCAGCTGAGTGTGCCAAGGAAGAAGTGTGGTCAACGTCGATTCTTTCCGAATCCTTATAATAACGACACCGTTTGTTTGTGGCCGGCAGACTATACAGTCGTGTTAGCAGGTTAGCATTAGCCAGCTTGATGCGTGCCTCTTTTGTAGTTGAAAACACACAAGCATCTGAAAGCCGCCTCCTTTCTTCTTGGCAGTCCCCAGTTGTTCCCTAACGGGGTAGCATGCTGTGAAGTGCCGGTGTTGTGCCCTAACGTTTTACAAACCTGTGTTTTATTATAAAGTCTGCCCTTCCCGCGGCGATCGTCGCTTTGATCCAGCTTTTGGATCCAGTATCACTTCAGTCTAAAATGAAAACTTAAGTTGTTTGAGTTTATCCGATTTAAACAGTATAACAGAGCAGGAACGGCTGTCGTTAACATGGCCCGAAGAGGAAGTGTCCAAATAACGGGAACTTCCGGTAAGCGTGATAATCCCCTATTATTTTCATATTAATTTAATGACCAAACACAGCTGCAAAGTATAGCAGCATAACTGCGGCTGCCGCCCGACACTTTACTGGGACGGACTGCCACTAAATTCCGGGCGCACTTCAACAAAAGGTAAACAAGGAAAGCCAGAGTTAGCTTCTATAATAACTCTAATAAAAGAGATGAGAAACCTCAGTTTTGTATCAGATCTGCTGGGGCATAAATTTTCACTGTTGCGACGATTGCGACACATGGTCCCTAACAACGTCCTCCCTCATGTGCGCACCCTGAAGGCGAAGGGTAGATATCACTGAACTCGGGAGGCGTAGTTATAGGAACTGCGTTCTTAGAACCTCTCTGTCTGAATGCGCCTAACGTGTCCAAATGCGCCAAAAAATGGCCTGGTTCACGAAAAGTTTCTAGGAACTGAGAGCGGAGGTCCAGAGCTATAATGTGTCCGAATGTGCCAAAAAATGGCCTGGTTCACGAAAAGTTTCTAGGAACTGAGAGTCGAGGTCCCTAGTTCCTAGGTGGCCGAATGTGCCAAAAAATGGCCTGGTTCCTGAAAAGGTTCTAGGAACTGAGAGCCGAGGTCCATAGCCCTACTACAGTACGTGTCCAAATGTGCCAAAATGGCCTGGTTCCCCGAAAAGGTTTTAGGAACTGAGAGCTGAGGTCCCTAGTTCCTATGTGTCCAAATGTGCCAAAAAATGGCCTGGTTCCTGAAAAGGTTCTAGGAACTGAGGGTCAAGGTCCATAGCCTTCCTATGTGTCCAAATGTGCCAAAAAATGGCCTGGTTCCCGAAAAGCTGTTCTAGGAACTGAGGGTCAAGGTCCATAGTTCCTATGTGTCCAAATGTGCCAAACACACACACACACACACACACACACAAAAAAAAAAAAAAAAAAAAAAAAATGCCCTGGGTTCCCGAAAAGGTTCTAGGAACTGAGGGTCAAGGTCCATAGTTCCTATGTGCCCAAATGTGCCAAAAAATGGCCTGGTTCCCAAAAAGGTTCTAGGAACTGAGGGTCAAGGTCCATAGTTCCCTATGTGTCCAAATGTGCCAAAAATGGCCTGGTTCCCGAAAAGGTTCTAGGAACTGAGGGTCAAGGTCCATAATTCCTATGTGTCCAAATGTGCCAAAAATGGCCTGGTTCCTGAAAGGGCTCTAGGAACTGATAGCCGAGGTCCAAAGTTACTATAAGTCCGAATGCTGTTAATTTTATGTTAATTTTAAATTGCTTTGTTCTCATGCCCATAGTCAGCATTGTAGAAGGGCATAATGTATTGTACAAATATTACTTTTATTGCATAAGAACATAGACAGTGCAGCACTTTGAGCATCTTTGGTTATCATAAATGTTCTAAGAAATACAATCCTTACACTGAAAAGGCTGTTTGAAGTGTAAATGCCACCAAGCCATGCTATGATCCTGATGACTGAGGCATGAGTGAATGACAAACATCATGAAATATCTGTTTGAACTTGGATGGAAAGCAGGGAAAAAGCTAAACTTCTCTCTTTTAGCTGCTTCTGTGTTTGTAAAATCTCATTTACAGTTAAGCAGCTCAGAAACACCCTCTGGCCTTCGGTTTGAAACAAGACTGTGATATTGTTGAGATGCAAAACAAGCGAGAACATTATGCTCTGAGCCCTGAGCTGAGCCTCCTGCCAAATGTTGATGGAATCGCTGGCCTTCAACCACCGGACATTTGCATCGAGTTGTTTACCCGCCAAAAGGATCCTTGCAAAGTCCAACGGTGGTGAAAAGAGATATAACTTCAGTCCAAACCGCCTCAGAAAATCAACTCCTCGTTCTGGCAGCCACAGATTTACTTTGAAAAAGAAAAAGGGTTGTTTGTGTCAGTCGGATGTGAAATGAAGTAAGTAGATGCTTCAGAGAGGGGAGGAAGGGAAGAATCTGACATCAGCAGCTGGCGTCATGATGATAGCGTCATCGAAAGGCAACAACGGCCGCCAGGGTGACGACGCCCAGCAGCACAAAGGCTTTTCACTCCCACTGACTCATTACCGCAACACGGCTGATCCCCAGCCTGGATCCAGGTCTGGAGTCTGGATCCAGGTCTGGAGTCCGCGTCATCAGTTATCCCAGCCTGGATCCAGGTCTGGAGTCCGCATCGTCAGTTATCCCAGCCTGGATCCAGGTCTGGAGTCCACATCATCAGTTATCCCAGCCTGGATCCAGGTCTGGAGTCCGCGTCATCAGTTATCCCAGCCTGGATCCAGGTCTGGAGTCCGTGTCATCAGTTATCCCAGCCTGGATCCAGGTCTGGAGTCTGGATCCAGGTCTGGAGTCCGTGTCATCAGTTATTCCAGCCTGGATCCAGGCCTGAGTCTGATCCAGGTCTGGAGTCATTAGTTACACCAGCCTGGATCCAGGTCTGGAGTCCACGTCATCGGTTATCCCAGCCTCGGATCCAGGTCTGGAGTCCACGTCATCAGTTATCCCAGCCTGGATCCAGGTCTGGAGTCCACACCATCAGTTATCCCAGCCTGGACCCAGGTCTGGAGTCCACGTCATCAGTTATCCCAGCCTGGATCCAGGTCTGAGTCATCAGTTATCCCAGCCTGGATCCAGGTCTGGAGTCCACGTCATCAGTTATCCCAGCCTGGATCCAGGTCTGGAGTCCACGTCATCAGTTATCCCAGCCTGGATCCAGGTCTGGAGTCCACGTCATCAGTTATCCCAGCCTGGATCCAGGTCTGGAGTCTGGATCCAGGTCTGGAGTCTGGATCCAGGTCTGGAGTCATCAGTTATCCCAGCCTGGATCCAGGTCTGGAGTCTGGATCCAGGTCTGGAGTCTGGATCCAGGTCTGGAGTCCGCGTCATCAGTTATCCCAGCCTGGATCCAGGTCTGAGTCCACATCATCAGTTATCCCAGCCTGGATCCAGGTCTGGAGTCCATCATCAGTTATCCCAGCCTGGATCCAGGTCTGGAGTCCACGTCATCAGTTATCCCAGTCTGGATCCAGGTCTGGAGTCCGCATCATCAGTTATCCCAGCCTGGATCCAGGTCTGAGTCCACGTCATCAGTTATCCAGCCTGGATCCAGGTCTGGAGTCATAAATTATCCCAGCACCTGGATCCAGGTCTGGAGTCCACGTTATCAGTTACCCCAGCCTGATCCAGGTCTGGAGTCCACGTCATCAAGTTATCCAGCCCTGGATCCAGGTCTGGAGTCCACTTATCAGTTATCCCAGCCTGGATCCAGGTCTGGAGTCTGGATCCAGGTCTGGAGTCTGGATCCAGGTCTGGAGTCATCAGTTATCCCAGCCTGGATCCAGGTCTGGAGCCCTGATCCAGGTCTGAGCCATCAGTTATCCCAGTCTGAATCCAGGTCTGGAGTCCACGCCATCAGTTATCCCAGCCTGATCCAGGTCTGGAGTCCACTCATCAGTTATCCAGCCTGGATCCAGGTCTGGAGTCTGAACACCAGGTCTGGAAACCACGCCACCAGTCATCCCAGCCTGATCCAGGTCTGGAGTCCACGTCATCAGTTATCCAGCCTGGATCCAGGTCTGGAGTCTGGATCCAGGGCTGAGTCCACGTCATCAGTCATCCCAGCCTGGATCCAGGTCTGGAGTCCACATCATCGGTTATCCCAGCCTGGATCCAGGTCTGGAGTCCGCATCATCGGTTATCCCGAAGCCCGGATCCAGGTCTGGAGTCCGCATCATCAGTTATCCCAGCCTGGATCCAGGTCTGGAGTCCGCGTCACCAGTTATCCTACCCAGATCCAGGTCTGGGAGTCCACATCATCGGGTTATCCCAGCCTGGATCCAGGTCTGGAGTCCACATCATCGGAAAAGTCCCAGCCTGGATCCAGGTCTGAGTCCGCATCATCGGTTATCCCAGCCTGGATCCAGGTCTGGAGTCCGCGTCATCACTAGGTCCCAGCCTGGATCCAGGTCTGGAGTCCGCGTCAACAGTTATCCAGCCTGATCCAGGTCTGGAGTCCGCGTCATCAGTAATCCCAGCCCGGATCCAGGTCTGGAGTCCGCATCACCAGCAACCCCAGTCTGGATCCAGGTCTGTCCGCATCATCAGTTATCCCAGCCTGGATCCAGGTCTGAGCCCCATCATTACTTCATCCTCAGTCAGCATCCAGGTCTGGAGTCCGCATCATCAGTTATCCCAGCCTGGATCCAGGTCTGGAGTCCGCATCATCAGTTATCCCAGCCTGATCCAGGTCTGAGTCCGCGTCATCTGGAATATCCGAGGCCTGGATCCAGGTCTGGAGCCCTCGCCATCGGTTATCCCAGCCTGGATCCAGGTCTGAAGTCATCGGTTATCCCAGCCTGGATCCAGGTCTGGAGTCCGCATCATCAGTAATCCCAGTCTGATCCAGGGTCTGGAGTCCACGCCATCAGTAATCCCAGCCTGATCCAGGTCTGGAGTCCGCGGCACACCGGTTATCCCAGCCTGGATCCAGGTCTGAGTCCACGTCATCAAGTTATCCCAGCCTGGATCCAGGTCTGGAGTCCGCATCATCAGTTATCCCAGCCTGAATCCAGGTCTGGAGTCCGCATCATCAGTTATCCCAGCCTGGATCCAGGTCTGAGTCCACATCATCAGTTATCCCAGCCTGATCCAGGTCTGGAGTCCACACCATCAGTTATTCCAGTCTGGATCCAGGTCTGAAGTCATCAGTTATCCCAGCCTGGATCCAGGTCTGAGTCCACGTCATCACTTATCCAGCCTGGATCCAGGTCTGAGTCCACATCATCAGAACCCTATGCCTGGATCCAGGTCTGGAGTCCGCGTCATCGGTTATCCCAGCCTGGATCCAGGGTCTGAGTCCACGTCATCAGTTATCCAGCCTGGATCCAGGTCTGGAGTCCGCATCATCAGCTATCCCAGCCTGATCCAGGGTCTAGAGTCCACATCATCAGTTATCCCAGCCTGGATCCAGGCCTGAAGTCATCGGTTATCCCAGCCCTGGATCCAGGGTCCGGAGTCCGCATCATCAGTAATCCCAGTCTGATCCAGGTCTGGAGTCCACTTATCAGCAATCCCAGCCCAGATCCAGGTCTGGAGTCTGCATCATCAGTTAGCCCAGCCTGGATCCAGGTCTGAGTCCACGTCATCAGTTATCCAGCCTGGATCCAGGTCTGAGTCCGCATCATAGTTATCCCAGCCTGATCCAGGTCTGGAGTCCGCATCATCAGTTATCCCAGCCTGGATCCAGGTCTGGAGTCCAAGTCCGAAGTTATCCCAGCCTGGATCCAGGTCTGGAGTCCAAGTCCGCAGTTATCCCAGCCTGATCCAGGTCTGGAGTCTGTGTCACCAAGTAATCCCAGCCTGATCCAGGTCTGAGTCCGCGATTATCAGTTAGACCCAGCCTGGATCCAGGGTCTGGAGTCCCCGTCATCGGTTATCCCAGCCTGGATCCATAGTCTGGAGTCTGTGTCAACCAGTAATCCCAGTCTGGATCCAGGTCTGAGTCCGTCATCAGTAATCCCAGCCTGGATCCAGGTCTGAGTCCGCGTCATCGGTTATCCCAGCCTGGATCCACGCCTGGAGTCTGCATCATCGGTTATCCCAGCCTGGATCCAGGTCTGAGTCTGCATCATCGGTTATCCCAGCCTGGATCCAGGTCTGGAGTCCGCGTCATCGGTCATCCCAGCCTGAATCCAGGTCTGGAGTCCACACCATCAGTTATCCCAGCCTGGATCCAGGTCTGGAGTCCGCATCATCAGTAATCCCAGTCTGGATCCAGTCTGAAACCACGTCATCAGTTATCCCAGCCTGATCCAGGTCTGGAGTCCACATCATCAGTTATCCCAGCCTGGATCCAGGTCTGGAGTCCACGTCATCAGTTATCCAGCCTAGATCCAGGTCTCTGATCCAAATGTCGTGTTCTTCCTGGTCCACGTAGGCCGGGTCCTCAGACTGTATAAGGTGGAAGTAACAGGCTGTTAAATCTCGGACGGTTAGCCTCACTCGGTATATCTACTGTTACCTAGCAACTGTGACGGCGCGTAAACCGGAGCAAAATGGAGCCCCAATATCATCTCACTTTCAGCAGAAATAAACATGTTCACACAGAAATAAACATGTTTATAACAGAAAAACATAACATATAACATACAATAAGCGTGTTTACAACATAAACAAACATGCTGACATGTTGGGCTGTGACGTTGCCTTGTTTTGGGAGTCTACAGGGATTTGCTCTGTTTGAGCCCCTAGTGGACGGAGGGGCTTCACTTTTCTCCAGCAGAGCCTCTGTAAGGCTGCAGCCTCTGTGTTTTTGGAGGAGGGAGGGGCGTGTTGGAGCACCCACTGTTAAAGAAGAGTAAACAACCTTTCGTGTTTTCACGCCAGTCTCCGTGAACACCAGAAAAAGTTGCTCGTTTTGTCGCTTTTTTCTTTTGAGTTGCTCAAAAAGTCTGAACACACTAAATATGTTGAGTTTGCCCCACTGATTCTCCTCAGCTTCACCTTTAACCGCTTTTATCCGTGCAGCCCCCAGTGGTGGTCCGTGTGGAGACCACCCCAAACCGGTCCTGGTTCTGGTTCTGGTTCTGGGGAGCTCCCGGGCCGGTGGCTGCGGCTGCGTTTGCTCCGTGAGGTTGCAGAAGTCATGAAAACTGTTTGAGTCTAACGCTGTAAACGAGCCGAGCGTTTCATCCTGCACATGTGACGGGACAGAGCGGGGCTTTCTTCCCTTCCCTCCACCAGCAGATACTCAGCCGCCCCTCCGAGTGGGCGTCCTGGTCTGCATCAACATTCCTGCCGGGGTTCCAGGATATCCCCCGTGTTTGTGTCCCACAGCTCTGTGACACGGCCGCTATTGTTTCCCGTCGCCTGCCCCGGCCCTCCGGCCCAGGAACAAGTCCAGGACTCTTCTGGGCACGAGGGCAGAAGCGGTGTGGTCGTCCCACTCTCTGCATTCCTGCACCCTACCTCCATCAGGCCCGCGGGTCCTGCACCCATCCGGCCCCGCGGGACGAACAGACGCAGCACTGTGCAGCCAACATGTCTGCCTCCGAGCCTTCGGCCGAGCGTTCGCACGGGAAACAGCCGCCATGTTGGCTCCACAGACGCTCGATACCATGTTCACCCACTTCAGCATTCCTGAGAGGAAGAGTTCAAGCGGAGGCTTCGTGCTTCTCTTTATGAGGTTATTTCCTCTGAGTCACCGATCTGATGCTGATTGAAACTTTTACTGCAAATATAAAAAATTCTCACTCATCAACGTCTCAGGAAAAAACTCTCCTTTAACCTGCAAAAACTCAAATCTTACCAAGTAGATTTTTCTCATTTCTAGTCAAAATATCTCATCACACTGAAAATAAGACAAATTCATTTTAAAAAAACATTTCAGTGACATATAAGATCTTGTATTAATGCGATGCATCTTATTTCAAGAAATCTTATCAAGAAAATTTAGCTTGTTCCGTTTTATTTGTTGCAAAAATAAAACATCCACAGAACATCTAGAGGGGTGCAAAAAAGTGTTGGTTTCCTAAAATTATAGCATATAATCTTTTTTCATCAATTTTGACAGGTCTGAAATGTATAAATATTTACGTCTGCTTACCATGGCAACGTTGGGATTCCTTGCTGTTAGCATTAGCGGAGGAGGTTACTAATTTCTTCCTGACATGAAAGTTGAAATTTAATAATGCTAATTAACGGTTAGCTATTTTGTAACATTGCTAATGTTGACTGAGTAAGTGAGTGTGAGTGCGACACCCACTGGCGGGAGGATCTAAACTTGTTGCCACCACCTTTAATTCAATTTTTTTTTTTTTAAATACCTGCATTTGTGACGTGGGGGCTAGCCAGTACATGTCCGCTACACACTCAAAAACAAAGGTACGAGACAGGAACATTTCTGTACCTGTAGGTACATTTTTTACAAATGTTCTCTCAAAAGTACAATATTGGTCTTCATGAGGCCAGAAGTACCTATATACTATGAAAAAGGCTCCAAAGTAATATAAAGTACAAATTTGTACCATTTCAACCCTAAGGGTACCTGCAGCATTGAAACATGTGTGTAGCTTGTACAATAACTATAAATAGCAGTACTTCTAAACAGTAGTATAATTATAGTTATTATATTATGATTTTCATAATAATCATAGTAATAATTATGTGTATAATTATATATGTGTTTGGCCTAATATTTCTATAATAATTATTCATTTATTATTAGCATCTTTGATCGTTGTCATAATCTCTATTTTATTGACTTTTATTCATCATCTTTAATTGGTTTAATTGTACTTTATTAACTCATACAGCTTGATAAGGTACAAAAATGGACCATGAAGGTACAGAAATGTCTTTCAGAAAGGAACCCCCCCCAGCAACAAGCTTTGGACCCTTTTAAGTACAGATTGGTACCTCTATTTTTGAGTGTGTACAGCTCCAAGGTAAACAAGCAAAACTTTATTTTGAATGTAAACAGTATAAAAGACAAAGGCCCAACCCCAATGTTCCCTCTACTTTCAACCACTAGCCTTCGCCCACTTTCACTACACCCTCAAATTGAAGCCGGGGTGGGGCTTTGAATTCTGTCTTAAGCCTGCCGCACACGAGAGCTTCCTGCTGAGCTAAAAGTCTCTCGAGGCCGTTTGCTCAGCAGATAGCTCATCGTGTGCGCCTGATTTTTGGTGAGTTTTCTGCCTCACGAGGCCTTGAGGTGAAAATCAAACACGTTTGATATTTTTTACCTCGCGAGGCGAAAAACTCTCCGTGTGCGGTCAACTTGAGCTGTCTGCTGAGGGCAGAAGATCTAGCGACCAATCAAAACGCGTCCGCAGATCACCTGATTTCAAGATGGCAGACCTCTGTCATCACGTTAGAAGACTTGATTGATTGGATCTTTTTGCAAAATAGCCTAAGATTGAAGGTAGACAAGTTTTGAGGACCTTTTTGTTAGATACTGAATTGTGTTATTGTATTTAATTTGTATTCATTTAGTCATTTTATGAAGTAAATCGTATGTGGCATACTGTGTTATGGTATCATACCAGTTGGTGGCGGTAGTGCACCTTTGAGTTCGCCAACCGCCATTTAACTTGAAAGAAGAAGAAGTCATTTAAGAAAAATGAATGAAACTTAGACAGAGATGATATTTGGATGGATGTTTTTGAAGTCTGACGAAACATCATATAAGCAGGTAGAGTCTGGCCGTATTTCCACTAATTCATCCTATAGTAATGCAAAGGACTACGTCGCCGCGAGCTGCCATCTTGAAATCAGGTGATGTGCGGACGCATTTTGATTGGTCGCTAGATCTTCTGCCCTCAGCAGACAGCTCAAGTTGAGCGCACACGGAGAGTTTTTCGCCTCGCGAGGTAAAAAATATCAAACGTGTTTGATTTTCACCTCAAGGCCTCGTGAGGCAGAAAACTCACCAAAAATCAGGCGCACACGATGAGCTATCTGCTGAGCAAACGGCCTCGAGAGACTTTTCGCTCAGCAGGAAGCTCTCGTGTGCGGCAGGCTTTAGGAACTGGGACACCACTGCTGTATTTACGTTCAGGCACGTAAGCGACTGCGTGGTGACGTTTGCACGTACGTCTCACCATAACAACACAGAGTTAACAGTTGCGGTCGTTTTTCTTTTTTTCATCATTCATCATGTTTCGTTTGATTAATAAACAAAACAACTACACGGGGAAGAAGTCGCCATGACGACTGTTGTCTCTTGTAAACTGCTGAAAAGCCTTCGCTAGCTTTTCATCAGTATTTTAGCCTAGCTAGCGTGGCAAGTCTGGCTAACGTTACGAACAAATGAAGAGTTCTTTTGCATAACAGTTAACCACCATTTAGAAAAAACGGAGTTTTACTCAATTTTATTGTGATTTTAAAAGTATTTCTTTCCAGTACTTTTGTTGTCAACTTTTACTTATATCCGATATTGCCCTTGCATTAAAGATATAATGTAGACGGTACAATCGTGATTTTTTTTTAAGGGACAAAAGGTATCGTTTCAATGAAAAAGTACCATAAACTACTGGTATCGTACCAACAGGAAATTTTCAGGATGACCCATCTCCATTTCCAGCATCACATAGCTCGACTCTTGTGCAGGCAACAGTTAGAGAGGGGGGGGCGGTAAGTTTATTTAACCTGAAACCGGTGAATTCCAGAAAAGACCTGCAGGACTGAATCCTCACTGGAAAACCGACTGGTTGGTAAACGATGGTGAACTAAATCTTGTAGAGGAAGAAGGCTGAGTCTTACTGTTGGAGGGGAGGGAGGCAGGTGAGCCACAGGTGGGTGTTCTTCAGCAGGAACAATCATCAGTAGCAGGGAGGATTAGACCAAGACGCCGGGGAGGGAGTGAGGATCCACAGAGTCCAGAAATCAGCGTGACAGCCGGAAGCATGAGGGTCCGGCTGATCCAGACATGCTTGATGAGGGTGATGCACACCAGCTGTGAGCTGCACCTGCCAATCACACCTGTAGAAGAGGAGAAAGCAGAAGCCAGGCGGCTCACCAGGCTGATACAACATCCACAGCAAGTCTGAAAGGTGCTCATGAGAAAAAACACTCAATGTGAAGCTTGAAAAATCTCTAACAGTAAGAAGCATCTGTGTGTTCCGGTGGATTCGGTTCACTGCTGTAACGATGCATCTGCATGCCCAAAATCAGCTTCTCTGAGCTAATGTCCGCCCTGAGGTAGCCCCGAAATCCCAAATTTATATGAGAAATGTAGGCTCTTGTTTTAATCAATCATCTGGTGACCCCCTGAAATTATCCATTCACCCCTGTTGGAAAACTACCAGCCTATAGCATCCAGGCAAGTATTCATATCTGCATATAGAATCTATAAAGATGAGTTCTCTAACTTACCAGATAATGAGCCGATCCATCACTGCAAAGTTCTTGAAGTACAGATTACGAAGCTTTTAAAGTTTTAAAGGGGAAGTTTGGGATTTTTGATATAGGGCCTCATTATCGAGTGAGCCAGAATGCTACTCCTCACTAGAGACAGTTTCAACATATTTCATTCCATTATTCTAGTTCCAGGTGGTCACTGATGCTAATGCTAGTGTGAGTCAATAGGAATCTGCTAGCCTGTCATTAAAAACAATCTTATCCACTCCATAGAAGATCCAAGGCTAATAATTTAACTTAAGACTATCTGTGTAAATGCCGTGTTAACAGAAGAATGTTACAAATAAAACTAACCTGCATCTCGTTGCATTTTAAATGTTGTTGCTGAGACACTTTACAAAGTTTTACTTCCTGTATTTGGCAGCGGAGTGATGTCATCTGCTGCTATTTGCAGGAATTATTACGCAAATATAAAGTCAAAACTATGTCCACATCTGAAAGGCATGAGGATATGTTGGATTTTGAACACGATTTTGAACTTTTTTCATCAAACTAACTGTCACCATGTCTCTATGAACCGGAATACACTGACAGAGGTAGTAAGCTGGTAAGAAACTAGTTCCTAAATATGTAATGTAAATTTTGTCATACAAGGATCATTTTACCAACACGTTTAACACATGAGTTCACTAGTTTAAGTTCACTAGCCTGGGATGTTCTATGGAGTGGTTAAGATGATGACAGGCTAGCAGATTCCTATTGACTCGCACTAGCATTAGCATCAGCGACCTCCTGAAACTAGAATAACGGGATGAAATATTTTCAAACTGTCTTCAGTGATAAGTAGGATCCTGGCTCACTTGTAAATGAGGCCCTATGTCAAAAATCCTGAACGTCCCCTTTAATCATCTGTGCTTTAATATTTAAATGCATCAGGTAGTTCATCCGTCCAGACATAAAACAGCACCCGAGGCTGACAACAATGTGTTGTTCTGATGTGTTGTTGTATTTCATTGTATTATGTTTTTACAGTGTCCCTCCCAAATAAATGAAATAAAGATGAAAGTTAAGAGGAAAAGCTCTATTATCTTACAGAGAGAAAGTCTGTAGACATCCAGCCTCACATATCAGCATCAGGACTGATGAAACCTGACCAACACCGTCCTGGTGATACCAAAGCATGACAGCAGAACCGTCTCCTGTTCAGACTCATTCATTCTCGTTACTTTAACTCGTACACAGAACAATAAATGAATCTCCAGGTTTCATACGAGCTCTGGTTAGAAACTTTAATAATACCCAGAAAGCACATTTCTATGGTCACAAACGTAAGCCTGACTGCAGAGGTATTACAAACAAGCTTCCAATGACATACATGCAGGATGTTTGGAGTTCAGTTTCATCTCTGAGATCAGCAGAAACCGATCAGGATGAGTGATGTAGTCTGTCAGCAAGCAAACTTATCGGTTCTGTTGTTTGCACATGAAATGAGGCAGAAATCCCCCAAAACCCTGAAGGATCCTTTACGAGCCAGTGACTAAGTGCAGTGGTGCTCGGATGCAAATGAGGTGCTGTGGTGGAAGCTGAGACGAGGATGAGGATGGTTAACTCTTACAGAGCTGTCGCTTTTCAGTCTGACAGCTGTTTATCTTCATGATCTCCTCTGCAACAAACAGGACGTACACCTGCATTCATGGACGTGAAGAGTTTCACTCCCTTTTCTGGCTACATTCATTGTTTCTAGACACAAGAAAGAAATGTAGAATCATCTGCTGTAAGCCCCGTTTCCACCAGCGGGTCTCAGTCGGGTTTTTTGCGTCTCCACAGACGCAACGTGAAATCAACATATACGTACTAAAACCCACCTGACCTGGTCCAGACCTGCGAGTGGAAACGGGCTTAACGGTTGACAGGTGAGGGTGTCAGGATTGGGTATAAAAGAAGCAGGTCTAGTCTTCATGAGCAAGGATGAATTATAACATTATTTTGGTTTTAACTCCATCAGGGAGTCATCAATAAGTTCAACAGATATTTATGAATGACTGACTGTAAAAACTTTGATCTTTCGGCAGAATATTGGGGAAAATCTTTCTATAGATATATCTATAGATAGATTGATCTCTCTCTTTCTTTATCTATATACACTATCTACAGTATATATCTACTCTGTGTATCTATCTATCTATCTATCTATCTATCTATCTATCTATCTATCTATCTATCTATCTATCTATCTATCTATCTATCTATCTATCTATCTATCTATCTATCTATCTATCTATCTATCTATCTATCTATCAATCAATCAATCAATCATTTGGAACAACTTTGGTTTTCATGTTAATTATGACCCTGATGGTAAGCTGTTAACTCTGGTTGGTAACCACAACACTACAGTATCAAACTAGAGATGTCCAATATTATCGGCCAATATTGGCATTGAAATGTGATATCGGAAAATATCGGTACCAGTTTTTAGGGCTGATAATTTAAAAAATGAAATCTCGGAGCAACGAAGTCTTGCAGAGCTTGTTCCATTAGCAGCGGTCCAGCCTGTTATTCTGGAAGAACTTCATTTCCCAGCATTCCTTTCAGAGTCATGTGACTACTGTGCAGCTGCTGCTGCTACAGACTGACTTGCTTTGAAACTGCTGATAATATGTCTGCTAGTATCTGATATATGGTAGTTTCTAATACCTGCTAGTATCTGATATATGGTAGTATCTAATACCTGCTAGTATCTGATATATGGTAGTATCTGATACCTGCTAGTATCTGATATGGTAGTATCTAATACCTGCTAGTATCTGATATGGTAGTATCTAATACAATTATATGCAGAAACCTCATAGTTTCTGCATATATCGGTACTGGTTGATATTGGATATCAGAATTTAAGATTTGGACAATATCGGTAAAAAAGCCTATATGGAACATCCCTATATCAAACCAAACTGAAACATGAATTTTTTGTATTGTTGCACCCTAATAATATACACGCACATACACAGTAACTGATGTTGTTGACTGTGATATCCTTAGTGATCGATCAGAAAAGTGGATCAGGATCTCAGGTAAAGGATCAAAGTGTTTTACGTTTCCAGACAAAGGTCTTTTGTTCCGATGATGGCTTCTTAACTGGCACCTCTGACTTGTGGGGTTCCTCAGGGATTGATTGTTGGCCCATTTTTATTCTGTTGACTTTGTGCTCAAAAGTTTACATCTCCTCAAGAAAAAAATCAGCTGTAGTGAAACAATTTGAAATTGGAAAAAAAAGTGATGATACAGAAAAAATTCTATGAAAATCATGACATTGATGTTGAATTGAGGTTTAACAGAAAATACTAAAAACAAAACAAAAAAAACAGCAAGCAAACAAGACAACACTTGGCAATCACCGCAAGCATGTGTTTTCTGTAACATCCAGACGTCTGCACCTGTTGACAGGTATTTTGACTTGTACACAGATATTTTTGTTTTAGTCTCTCTGTTTTTGCTGTGAAGATAGATGCAATTACATGTTTTCAAGCAAAAGCAGCCAACCTCCTCCAGCTCAGACTGGAATCTGTCAGCATCTGTTTATCTGTGTAACTGGGAACACTGGTGTATAATTATGAAGAGCAGCTGTATTTTAGTGGAGTTGGACATCAGCAGCTGTTAGCCAGATTGAGTTGTTCTTTCACCCTGCTCCGGCTGCTTCGTCCTCACGTGGAAACTTCTATAAAAACCAAATCCCAAAGTTTCAATTACAGTAATGTGCTGTTTTCATGCAATATGTTTCTTTAACTGTTTTTTTTTTTTTTTATCAAGTTACTCTCTAACTTGAAATAAGAAGCAATCAAAACAAGAAAGCATCTGTTCCAAAATATTAATATTCTGATGCTGCGTGGGTGTTTTCTAACACAACTTAGTGCACAACAGGACCGGCTTTGTTCAGCTGCAGCGTCGGGGTGAAACAACACAACCATCTCTCATGGAGAGCTGTAATGTGGTACAATGGAAAAGTATTTACTCCGTTTTACCAAAGCTTTCTCTCCAGAAGAAAAGTGTCCAGTTAAGATGAAGGAGAAGCAACTTTTCCACAGCAACACTTTTAATTTAGCAGATCTGATGACAAATAAGAGTTGTATCAGGTAAAGAAAGAAAGAAAGAAAGAAAGAAAGAAAGAAAGAAAGAAAGAAAGAAAGAAACGTGGATGAAGATCTCAGGTGAAGAATCAAAGTGGTTTTCTTGCGTTTCCAGACAAAGATCTCTTGTTCTGATGATGGCTTCTTAACTGGCACCTCTGACTTGTGGTGTTCCACAGGGATCGATTCTTGGCCCATTTTTATTTTCTGTACTGTATATGTTGTGCTCAAATGTTTCCATACCCTCCCATTAAAAAAAAAAAAATCAGCTGTCAGTGAAATAAGCTGAAAATGACTAAAGTAATTAATGAAAATTCGATGAAAATCATGATATTCAATTTGAATTGTGGTTTCACAGAAATATTCGAAATAAACAAAAGTAAAACAAGTAAACAAGCATAAAGTAGAAATGTCGGTATGCTAAAAATTGATACCAATATTTTCTGATATCACATTTTAATCCAAATATCGGTTCACAATTTTGAACATCTCTATTTATTATTATGTAGATTTCCTGGTCATTGAGCTCATAATGCAAGGTAGTGATGGGCGTATCAGTACTCTTAATCAGTACTCGGATATCGGTCACAGTTTGATTTGATACTTTAAACATTGCATTGCCAACGTGCTGATATAAACATACTATTTGTTATCATTTCTGAATATTTTAGACAGTAAATTAGAAGTAAAACCAGCCCAGTGTTTTCCTTCCATGTCTTATATGTCACATGATTAAGGCAGCCTATCAGCTGTCATGTTGTCATGACACCGTCATGGCTCCCAGTGTTTTAGCTGATGATGATGATGATGATGTGTTATATATTCCTGTTTAATCCAGGTGCTTCAGCTGTTCTTTCAGTTGCAGATATGCAGTGGTAGTTTGTGATTCAGTCGTCATTTTAAAAAAGATTTATTTTCATTTGATTTTTATTTCTTTTACCTTCACACATTTTATTCTTTTGAAAGCTTCCTTTCAGTATTTTACAGACGACGATTCAGGCCACTGAAGCAAAAGATAAAATTCTGAGAAAAAGTCAGAATCATGACTTTTTCCAGAACTTTAAAGAAAAACAAGGTTGGAAGTCAGACTTTTTATGGGATATTGAAACAAAAAAAACACCCAGATTTTTTTTTTATTTCAATTCCTGAAAAAAAAAGTTGTTTTTTTCTCAGAATTTTGACTTTTTTTCATAAATAAAAAAAGAATCACTCTTTTTTGTTGTTCTGGGGGGAAAAAAAGTCAAAACTCTGACTTTTCCCCCGAATATTTCAAAAAATGGGATTTTTTTAATTACAAAAAAAGTCAGACTTTTTCCTCAGGAGTCTGACTTTTTCAGAATTGTTTTTCTTCAGTGGTCCTAATCCTCTTCCATATTATTTACTGTATGTTTGTCCTTCAATATCTTTATTGTCCATGCAATGAAGACATTGATGGACAGTCGTGTGGTTTCTCCTCTCATGGACAAAGTATCAGAGTCAACAGAGATTAAAAATCACCATGAACTAAAATAATTGCATCAACAGGAAGAATTCAGGTGTCAGTCATCGTTAATAAAATGTCATTTATAAAAAAGTTTAATAAACTCTTTGATTGACAAGTGACCTGGAAAATGTAACAATCATCCTGCTCAGGCTGATGCACGTCCCTTTACCATGCTGGTCCAGGACTCTGGTCCAGGACTCTGGTCCAGGACTCTGCTGCAGGACTCTGGTCCAGGACTCTGCTGCAGGACTCTGCTGCAGGACTCTGGTCCAGGACTCTGCTGCAGGACTCTGGTCCAGGACTCTGCTGCAGGACTCTGGTCCAGGACTCTGATGCAGGACTCTGCTGCAGGACTCTGCTGCAGGACTCTGATGCAGGACTCTGGTCCAGGACTCTGCTGCAGGACTCTGCTGCAGGACTCTGGTCCAGGACTCTGCTGCAGGACTCTGGTCCAGGACTCTGCTGCAGGACTCTGGTCCAGGACTCTGATGCAGGACTCTGCTGCAGGACTCTGCTGCAGGACTCTGCTGCAGGACTCTGGTCCAGGACTCTGATGCAGGACTCTGCTGCAGGACTCTGCTGCAGGACTCTGCTGCAGGACTCTGATGCAGGACTCTGGTCCAGGACTCTGATGCAGGACTCTGATGCAGGACTCTGCAGCAGGACTCTGGTCCAGGACTCTGCTGCAGGACTCTGCTGCAGGACTCTGGTCCAGAACTCTGCAGCAGGACTCTGGTCCAGGACTCTGATGCAGGACTCTGGTCCAGGACTCTGATGCAGGACTCTGGTCCAGGACTCTGCAGCAGGACTCTGGTCCAGGACTCTGATGCAGGACTCTGGTCCAGGACTCTGCTGCAGGACTCTGGTCCAGGACTCTGATGCAGGACTCTGCTGCAGGACTCTGCTGCAGGACTCTGGTCCAGGACTCTGCTGCAGGACTCTGGTCCAGGACTCTGATGCAGGACTCTGGTCCAGGACTCTGCTGCAGGACTCTGCTGCAGGACTCTGGTCCAGGACTCTGCTGCAGGACTCTGGTCCAGGACCGCTCACTCAGACCAACATCACGTATCATTTTATGCTCTAAACCAGCTTCCAGTTCAGTCCAAAGTTACAGTTTAAGTTTTTATATTAGTTTTGACTTTTTGTTACTTTTTGGAAAACTATTAGTTTCTTTGTTAGTTTTAGTTTTTTAGTTTTTGTTTGTTTGTTTGTTTTTTTGTAAATTATAGGTATTTGTCTGGTGAGACGGTGAAACCGGTAAAGCAATATAAATAGATTAAATAGAACTAGATTTCAAATCAACCAAAAAGGCTTAAAAATACATTTACAGACTAAAACTAAGAATGTTTTTGCAATAATTTTAGTTAGTTTTGTAACGACACGGTACAGTTTCAGTTATCTTTTTTTTAAAAAAAAAAAACTGTCATTTTTATTTTTATTTCAGTTCAAATGTTTTTTCATTTTCAGTTTTTGCTTTTTTCGTTCGTTTTCATGAACTATAATAACCTTGGTTCAGTCAAAGCTGGCATGAACTCTGACCTCCTCCTGATGCCAGACCCCCCCCCCGACATCCTCTGACTGAGGACTTTTATTGTTCCTCGCTCTAAAATGGGAGTTCAAAGAGGTTTTTTCAGAAAAAAAATCTTGGCTACTGTTAAAATATGTTTTTAAAAAAGGAAAAAAAATGTGCTTAATAAGCAAAAATAAAACTGCCCATGGAACAAGCAACCTTTTCTGATAAGATTTCTTGAAAATAAGATGAATTGTCTTAAAACAAGTTCTTATATCTCACTGAAATGTTTCTCTTTAAGTATTTTGTCTTATTTTAAATGTGATGAGATTTTTTTGGCTAGAAATGTTAAAAATATACTTGTAAGATTTGAGTTTTTGCAGCGATTTCATTACATCTTGCAGAGTTTCTTGCTTCCTTTGCTACGATTGCTGTGCTTTATAGTATTTCTGCATCTTCCTCAGCTTTGTTTTCTACGGAAGAGGATTAGGGCCACTAGAAAAAAAAAAAAAAATTCTGAGAAAAAAGTCAGAATTCTGAGAAAAAAGTCAGAATTCTGACTTTTTTCTCAGAATTCTGACTTTTTTCTCAGAATTCTGAAAAAAAGTCAGAATTCTGACTTTAATCTCAGAATTCTGAAAAAAAAAAAGTCAGAAT
This sequence comes from Atherinomorus stipes, assembly GCA_023101725.1. Lineage (NCBI taxonomy): Eukaryota > Metazoa > Chordata > Actinopteri > Atheriniformes > Atherinidae > Atherinomorus > Atherinomorus stipes. The sequence continues at coordinate 18,495 of JALJCO010001670.1, read as the reverse complement.
TCTGACTTTAATCTCAGAATTCTGAGAAAAAAAGTCAGAATTCTGACTTTTTTTCCAGAACAGTAAAAAAAAAAAAAATTCTGAATTTTTTTTTTCAATTTCCGAAAAAGTCAGAATTCTGACTTTTTTCTCAGAATTTTTTTTTTTTTTCTAGTGGCCCTAATCCTCTTCCGTAGTTTTCTGTTTCACGTGCACGCTTCCTGTGTTTTTGCTCCCCTTGCTCGTATTTTAACGTGACCTGTGGGAATGAAACATGCAAAGTCACCGGGAGTCTTCTCTGGACTCCGAGCTTCGGCTCCTCCTCGGAGGGTTTTTGCATCTCGCACAATAATCTTCAGTGCATGTGTTAATCTGGGCGACGGCACGTCCACGTTAACCACGATGCATGAAGATGTACGAGGGCGAGCCAACAAAGGGCTCCCAGTGCAGGGGGGGGGTGAGTTCAGACTCAGAGATAACCCTTGTTGTCCCCGAGGCCGGGGTGAGGCGATGGAGAGGGAACAATGGCCCGGCCCTGTGGAGGGCGGCAGCGACTGACACAGCCTCTGAAGCTCCGAAGAATGTCTGGAGCCGAGCCAGCCCCCCCCGCCCCACCCCGACCTCACCCTCCTCGTGTCCCATGGTGCCCCGAGGAGATGACACCTTGAAAGACGGCCCCTGAGCGTCAGACCTGAAGGAGCGGCGCTGGGAGTCGGCACTGCGGTTCTGGAGCGGATCAGGAGAGACCAGCAGCTATCATGGCCACAGCGGGCACCTCAGGGCAGAGCGGCTTCGGGCTCGGCAGGAAGAAGAAGAGTCCCGGTCTGATGGATCAGATTAGCACCTTCTTTGGAGGCAACAAGAAGAAGAGGAGCAAGGTGAGCATCCGCCTGGATCACCTGGGGTCCAGCCTGCTGGATTATGGAAAACAGGAACGAGCAGCGCTGCAAAAACTCAAATCTTACCAAGTAGATTCTTCTAATTTCTGCTCAGAATATCTCATCACTCCCAAAAAGAGACAAAATAACCTAAAGAGAAACGTTTCAGTGAGATAGAAGATCTTGTTTTAAGACAAATGCATCTTATTTCAAGAAATCTTAGCAGAAAATTTCACTTGTTCTTTTGGAAAAGCAAAAAAAAATCTGCCAACAGAAAATTGTCTTGATGAGATTTCTTGAAATTAGATGCATTTGTCTTAAAACAAGCACATATATTTCACTGAAGTGTTTCTCTTCAAGTAAGTTTGTCCTATTTTGAGTGTGATGAGATATTTAGACTAAAAATGAGAAAAATCTACTTGCTAAGATTTGAGTTTTTTGCAGTGAATATTTTAGAATCTCTGAAATCTGGATGATTTATTGTTTTTACTGTTAACATCTGGTTGCTGCACACAATAATCTATTACTCTTTTTTTCCCTGTAAGAGATTTAATGTAGCATTTTTCTACTGTTAAATATATTTCTAATCTCTACTTTTACTGTGAGCTGCAACTCGCTGCTGTAATATCTGTTGTCTTATGACAAATACTTACAATATCTTCATTTTCAAAGCTTGTTCTTGCTAATTTTTGAAAATATTCAATCAACTAATATCAACAAATCAAAAATGTTTTGCAGTAATTATAGTTAGGAAACTTAAAAAGGGAAGAAAACAGAAATTCACTGTAAATTTTATGAATATCTTTGGTAAAAATGTTTTTGTGCTGGTTCAACTGTTATTATTGCAAGAAATGAAGAATTATTGCTAAATTTACAGTTACCAAAATAGCATACCATAATACCCTTTACATGCGCACTGTCAATTTTACAGTGGAAAAATGTTAAATGCAGCTGCCAGTTTTTCAACATAAATTACACAGATTTTTTTAGTGTTATTTTGCTATTCAGAATGAGAAAACGTTGAAGTAATGTTTTATTTATGTATTTGAGCATTTTCTTTTATTTTAATAATAAAGATTCAAGATTGTATTATCATTTTTATTTTAATTTTATCAAAAATATTTTATATTTATATAATATTTTTATATATAAAAATTACTTTATATCTTATATTATCAGTCATCAGTCAATTTCAAAACTGCTTATCCGGTTCAGGGTCGCAGGGGTTGCTGAATATAATATAATATAATATAATATAATATAATAAAATATTATATTATATTATATTATAGTTTTATATTTTGTCTGGGGTTTTTTCAGATTTTTTAATTATTATTTCTTGTTGCTCCAGAGAAAACATCTCAATATTTTCAACTTAGTCCAGCTTTATTTGTTTAGCATTAATTCACAACAATTATCTTTACAGACATAAACAATTCAAGCCAATTTACTGTGATTCGGTAATCCACATTGGTCCGATTTATAATAACTGTGTTCATACAAATAAATAACCAGCAGCTAATTTCATTCTATTTTGGAAAAAAGAACATAAAAATGACCTTAAATTAAAATATTTCTGTCATTTTAAAGTTTGTGGGTTGTTTATGTGACGCTGCAGAGAAAACACATTTTTATATTTCTGTGTGAACGGCAGCTGTGAATTTAGAAGAATCTCAGCTTTATTGTAAATTTAGTCAGTAATTCGTAAGTCGGTGACCTGCAGACAGAAGAGCTGGGACCAGACGTCCCGTCTGGGACGGGAGGGGCCCCTCGGACCACCTTCATCCCACATCCCGGCTTGTTTTTCTGAGCTGGTGCAGCATCAACATGAACGTGCTCGTCCTCTGCAGGTTCTCTCTGCATCAGCTGGAATACACTGCAAAAACTCAAATCTGCTTCATTTTTCCAATTTCTCACCAAAATATCACATCACACTCAAAATAAGACAAAATCACCTGAATAGAAACATTTCAGAGATGTAGGAACTTGTTTCATGCATCAAGAACATTTTATTGTTCTATTGGAAGAATTTATTTGCTATAAGTTCCTTTATCTCACCAAAATGTTTCTCTTTAGGTTATTTTGTCTTATTTTGAGTGTGATGAGATATTTTGATGAGAAATGAGGAAAATCTACTTGCTAAGATCTGAGTTTTTGCAGCGAACATGCGTGACGTTGCGTATTTCCTCAGAGGAAGAAAACAGATGTTTGTTGGTTTATTTTGGGAGTTTTGGTGCAACGCTTTGCTGAAATCGCAGATTTCTCCTCATAACCGAGTTCTCCGTTTATTCTGGTTTCCTTTGTAAATGTTGCTGCGTTAACTCGTGACCCGCTGCAGCTCTCTGACCTGTGTCCCCCCCCCCTCAGGGCTCCTTCAGGGGTCACCTGGCCGCCTCGCCCCAGCAGTCCTCCGCTCGCCGCCGGACCAATGAAAACGCTGTGGTGCATTTCTTCAGGAGCATCGTAAGTTTCTCACATCTGCTGTTTTACCTCAGAAACCTGCAGCTGGAGTGGATTCCCTCTCCCCCCGTGGATTCCCTCTCCCCCCGTGGATTCCCTCTCCCCCCGTGTCCCTGCCGATCACAGCTGCCCAACGTTTTCATTTCTGCGTGACAAACACGAGTGGGAATTTGCTTCTTTCAGCTCAGCTTGTTGTTTTCTGGCTCCGTACAATCAGTCACTTTGTTGTTGTTGTTGCTTGTTTTTGTTTGTTTCCTCTCATGCAGGTTTCATCCCCTCCTCCTAAATCCAGGGTGAGTCTCGTTCTGCACCACATCTGTTTTCTCGAGCTTCCAGAGTCGCAGCTGCAGGGAATCTTCAACAAGCTGACATCAGAGCTTTTATTCACAAACACATTCAGGTTTTCATGGTTCATCATCCTCCTCCTCCCTCCTCTTCCTCCTGCGAGGGTTTCTGCTTCCAGTGACAGCTGAACATCTCCGGGTTTGGCGCCACCTGGTGGCAGTTTCACAAGTTAAATCAGAAACCAGCATCATGCTTTTTCCCTCCTCAGTTTGGATCAGGACATGCAGAGCAGTTTGGTCTGAACGGAACCAGACCAGAGAAATAACAACATAAAACCAGCCGACAGAAGAAAATACGCATTTCTCCTTTTAAGTTCTCTACCAGCATGTTTACATTTAATAAACTTTCCTTTTAGAAAACATCATCAACAACGTGAAATTTCTGGTGATAAATACGCAAAGTTTAAACTATATCTCACTTTAGTTTGTTATTTAAATATTTACCTATTTTAGTGTAATTTTTAATTTGTGTATTTGTTTTAACATTTGCATTATACTGAGTATTTTTCAATGAAAATAAAGATATTCATTATACATATATATATATATATATATATATATATATATATATGTATATGTATGTATATATGTATATTATAAGCCTTATATTCATAAAGCCCCCTTGGTAAAGCAAATCTGTTCAACACAATAAAGCAGCCAGATCACCATTCTGCTCGCTACAATGCTGGACAGGACAAGTTTAAAAAAAATAGAAATTTTAAAATTTTAAAAACAAATACAAATAAAATAAAAATATATAATTTTTAAGTTTAAAAAATACAACTTTTTCATCAAAATAATTTTTAAATAAATAAAACATCCATAGAACATCTAGAGGGGTGCAGAGTAAAAGAATTAATTTAACCTAAAAATTTTTTTACAGTATATAAATAATTGTTTTATTAATTTTGACACATCTAAAAAGTGAATATTTACATTTTTCTTGCCTTACATTTCTCAAATTAAAGCAGATAAAAGAAAGCAGGATGAGTGTGAAGGTAAAGGGGCTCCACAGCCCCGCGGAGGTTGCTGCTTTCCTCCTGGTTAAACATTTGCTCATGCTAATTAATGGTTAGCTGGTTCTGCAGCGTTGCTAATGCTACAGTAATATTCGCCACATTTTTACTGTAAATTTTGTGGTGAAAAAAGCTGCCAATTTTTCACCGTAAATTATACAGATTTTGTTTTACAGTGTAGTGTATGACGGAGGCAGCAGGAGTCGATTTAACACGAATTATTTAGGTGCCAACCATGAAACTGTGATGTCTGACAGTTGTTTTGGATTTTTTAAAATCAATTTTTTATTCATTTTTTCATCAAGATTTTTTGGCAAATTTAGGGGGTCCACCTGGTGGCGTTCAGGGCCCCCGCTTGGTTCAGTTTGTAAACGGGACATATGGAAACCTGAAGAAATGAAATCAATCTGTTCATAATTTATCAAGAACTTCTCATTAAATTTATTCTTTGTCAAACTTTTTCTTATTACAAAAAGGTGAAGAACAGGGATCCTCAGTCCTGGTCCTGGAGGGCCTGGGACCTGCAGGTTTTAGAGTCTGATCCCCAGTCCTGGTCCTGGAGGGCCTGGGACCTGCAGGTTTTAGAGTCTGATCCCCAGTCCTGGTCCTGGAGGGCCTGGGACCTGCAGGTTTTAGAGTCTGATCCCCAGTCCTGGTCCTGGAGGGCCTGGGACCTGCAGGTTTTAGAGTCTGATCCCCAGTCCTGATCCTGGAGGGCCTGGGACCTGCAGGTTTTAGAGTCTGACAGCTCTGCACGTCTCAGTCTGAATCAGGTCTGTTGCAGCAGGGAAACCTCTAAAACCTGCAGGACGTCGGCCCTCCAGGACCCGGACTGCGCAGTCCTGATCCAGAACCTCATCCTTCATTTTGATGTGAGCCGGATGCATCAGACGCTCATCTCATCATGACATGTCTCTCTCTTTTCCATGTCCAGTGGAGAGACGTCCTGGGTTTGGTACGTTCCTGGACTCGTTCTGAGCGTGCTCAGTAGCCCCGTTCACATGTCTGCCGTGCACCTGCTCCTCACCTAACCCTCACGCTCGCCCCGCCTCCTCTGTGTTTCACCGCTTTCCGCCTGGACGAGAATGAGGGACGCACCGAAAACAAAAGATGAGCAAACCGAGGCCGCGTCGTTCCGGTGATTTCGGTCTGTCGGACAAAAACTGAAAATGCACTTATGGGTCATTTTCGGGCGGAAACTTTCGGTGGCCGAATTTTCGGTGCATCCCTAACGAGAACGATCTTTCATAACTGATTCAGCAGGACAGAAAATCACACGATATTTAAAGGAGCTGTATCAGCTGCTCAAACGTTCCAAAAGTCAAACTACTGGCTTACATACTGCAAGATTAATATATTCCCTCGACACTATCAAAACTAATTTAGTGTTAAATATTAGTGTTTTTCTGCGTCTAATTTCCAACATGGAAGTAAAACGTTTGACCGTACTGAACCACCGAAGCTCTCGACCAATCTCGACATGTTTCACACCCATGACGTCTGTAAATATTGATGGATAATCGGACTCTGATCGATGGAATAAAACGGAGCAGCCTGTTATGGAGCTGTATGCTTCACCCAGAGTCTGATGTGGAGTTTGAAGTACACGCAGTACCACAGAAGTACCACAGAGACACTGAGAAGTAAGTAAATTAGCAATGAAATCATAGGCTAACAGTTAGCATTGAGCTAAGGTTTTCACTCAGCGGTGCTGTTGTCTGTCCGTGAGGCGTTTTTATCGCAGGAACTGCGTCAGGTTTCAGAAGTAATCCCCGAGAAAAAACACTTTACTGCCCGACATTCATGAAGTTGTCAGGAGTGAAGTTCACACACAAAATGAGGCTTTTTCTGCTCCTGAAGATAAAATCTAACCACTTCTGGAGTCGATTCATCGTCCAGTACAGCGAATAAACTTAAATGTACTTAAAGGAATAGTTCACCCACAGAATGATGTAACTTTATCTTCCTTCTCCCTCATGTGAGGAAAGACTCTGCAGCACTTTTTTAATATCTCAAATGCAGCCGACGATCAGGAAGGCTTCTCGTTTTCCCCCAACTTTCATATAATGGAGTTCACCGGGTCCGAGCCAAAAAGGTCCATAAAAGTCCACAAAAACGTGTCAATATTCCTCCATACTGCTCGTCCAATGTAATCCAAGTGTCCTGAGTGGGTAGCGTCCAGAATTTACTGGAAACGTCATTTAGTAGATTTTTTTTTTTTTTTTTTAGAGCCTTAACAGTAGAACATCTTACTTTTTACAAAGCACATGTATGCGCATTCAAGAAACTACGGAAGCCTCTGTGTTCAGACCCTTCTCTGCCGATGATGCAAGCGTAGAAGGAGAAATTCGCCGTTTACATTGTGCTAAGAGCGACAGAGCTGCAGACAAACCGGGACAAACACAAGAGGGTCCAAGAAGAGTTGATATTGATTTAAAACAAAGAAAGAGAAAGAGAACGCGTGATCTCGTCTGCTGAGGCTTCCGTAGTTTCGTGAACACGCATATGCGCGCTTCGCGGAAGTAAGATGTTCGACTGTTAAAGCTCTAAAAATCTACAAAATTACATCGTTTCAAGTAAATTCTGGACGCTACCCACTCAGGACGCTTGGATTACATTGGACGAGCAGTATGGAGGAATTTGGACAAGTTTTTGTGGACTTTTATGGACCTTTTTGGCTCGGGCCCCGGCGAACTCCATTATATGAAAGTTGGGGGGAAACGAGAAGCCTTCCTGATCACCGGCTGCATTTGAGATATTAAAAAAGTGCTGCAGAGTCTTTCTCACCATGAGGGGAAGTGGAAAATAAAGTTACATCATTCTGTGGGTGGAATGTTCCTTTAAAAAGGTCCAGAGCTTGTTGCGGGGGGGGGGGGGGTTCCTTTCTAAAGCCCTGTTTCCACCCGCGGGTCTGGGTCAGGCCGGATCGGGTGGGTTTTGGTACGGATGTGTAGATTTCACGCTGCGTCCCCACAGCAACCCGTCCCCTTACTCTGAATGCGGAGAATTAGCTGGACAGCGCTGCTACGTGATCGCGTGACATCATCGCTGTGCAACGCCGTTTAACCAAAACACCGCGCCACACATGACAGAAACTGAGTCACCCCTGCTCTGTTTTTACGCTTGGTCACGCGGGAAGTGAGATTTTTCAACAAATCAATGTATTGCTGTGTATCAGCTCCGCCTCTTCGGTCCGGATCCGTTAGATCAGTACCCCTACCGAAGGGTACCAAGAAAGTCGGCCGGGTCGGGTCGGATATAAGGGTACCCGTCCCAGTTTTTATCTGTGGAGACGCAAAAAAACGTGGACCGATCCGGCCCGACCCGACCCAGACCCGCTGGTGGAAACGGGGCTTAAAGGACATTTCTGTACCTTCATGGTCCATTTTTGTACCTTATCAAGCTGTATGAGTTAATAAAGTACAATTAAACCAATTAAAGATGATGATTAAAAGTCAATAAAATAGAGATTATGACAACAATCAAAGATGCTAATAATAAATGAATAATTATTATACAAATATTAGACCAAACACATATATAATTATACATATAATCATTACTATGATTACTATGAAAATCATAATATAATAACTATAATTATACTACTGTTTAGAAATACTGCTATTTATAGTTATTGTACAAGCTACACACATGTTTCAATGCTGCAGGTACCCTTAGGGTTGAAATGGTACAAATGTGTACTTTATATTACTTTGGACCCTTTTTTTTTCATAGTATATAGGTACTTCTGGCCTCATAAAGACCAATATTGTACTTTTGAGAGAATATTTGTAAAAAATGTAGCTACAGGTACAGAAATAATTCGGTCTCGTACTTCTGTTTCTGACAGTGTGGATAGGTTTGGATTCTCCTCCAGTTTCTCCTCAACAAAGATGGCGTCTTGCTACGATGCTGCACATGCGTATTTGTTGCTTCATGATTGGTGCCACCTCGTTATGTCCAAATAATTATATATATTACTAAAATATGCAAAATGAAGAAAAAAAAACTAGGGTTTTTTCTATTAGTAAATAACAGTAACGTGCTAAAAAGCTGTTAAAAGTCTATTTTTCATGATACTGCTCCTTTTAAGCTTGAAATATGAGTCGTTTAACAGGATTTCTGGCTTTTCTTGGTACTTTTACTTCGTTTAAATTCCCTTTCTTTGCTTCAACCCAGAGCGACTCGCTGCTTCTGGATGACTTTGAAACCGCTCGACTGTTTATGAACCGGTAAACACTTTCTCTCAGGACTTCATGGCCTGCATCACCTTCCTCCTCCTCCTCCTCCTCCTCCTCCTCCTCCTCTACTTCACACCTCTTCTTCTCTGTAACAGCACCGTCTCTTTTGTGCCAGAAATGACTCACCGACCCTCCTTTGTGTCCTCAGATCAGAGCAGCGATCGCAGACGGCTATTTGTGGGTCATTTCTTGGCAATCACCCATTCACATCCCTCGCTGTCTGTCCTCGCTGTCCCCAGGACTCGTCCTTATCTGTCTTTTTCTTCCCCTAAAGGTTGCTGTTGGTGGCTCTGGTCCTGTTCTGGTCCAACCTTAAATGTCTCACTCGTGATGTCTCATAATGGCTCAGACTTTGTCCTGCTGTTGTTGCAGAGAAACCACATACCTGACACATGCAAACGTTTTTGGAGAGCTTAAAGGTGCAGCGTGTAACAAAGTTTGATGGCAGGAAAATGTTATTTCTCATTAAGAGCTGTGTTTCTATTGGTTTTAATCACTTTACTTTAATAACTGATGTTTTATTCTCTTTTAAAGGTACAGTTTTTAAAGGGTCAGTGGCAGAAAAATGTGATATATAATTCAAAACTGTTTCAATTGATGTGTAATCGCTGCACGAGAACAGCTGTTATATGTTTATTTTCTTAGAATGAGTCATTTATATCTATTTGCTGGGGGATGCACATATGGAGGCTGCCATATTTGTTCCACCATTTTAACTACGGTGCCCCTGACTGGACAAAACAATGTGTATGAAGTAAGAACCCTCTGAACTTTAAAACTGCTGCACCAACTTTGTTTAATGGGAGTTAAAGTTCTGTTTGGGATCAGTAAAAATAGTTACTCAGAGTACAGTTAAAGCTACACCTGAGACCCCTGGATCCACTCAGATGAAAACATCTTTATGTCTGGCAGAATTTTGGCCACTAACGGCCACCGTACATTCACAACAGTGCTGGAATATGAAATCATATGAAAGAAAACATCTTTTCTTTCAAATACCCATCTTTACCACTAGATGGCAGTAATTCTAACATACTGTACCTTTAAGTCTTAAGTCTTTTTTATCGACTCACCATGGCAACGGCCATATTTGTGCCAACATTTTTACTACGGTCTCTCTGAATGGACAAACTCTGAGTGAAGCTTTAAAACTGTAGTAGTGGCTTTGTTTAATCGGAGCTAGAGAACCATTTGGGATATGAAAATGCCTTAAAAGCACCATAGAAGAAGACAGTAGGGAAGTGCGATACTGCAAGATTTGGTATCAGTCTGATACCAAGTAAATAAAGGGCTAATATAAATACCAATATTAATACTGGTACTTTTTATAAGGTCTGTCAAATTAACAAATTTATATAAAGCGATCATTCTGTTGAATCTATTTTTTTTTATTAATTAATGCATAAACAACCAAGTTATCACCCATCCCATAATAATCTGAATTTGTCATTTTCTGGACAAGAGAAGCTGATATTTGGGATGTAGGTATCTTGTCACTAAGGTAAACCAGATCCAGTAAAATCCACATCTCCTCCTTATTTCTGAAGTGTGTGATAGTTTAAATAACTAAACTATCAAAGTTTCACTGGAGACGTTTTAAACGATGAATTCGGCTTCATCTCAGTGAGAGAAGCTGGTTTGGGGAATATAGAGGCCTTGTCATTGCAGAGAACCGGATCCATCAGAAACCACTTTATCCTGCATGTTTATGAAGATTCTGATAGTTTTCAAGCCTTACACTGAAGTATCGATATAACTGCACTAGTATGGATCAATATCGATACCAACATTGGTATTGAAATTATCAATATTTGTATTGATCTGCCCACCACTAGAAAATAATACACCTGTAGTTACCTGCGCTGCAGTCACACATGGAAACATCTTTATGTCTGGATGAAAATTGGCCACTGATGGCCACCATACAACGAAGAGGATTAGGGGCCACTGAGGAAAAAGAAAATAAAATTCTGAATTCTCAATTTTCTTCTGAACATTTTTTTTAAAAATAGAAAGAAATGGGAGATTTTTTTTCAAATTTCTGAAAAAAAAGTCAGAAATCTACAATTAAAGTCAGATTTCTGACTTTTTTTCCAGAACACTAAGAAAAACCTCTCACCCCACCATTTTTTTTTATGTTCGATGAAAAAGTCAGAATTCTGAGTTTTTACTGGAACTTTTTAAAAAGAAAAAAAAATTAAGTAGATTTTTTTTTCAATTTCTGAAAAAATTAAAGACAGATTTCTGACTTTTTTCCAGAACATTCAAAAGAAGAAATCTCAACCCCGCCCATTTTTTAATTAAATATTCTGGAAAAAGAGCTTTTTAAAAAGAAAAAAATTAGACAGATTTTTTTTTTCAATTTCTGAAAAAAAAGTCAGAATTATGACTTTAATCTGAGAATTCTGAGATTAAAGTCATAATTCTGACTTTTTTTCAGAACTTAAAAATGGCAGTTTTTTTTTATTATAGATTAAAATCAGATTTAAGATATATATTTTTTCAGAACTTAAAAGAAAAAACATTTAGGCAGATTTTTTTTTTCAATTTCAGATTAAAATCAGAAATCTGTCTTTTCTCACAATCTTTTTTTTTTTTTTTGCAGTGGCTCTAATCTTCTTCCGTACATTTTCAACCGGGCTTAGTATATGAAGTCATTGCTATGCCCACTTTTACCACTAGATGTCAGTCATTCTTACACACTGTACCTTTAAAAGGCCTTTAAGATATATCAGAAAATTTAACCCTATTTTCTTTTCCTTGTCCAAAAAGAATATTTTACCTCAACTGAAACCTCACCTAGATGAGACAAGGCTTTGGGCATTAATACGAACCTTCTTTCCCTCATTTATTCTTCTAAAAGAAACATATTAGGTGGTCACTGTATGTGTTTTTTATCCAACAACAGCAACAAGTACTCATAACAAAAACGCCTCAGCCATCGCTTTGTGTTTGGTGTTGTTGGAGTAGTCAGACATCCCTGATGTGGGGGGGGTAAAACATGACTCATCAATGATAACCATCAATGCAAAATGAGTGAAACATGTCATTAGAAAGTTCCACGCAGACAAAGCGGGAAAAGGTGGTGTCAGTCTTTGCTTTCAGGTCTCCATCTGTGCTTATAGAGCGTCTTTTTCTAGGCCTCGTCGTCGCGTGCCGAGAGCACAAAGTCCCCGATCAGGAGACGCAGAGACCAAAGCACGCTGTCCAGAATCTTCAACCTGGTGAGCTCGCTGCACGTTTGCCTCTAACGCAGAAAATCTCCACTTTCTCCGGTAAAACCGGCCTTCACAAGCTTTTCCTGTCTGTGTTTGCTCGAACGCAACAGTGATGCTCTCACCAGAGATCAGTGAGTAAGAAACCTGTCTGAACTGATTCACCGTTACAGTGTGAAAGGTTTTAGTCATCAGCATCGTCATGGTAACAAACTAACCAGCTACGAAGCAACATTTTCATTATTTAATACGTGTAATACCAAAATATACTGATCATTATTTCACAAATATCATCTAATTCTTCATTTCTTTCTTGCATAAAAAAGATAAAAGCTGGTGATGAAATTCATATTCATCCTGAATGAAATAATAAATTATAAAACCCGCTATAACTATTCAGTCCTCATACCTTCATGCAAGCTGAAAGGGGGGTGCTGCTTTTCCAGCTCAGCCCCTCATCTAATACAAAATAATACAGAATTTTTACTTAACAAAAAACACAATAAGACATGAAATTTTTTTTAAAAACACAGGCCAAACAAAGAATTTACAATCACATAAATTCATTACGTGTATTAATACGTATTTTCCAGACCATAAGCTGCTTCAGACTCCCATTAAAGACAGAAAACAATCAGCTGCCAGCTAAATAAGATGAAATTGACTAAAATAATAATTAATAAAAATTCTATAAAAATCATGACATTGATTTTAAATTGTGGTTCCACAGAAATATTAAAAACAAACAAAAAATAAAACAAGTAAACAAGCATGATCGGTCTCCTGAGCTCAATATTCTTCAATATGTCTTGGACAGTTTTGTTTGTTTTAATTCAAAATCAACTTTTTATTTTACTGAATTACAATTTAGTAAATTTTTATTTATTACTTTATTTTTTGTTTGATATTATTTGAAATGCTATTGTGAATTAAGCCTTTTCTTTAAGGGAGGGGATGGAAACTTTCAAACATGACTGTAAGTTGCACCGGTCAAAAAATATGTCATGAAGAGGAAAAAACATGTACAGTCGTCCTCAAAAGTATTCATAACCTCCAATTAAAGAAAAGCTTAAATTTAAAATAGAAATTCAAATTACAAGAAACGAAAGAAATTAATAATAAATAAAAATTGACAAAATTAAGATTTAGTGAAAGAAAATATTGCTTTTAAATCATTGTTGGAAATAATAATAGTAAAAAAAACAATAAATAAAACTGTACCAGACACATCAGAGCATCTTTCCCATGAACATGGACCAACATACCCGTCAACAGGCGCAGACGTCTGATTGGACGTTAGAAACACCTGATTGCAGTGAATAGCCCCATCATGCTTGTTTACTTGTTTTATTTTTGCATGTTTTTAATATTTCTGTTGAACCGCAATTTCAAATCAATGTCATGATTTTTATAGAATTTTTATTCATTATTACTATTGTTAATTTCAACTTATTTTGCTGACAGTTGATTTTTTTACTTCTTTAATTTGAGGTGATGAATAATTTTGAAGATGACTGTTAAAGTCACATAAATCGTATTTATCTAAAAATTACAAAAATTTCCCAATCACTCCGATTCCAAAGGTAATGCCTGTAAATAATCATAAACATCATAATTAGGAAGGAAAAATGACCTCCTCTCGCTGAGATAAGGCTGCTTTGGGATTTTTACCCTCGGAGCAGAATAATGTCGTCTTAAGTCTAGAGCGCCCTCTGGTGGCGTCAGATGGTAATAATTACTCCATGGCTCACGTCAGTTAATATAAATTAACACTTAAAAATGTGTTGAATTGTATATATTTTGAGAAACAGTCATCGACACAAAAAATAAAGCAAGCTAAAATGTTGCTGAGCAACACTTTGAGACAATCACTGCAATCAGGTGTTTTCTGTAGCATCCAATCAGACGTCTGCACCTGTAGACAGGTATGAGGGTCCATATTCATGGGAAACGTCCTCTTACAGTTTGTGTCTGGGACAGTTTTGTTTGTTTTTTAAAAATTATTATTACTTCCAACTACAATTCAAAGCAATATTTTATTTCACTTAATGATAATTTTGTAATTTTTTAAATTTATTATTAGTTTTTTTTTAGTTAATTGGAGGGTATGAATAATTTTGAGGACGATTGTACGTTGCATGAGCAGTCAAACCTATGAAAAAAGGTGAGACTTATAGTCTGGAGAATACGGTAATCATCATATGCCATAATCCCAGCTACACCACACATATGCCACTTATACATATTCTCATACATCACCTACTGTACTATTATATATACGAATAATGCTAAATACAATCATTAATTCTAACAAAATACATTCTGTACTACTGTATATCAGAAGAATACATTATATATTCTCCACTTTAACTCCTGTGAGGGATTATTTTCAGTGCGGAGCATCTCTGTGACCTCCTGTCAATGTGAAGTTCTGGACAATCAGCCCTTCGGTGAACTCTGACTGCAGCGTGACCCCAGATGGCTCTCATCTGCAAAAATCCCTGTTTTTCTCCACCTCATCTTCCTCTTCCCTCCTCCCAGGGAGAAGCCAAGTCCCGCCCACCCCCCAAACGCTGGAGCACCATCTTCTAAGCTCTGTGCCGCGGCCCAGAGCCCGGATCCAACCCCGGAGGGACCAGAGGGAGCTGGAGGAGGAGGAGGAGGAGGGGAGACGGATCTGCAAGCAGCAGACTCACAACCTCAAGAGATGTTAACCCACTAACAGCAAGCTCGCGTGCGTGAGACGGGGACGAGCGTGGAAACGAGCGTGGAAACGAGCGTGGAAACGAGCGTGGAAACGAACGTGGAAACGAACGTGGAAACGAGCGTGGAAACGAGCGTGGAAACGAGCGTGGAAACGAGCGTGGAAACGAGCGTGGAAACGAGCGTGGAAACGAACGTGGAAACGAGCGTGGAAACGAAGCCGTGGAAACGAACGTGGGAACAGCGTGGAAACGAGCGTGAAACGAGCGTGGAAACGAGCGTGGAAACGAGCGTGGAAACGAACGTGGAAACGAACGTGGAAACGCAGCGTGGAAACGAGCGTGGAAACGAGCGTGGACACGAGCGTGGGAAACGAACGTGAAGCGAACGTGGAAACGGCCGTGGAAGCGAACGTGGAACGAAAGCGTGGAAACGAACGTGGAAACGAACGTGGAAACGAGCGTGGAAACGAACGTGGAAACGAACGTGGAAACGAGCGTGGAAACGAGCGTGGAAACGAACGTGGAAACGAGCGTGGAAACGAGCGTGGAAACGAGCGTGGACACGAACGTGGACACGAACGTGGACACGAGCGTGGAAACGAACGTGGAAACGAACGTGGAAACGACCGTGGAAACGAGCGTGGAAACGAACGTGGAAACGAGCGTGGACACGAGCGTGGAAACGAGCGTGGAAACGAGCGTGGAAACGAGCGTGGACACGAACGTGACACGAGCGTGGAAACGGGAGCGTGGAAACGGGCGTGGACACGAGCGTGGAAAACGAGCGTGGAAACGAAGCGTGGAAAAACGGGCGTAGACACGAACTTCGACACGAGCGTGGACACGAGCGTGGAAACGAACGTGGAAACGAGCGTGGAAACGAGCGTGGAAACGAGCGTGGAAACGAACGTGGAAACGAACGTGGAAACGAGCGTGGAAACGAGCGTGGAAACGAGCGTGGAAACGAGCGTGGAAACGAACGTGGAAACGAGCGTAGAAACGAGCGTGGAAACGAGCGTGGAAACGAGCGTGGAAACGAACGTGGAAACGGCGTGGAAACGAAGCGTGAAACGGCGTGGACACGAGCGTGGAAACGAGCGTGGAAACGAGCGTGGACACGAGCGTGGAAACGAACGTGGAAACGAGCGTGGAAACGAGCGTGGAAAAACGGTGGAAACGAGCGTGGAAAGCGAGCGTGGACACGGCGTGGAAACGGCGTGGACACGAGCGTGGACACGAACGTGGAAGCGAGCGTGGAAACGAGCGTGGAAACGGCGTGGAAACGAGCGTGGAAACGAGCGTGGAAACGAGCGTGGACACGAGCGTGGAAACGAGCGTGGAAACGAACGTGGAAACGAGCGTGGAAACGAGCGTGGAAACGAGCGTGGAAACGAGCGTGGAAACGAGCGTGGAAACGAGCGTGGAAACGAGCGTGGACACGAGCGTGGAAACGAGCGTGGAAACGAGCGTGGAAACGAGCGTGGAAACGAGCGTGGAAACGAGCCCGTCTGCGGTCCCCGCTAACTTCAGGTCCCGTCCGGCTTTCTGTTAAACATCCTCCCGCAGGAATCGCGTCTGATGGTGCTAGCGTCTGTCTGACGTCCGTTCACGGCAGATCCTTCTGTCGCTGTCGTCTGCTTCGTGGATCCTGCAGAACGTGGTTCTGCTGCCTGTGTGGGAACGTCTAACGTTGCTTTACGGTGACTGTTTCTGTCTCATCGTGCCTCAGTGTGATTAATCCGCATGTACATGATGCTACCAGACATGAAGCGCCCTTTTCAAATGCACTGTTACGTAACCACGTGTCCTAAAACCAAGACTTGTCCTGCTGGTTTTTCTTTCATCCACCTTTAATGTGTTTTATCTTCGTCTCAGATGATGTTTTTATGTAATCTGTAATATTCGGATGATGACAGATGCGGTTTGTTGGCGGTGATGGTGAGATCGTACGTAGTTGGAAAGGATTCAGGCAGAAGACGTGAGATGGTGTGAGGAGCCAGTACTGTTGGAGAGTACGATGGATTCAAATGTTCGGAGGCGGGATTTTCTGTTTTCATCTTTAACAGCAAAGCTCTGTAAATAGTTTTTCTTGAGTTTGCTGACCCACGTAGAAACTGTGTCCTCTTAAAGTAGAATCTTTCATTAAATGTAACTGATAATAAACTCCTTCAGTCTTCTCTTGGATGAGTTGTTCATATTTCTGAGTCTGATTGTTGTTTTTGTCAACTTTCTACAAGGATACAGACACGTACATCATCCCTTTAGACGAGGCATTTTTGATAGTGGCTTTTTTTCTTCTTCTTTTTTCTTACTGATAACCAATATCAGAGCCACTGAAGAAAAATATAAAATTCTGAGAAAAAGTCAGAATTCAAACTTTTTTTAGACTGTTTCAGAAATTGGGGGAAAAAAAGGAAAAAAAAACAGAAAAAAGAGGAAAAAAAAATCAAATTTTTCCTTTTTTTTTAAGTTGTGGGAAAAAGAGAGAATTCTGATATTAAAATCTAAATCTAAGAGTTTTACAGCATACTGTGGGTATGTTACGGAAGAAGCTAAATTTTAAGTTGGTAAAAAAAATTCTGAGGAAAAAAAGGCATAATTTTGACTCCCCCCCCCCCCCCCCCCCCCCCCCCAAAAAAAAGAAAAAAAAATTCAGAAAAAAAGTCAGCATTCTAACTTTTTTCTCCAAATTCTGAAATTTTTCATAAATAAAAATGTTCTGGAAAAAAAGTCTGAATTCAGAAATTGAAAAAGAAAAAACACTCCAAACATTTTTTTAAATGTTCTGACATTTTTCATAAATTGTTTAAAAAAAAAAAATCCAGATATTCTTTTTTATGTTTTGGGGGGAAAAAAGTCAGAAATATGACTTTTTTCCCTCAGAAATTTTTTTTTCTTCAGGGCCTTTTTCTTCTTCTGTAACATCCACCCACAGTATGTTGTACAACTCTTAGATAACTGTGAGGTTTCATCTCTCATATTCTGAGAAGATACAACGATATTCTGCTCCAAATATCATTAACTTAGCCTTAATCCTTGGTGTCATAGAGTCAACAAGGTTCTGGAAACTTTCCTGAGATTTTGCTCCATATTGACATGACAGAATCACGCAGTTGCTGCAGATTTGTCAGCTGCACATCCATGATGAGAACCTCCCATTCCACCACATCCATGATGAGAACCTCCCGTTCCACCGCATCCATGATGAGAACCTCCCATTCCACCACATCCATGATGAGAACCTCCCGTTCCACCGCATCCATGATGAGAACCTCCCGTTCCACCGCATCCATGATGAGAACCTCCCGTTCCACCACATCCATGATGAGAACCTCCCGTTCCACCGCATCCATGATGAGAACCTCCCGTTCCACCGCATCCATGATGAGAACCTCCCATTCCACCACATCCATGATGAGAACCTCCCGTTCCACCGCATCCATGATGAGAACCTCCAATTCCACCACATCCATGATGAGAACCTCCCGTTCCACCGCATCCATGATGAGAACCTCCCGTTCCACCGCATCCATGATGAGAACCTCCCCGTTCCACCACATCCATGATGAGAACCTCCCGTTCCACCACATCCATGATGAGAACCTCCCGTTCCACCGCATCCATGATGAGAACCTCCCATTCCACCACATCCAT
>JALJCO010001669.1:7500-28201 GCA_023101725.1 Atherinomorus stipes | reverse complement strand
CCAGTCAGACATCAGTGCCCCAATGAGCTGTAGATCTGACGTAGTAACCTTCGTAGGACTGAAGAATGCAGATCTCCTTCATCCAACTTTTCTTTGTTTCACGTTAAACCAGCAAGATAATCTGCAATCACGAACACGATTTGCATGTTAAAGAACAAGTTTCTTGGTGTCTTCGTGACTTTTGGGGTGAGACTGCAGCGAGTGACCCGTTCTCCAGCAGCAGCTGAACCACCCACATTCCCGTTTCTCTGCTGTGTCAGTGGGTCGAGGCTGAAAACCTGCACGTGAGCCAGTCTGCCGCCTGTGCCCGCAGCCAACGGTTAAAAGTGGACGTTGCTGGGGTCACACAGCGGGGGGGGCTGTGGTTGTTGGAGGAGACAGAAACAGCAGGTGTTTGCTTCCTCCGGCTATTTCGGAGCTTCCAGAGATCCAGGTCAGCACGTGAGACGGGGAGGCTGCGTTTGTCGGTTTTCTCTCCGAACAGCTTCAGTCTGAGTTTAACGGACACGTTTTTGGTGAATAAACGCATTCATCTGGGTTAATCTTTCATCGTCACACCTCATTCCTCTGCAGAACTGGCTTCTCCAGACGTCTGCTGCTCGGGTAAAAAAGTCCTCCATCAGCATCCAGATCCACAAACACGAATAACTTCCGAGTTTGGCGTCGCCACAAAGCTGCTGAAGTGTTGCTGTAAATACTTCCAGAGCTTCGTGTTTAATTCTGTCAGCAAACGCACACAAAACACGATTTTCTTTGGCTGAGCTCATAGAGAAAACCCCGCCATCCATAACTGCCACCGGAGAGCGCGATGCCTGAAATATTCTGATGACAGAGTGAGATGAGTTCCATAAGAGCTCAGGAGCCACGTTTTCTTCAAATAAAAGCAATATTTCTACTTAAGAAAAAGTAAAAGTACATTTACAACATGCAGGTGTCCCAGAGACTCCAGGCTGGGGAGGCTGGTATGGAAGGCCATTTCTGCCACTGATCATATCTAACAGTATATGACTTAGTCATCTCATAATAATGATGAGTATAAAACTGCTCCACATTATTTACGCGTTTCCATGACCAGTTCTTTAAGTTGCGATATTTACAGTCCCCAAAAGTATTCATACCCTCCAATTAAATAAAAGGCTAAAATTACAATAGTAATTCAAATAGCAAGAAAATAAAGAAACTAATACAAATAAAAATTTACAAAAATATAATTTAGTGGTGTGAAATATTTATATTTGAATTGTGTTTGAAAATAATCATTAAAAAAACTAACAAACAAATAAAACTGTCTCAGACACATCAGAGCATCTTTCCTTATGAACATGGACCAACATACCTGTCAGCAGGTGCAGACGTCCGATTGGACGTTACAGAAACACCTGATTGCAGTGATTGAATCAAAGTGTTGCTCAACAACATTTTAGCTTCGGAGCCCCATCATGATTGTTTACTTGTTTTATAATTTGTATGTTTGGCTTCAATACTTCTTTAAAAAACCACGATTCAAAGTCAGTGTCATGATTTTCATAGAAATTTTTAGGGATGCACAATATAATCGGCCCTTATCGGTGTGCCGGCCTATAACGGCCTTAAAACTGAGTTTCGGACATCTGCCACCCCACCGATAATTAACCGATATTTAACCGATCAGCCCACTGTTACTTAAGTCTAAAAAAAAGAATGTCTTCTTTTCCTCAAAAATTTTTTTACAGACCTTAAAAACTTCTAAAGACGAAGGGAAGAAAGTATCAACACACTGAATTATCACATATTTTCAGCAAATTCCATCATACTGACATTTAAAAAACGCGGTATCATCCATTTTACAAACAAAATTCACTTCGAAATACCACAAGTTTGTAATGAGCAATGAAATCTCACGAGATTTTCTAAGTAAAATAGATTGATACCACGCTTCTAAATATCAATCTGAATTAAACATATGAAAACATCACGATATGTGAGTGTATCGATATTTTTTCCATACTTTCCAAAGAGAAGGAAATGGATAACAAAACTGCTATTTGCAATGACTGCTTTTTTCAGCTTTAATATTGGTATCGATATCGGATATCGGCCAAAAATTCCAATATCGGTGCATCCCTAGAATTTTATTTATTACTTTTGTCAATTACCATCTCCATTTCACTTACAGCTGATTTTTTCTTCTTTGATTGAAGGGTATGAATAATGTTGAGGACAACTGTAGGTTTTGCAAAATTCTAGGTAATGGAAACTGTGACGGATGCCACTAGCCTTTTGACCTGAGCTGAAGCAGCAACCGACATCAACGGTGAGAACTGATAAGCCAAGACTTAAAAATTTTCAGCAAGAATATGATAGTTTCCGCAGAGCAGTTAGACAAGTAGAAGGGAGGAAGCATGGAGGTGGGTTTGGTTGCCAGGTAGAGCTGAAAGCAATGTGCAGAACGGTGGAAGCTACTGCTGTACCCCCTGGATAACACAGCCAAGGAAAAGAAGAATTACAATGAGCAGTGGCCCCAGGGCAGAACCCTGGGGAACACCACCACAGTTACAGATTTTTCATGTAGGGGTGGGCCTTTATTTAAAGAATTAATATAATAATGAGGCTTCTTTATTAATTAATTATTAAATCACATTTAACGCAGAAGAAAAATTAATGCAAAAAGTAACATTTTCTTTTTATTTAAATAGATTTTTGGGGATAACTATTACAAATAATAGACACAGACATTAATATTGTAAACTACAGCTCTATGATTGTCTGACCAAAATGCATTTAATGTATTTCAGCTTAAAATAACAGAAAAAAGAAGAAAAAGATAAAGAAATTATGCTGGCCAAAACAGAACAGTCCTAGAAAATACTTTAATTAATAAACTGTCTGTTTTCAAATTAAGTCTGCAGCGTGTTACAGTAGTTTTAACTTTTTAAATGTTTCTGTCCAAATTTCTTATATCTAACATCAGAGGCAGCTTTGAGTTTTATTTTCTCGTTCATGGAACAGAGGTGAATATCTGCTGCTCTGCAGCCTCTCGTGTGACGGGGAGGGGCTTGCGGGGGGGAGGGGCTTGGTGGGGAGGGGCTCCGAGGGGGGGGCTTGGAGGGAGGGGCTTGCTGGGGGAGGGGCCTGATGCAACGAGGCTAACAGCAGGAAGTAAACGATATGTTCTCTCACATCTGTCTCTAAAGTCTCCAGTAACACCAGAAAATGTAGTTGGATTTGTCGATAGCTGTTTTATATAAAAGAAAAAGTCATCAGAGGGTCTGAAACCCGCAAAATACAGGTACCAGTTTGTACTTAAAAGGGTCCAAAGCTTGTTGCTGGGGGGGGTTCCTTTCTGAAAGACATTTCTGTACCTTCATGGTCCATTTTTGTACCTTATCAAGCTGTATGAGTTAATAAAGTACAATTAAACCAATTAAAGATGATGAATAAAAGTCAATAAAATAGAGATTATGACAACAATCAAAGATGCTAATAATAAATGAATAATTATTATAGAAATATTAGGCCAAACACATATATATTTATACATATAATTATTACTATGATTATTATGAAAATCATAATATAATAACTATAATTATACTACTGTTTAGAAGTACTGCTATTTATAGTTATTGTACAAGTACACACATTTTTCAATGCTGCAGGTACCCTTAGGGTTGGAATGGTACAAATGTGTACTTTATATTACTTTGGAGCCTTTTTCATAGTATATAGGTACTTCTGGCCTCATAAAGACCAATATTGTACTTTTGAGAGAACATTTGTAACAAATGTACCTGCAGGTACAGAAATGTTATTTTTGAGAGTGCAACAGTCGTTCCTCAAAATGATTCATACCCTCCAATTAAATAAAGAAAATAATCGCCGTCTGTGAAATAAGTTGGAATTGACAAAAGTAATAATAAATAAAAATTCATTAAAATCATGACATTGATTTTATTCTGTGATTTAACAAACATATTAAAAACAACAAACAAAAATAAAACAAGTAAACAAGCACGATGGGGCTCCTGAACTAAAATGTTGTTAAGCAACACTTTGATTCAATCACTGCAATCAGGTGTTTCTGTATCGTCCAATCAGACGTCTGCACCTGCTGACAGGTATGTTGGTCCATGTTCATGGAAAGATGCTCTGATGTGTCTGAGACAGTTTTATTGTTTGATTTGTTCTAATTATTCTCTTCAACTAAAATTCGAAAACAATATTTTTTTCCACCAAATTATAATTTTGTAAATTTTTATTTATTATTAGTTTCTTTAGTTTGTTGCCATTTGAATCTCTGTTGTGAATTTAATCTTTTCTTTAACTGGAGGGTGTGAATGATTGTGAGGACTGTAGCAACACCGGCTAACGTTCCGCTTTGTTTCTGACGCAAACTGCGATTGAAAGCATTCATTTTTTTAATTTCGTTAAAGTTTTGAGTGATTAGTTGCTTGGAATTAACGCGTTAAAGTCCCACCCCCAGTTACTTTTTTACATTTGACATTCTAAAACTTGCAGTTTATCTCAGTAATCTTGATAGTATTTCACATCTAAAAGTACAGGACCGATGGTAGTTTAATGTCTCATTAATATTCACCTCATGAAATACACTTTGTGGCAGAGTGCAGTGTTTATCTTTAATGTTGCCATGGTGATACATCCCATGACTTTTCCTGCACATGCAGAAGTGATGCTTTAAGGTGCTGGTTGGGGTCTTTATTTTCCCCCACGCGGTGTTTTTCTCCAGAGAAAATATCAGGAATGAATGTTGGATCGCCATCGTCTGTGTCTGCTGATGATCCGGTTTCTAAGCGAGGATTTGCATACGAACCTGCAGCTCCTAATCTTTCTGCTTTTTATTCATCTCTTGCAGAATATTGAGCTGAAGGTGGAAGTTGAGAGTCTAAAGAGGGACGGGAGGAGTAGCAGGAGCTTCTGGATAAAGCGCTGTGAGTATTCATCAGGTTCCGTTGGTCCTCAGCTCAGCGCTCGGTCTGCAGAAAAACCCCACCGACGCTCACCTGAAAACTCTCCACAAACGCTTAAGAGGGGTTTCAGATAGAAATGCACGATATTATCGGACCCCTATCGGTATCTGCCTATACCGGCCTTAAAACTGAGACCACCCCACCGATATTTAACCGATGTTTAACCGATGTTTAACCGATGTTTAACCGATATTTAACCGATGTTTAACCGATATTTAACCGATCAGCCAGCTGTTTCTAAAGTCTAAATAAAAAATAAAAAAAAACTTATTCTTCTTCCTCTTCAAAACTTTTTTTTTAAGGGCTAGGGGTGGGGAAAAATATCGATACACTGAAATATCACAATATTTTCATATGCTGATATAATATTGACATTTAAAAAACGCTGTATTTATCTATTTTACCAACGACATCTCGTTAGTAAAATAGATTGATCCCACAATATTTCATTGTTCTGATATGAAATCTCTCAAGAATTCACGAAAATATCGCTTATTTTTTTCATCTGCCGATATCATATTGGCATTTAGAAACACGGTTTCTATCTATTAACTAACAAAATCTGGTGAGAATTTTTAAAATATCGTGAGTTTGTCACAGAACGATCAAATCTCGCAAGATTTTCTAAGCAAAATAGATCGATACCAGGTTTTTTATATCAGCATATGAAAATATCGCAATATTTCAGTGCATCAGTATTTTTCCCATCCCTGCCTTTTAAACAGTCGGAAACGGATAACAAATCTGCTCATTTTTTTCAGCTTTAATATCGGTATCGATATTGGTTATCTGCCACATGGGTTTTGAAATATCGGCATGTCGGATATCGGTCAAAATTCCAATATCGTGCATCAGCAAACGCCCGCTGAAACAGAAACACGCCTCCCATCGGCAGGTTGTCAGTCCTGCAGGAACCTGCAGCCCCTCCCCGGTGGTCTGAGGAACCCCGGGTCAGGACCGAAGCAGCTCTGTGGTGGGACGTCGTGAAGGGGGGGGGGGTGGTGGAAAGGGCAGAGGTGCCTTGTGGTGTGTTGTGTTCATATTGGGGAACTATCTGAGCTGCAGCAGCTGTTTGTGCAGCAGCTGTGGGGGTGTCGGATCAGGAAAGGAGACCGGAAACCCAGACGCCGCCGTCTGAAACCCGACTCATCGGATCCCATCAGCATCAGAGGTGGAAACGTTCACCTCTGAGATGCTGCTGACGGCGGAGGTCTCTGATTGTCCACCAGCGTCTCTATCACGGTGATTTATGGGACAAAACACACAAAAGCGTTAGAAACCAAACGCAGAACATGAAACACGGCTTCTTCACTGTGATGTTCCTCAACGTTTCCTGGTTTTCGGTCTCTGATCATCATGCTGATGCTTTCAGCTGCGTTTAGACGCACGCTTACAGCAAATATGGTTAAAGGGATTCAAACACTCAGATCAGACTTTCTTAAATAAATATTCAGTAATCTTCACACACGTCGAGACTTTTTGACCTGTTGTTTTTATGTCAACATCAACACAATAGCTGAACTAAAGGAGGAAAAAAAGGTTCCTGGTCACCTAAATCCTCAGAATAATTAAATTAAATTAAATTAAGTTCAATCAAATTAAATTAAATTAAATTAAATTTTAATGAATAAATGAATTAAATAAAGAAAAGTTTCCTAAGTCTAATCTAATTTTATTTTTTTTAAGTTTTCTTTTTTATTCTCAATTGTATAAATTCAATTAAATTATTACTTTCTTAATCTAACCTTATTTCACAAAACATTTATAATTATTCAATTTTTCCCTTTTTATTCTAAATCAAATTAAATGAAATTATTTATTTCATCAATCTAATTTAATTTCATTAAACATTATTACATTTTCTATTGTTATTCTAAATTAAACTGAATTGAAATTTTAGTCTATTCCATTTTTCTTTTTAAAATTAAATTGTTTTTTCTATTTCATCAGTTTAATCTAATTTCACTGAGGATTTATGTTATCTAATTTTTCACCTTATTGTAAATTAAATGAAATTGTCATTTTATGCTGTTTATCTCATTTAATTTCCCTAAAAAAATTTGTTTATTTGATTTTTGTTCTTATTCTAAATTAAATTTAATCAAATTAATTTATTAGTTTGTTATTTAATCTAATTAAACTTAACATTTAGTTTTTTTTCCTGAATTCAATTTAATGAAGTTAAATTTAATCATATTAAATTCATATTTTATCATATTGCTGCTGGTTTTTCAGGTTTCTTTGCTTCTGCTGTTTTCCTCATTGCTGCCTTTTAAAGGAGGGCAAAGTTCACTTTGCTGTCACATGCACATTAAAAATATAACTGAAATTGATAATGAAGAAGAAAAAAGGCTGTTTTTTGCTGCTCGGTGACGTCGTCCTCCTGCAGGAGGTCGCTGTCATTAATCAGGAAGTTCAGGCTGTTGTCAAAATAAAGAAAAAAAGCTCCAGATTTCAGCCTGAGAGCAGAAAACGTTGGAGTTCGTGGTTCTGAATCACTTTTCTGTTCCTCTCAGCTTCATAAATAAACTCTGAGGTCACAGTTTACCGTCAGAGCTGAGAGATGTGACCCTCCACAAGCTCCGCCAGACCATAACAATCTCTACCTTGTTCTCTGCAGGAGGTCAGGAGATGTTTCATGTTTCCCTCACAAAAACACGTTTCCTTTAAATTCCTGACAAGACAAACCGTTTATTTTAGATTTTCCTGCTGGAAATAAAAATGTTTCACCAGAAACTGAGACGCTTTCTGTCTGACTGATATCTGACTGATATTCAACTAATGTCTGATATCTGACTGATATTTGACTGATATGACTGATACTCGACTAATGTCTGATATCTGACTGTTTGACTGATATCTGACTGATGTCTGACTGATATCTGACTGATATTTGACTAATGTCTGATATCTGACTGTTGTCTGACTGATATCTGACTGTTGTCTAACTGATATTTGAATGATATCTGTTGTCTGACTGATATCTGACTGATATTTGACTAATGTCTGATATCTGACTGTTGTCTAACTGATATCTGACTGATGTCTGACTGATATTTGATTGATATCTGACCGATATTCGACTAATGTCTGATTTCCAACTGTTGTCTGACTGATATTTGAATGATATTTGTTGTCTGACTGATATTCGACTAATGTCTGATATCTGACTGTTGTCTAACTGATATCTGACTGATGTCGGACTGTTGTCTGACTGATATTTGATATCTGACTGTTCTCTGACTGATATTTGATTGATATCTGACTGTTGTCTGACTGATATTTGAATGATATTTGTTGTCTGACTGATATTCGACTAATGTCTGATATCTGACTGTTGTCTAACTGATATTTGATATCTGACTGTTCTGTGACTGATATTTGATTGATATCTGACTGTTGTCTGACTGATATTTGATATCTGACTGTTCTCTGACTGATATTTGGTTGATATCTGATTGTCGTCTGACTGATATCTGACTGTTCTCTGACTGTTCTCTGACTGATATCTGACTGTTCTCTGACTGATATTTGACTGATATCTGACTGTTCTCTGACTGATATCTGACTGTTCTCTGACTGATATCTGACTGATATCTGACTGTTCTCTGACTGATATCTGACTGTTCTCTGACTGATATTTGACTGATATCTGACTGTTCTCTGACTGATATCTGACTGTTCTCTGACTGATATTTGACTGATATCTGACTGTTCTCTGACTGATATCTGACTGTTCTCTGACTGATATTTGACTGATATCTGACTGTTCTCTGACTGATATTTGACTGATATCTGACTGATGTCTGACTGATGTCTGACTGTTGTCTAACTGATATTTGAATGATATCTGTTGTCTGACTGATATCTGACTGATATTTGACTAATGTCTGATATCTGACTGTTGTCTAACTGATATCTGACTGATGTCTGACTGATATTTGATTGATATCTGACTGATATTTGACTAATGTCTGATATCTGACTGTTGTCTAACTGATATCTGACTGATATCTGACTGATATTTGACTAATGTCTGATATCTGACTGTTGTCTAACTGATATCTGACTGATATCTGACTGATATCTGACTGACTGTCTGTTGTCTGACTGTTTTTCTGTCTCCTGACTGTTCTTACCTGGCAGATCTACCGCTGAGAGCCTGTCCAATCAGAATGAAGCAGAGCTGCAGCGTCGCCTGGCGGAGCGACAGGAGGAAATCCTCCACATGCAGGAGATCCTGGAGACCAAAGTCCAGCTGCTGCAGGAGGTGAGCGCTCGCGCAGAAACACCCGGTCAGTAAAAACCAGTCCGGTGCCTTTAATCTGCTCGTGTTGCGTTCAGGAGGCGGAGCTGGCGCGAGAGGAGGCCCAGCGGATGGCCTCGCTGGCGGACTCCGAGGCCCAGCGATGCCTGGCTCTGGAGAGGGAGATGGTGGAGAGGATGGAGGAGAGCGGAGGCTCAGGTGGAGTCCAGAACCCCCCAGCCTCCACAGAGGCAGACAGGTGACCCTACCGACCATTAATTTAGATTTAGATTTATTATTTTAACATTTGATTAAACTTCATTTCTGTCCCGTCTTTTTCTTTTTGGTATGTTAACCTGATTTATTTAGTTTTGATATACACGAGCAGATACTGATGCTGATACTGATACTGATGCTGATACTGATGCTGATACTGATGGTGATACTGATGCTGATACCGCTGCAGATACTGATGCTGATACTGATGGTGATACTGATACTGATGCTGATACTGATGGTGATACTGATACTGATGCTGATACTGATGCTGATACCGGTGCAGATACTGATGCTGATACTGATGGTGATACTGATACTGATGCTGATACTGATGGTGATACTGACGCTGATACCGTGCAGATACCGATGCTGATACTGATGGTGATACTGATGGTGATACTGATGCTGATTCTGATGGTGATACTGATGCTGATACTGATGGTGATACTGATGCTGATACCGGTGCAGATACTGATGCTGATACTGATGCTGATACTGATGGTGATACTGATGCTGATACTGATGGTGATACTGATGCTGATACTGATGCTGATACTGATGGTGATACTGATGCTGATACTGATGGTGATACTGATGGTGATACTGGTGGTAATACTGATGCTGATACTGATGGTGATACTGATGCTGATACTGATGGTGATACTGATGGTGATACTGATGGTGATACTGATGCTGATACTGATGGTGATACTGATGGTGATACTGATGCTGATACTGATGGTGATACTGGTGGTGATACTGATGCTGATACTGATGCTGATACTGATGCTGATACTGATGCTGATACTGGTGGTGATACTGATGGTGATACTGGTGCTGATACTGATGCTGATACTGATGCTGATACTGATGGTGATACTGATGCTGATACTGATGGTGATACTGATGCTGATACTGATGGTGATACTGATGGTGATACTGATGCTGATACTGATGGTGATACTGATGCTGATACTGATGCTGATACTGGTGGTGATACTGATTCTGATACTGATGGTGATACTGATGGTGATACTGGTGGTGATACTGATGCTGATACTGATGCTGATACTGATGCTGATACTGATGGTGATACTGATGGTGATACTGATGCTGATACTGATGGTGATACTGATGCTGATACTGATGGTGATACTGGTGCTGATACTGATGCTGATACTGATGCTGATACTGATGCTGATACTGATGGTGATACTGATGCTGATACTGATGGTGATACTGGTGCTGATACTGATGCTGATACTGATGCTGATACTGATGGTGATACTGATGCTGATACTGATGCTGATACTGATGGTGATACTGGTGCTGATACTGATGCGGATACTGATGCGGATACCAGTGCAGATACTGGTGCAGATACTGATACTGGTGCAGATACTGGTGCAGATACTGGTGCTGATATTGGTGCTGATACTGGTGCAGATACTGATACTGGTGCAGATACTGATGCTGATACTGATGTGGATACCAGTGCAGATACTGGTGCAGATACTGATACTGATACTGGTGCAGATACTGGTGCAGATACTGATACTGATACTGGTGCTGATATTGGTGCTGATACCGGTGCAGATACTGATACTGGTGCAGATACTGATACTGGTGCAGATACTGGTGCAGATACAGGTGCAGATACCGGTGCAGATACTGGTGCTGATACTGATGCGGATACCAGTGCAGATACTGGTGCAGATACTGATACTGATACTGGTGCAGATACTGATACTGGTGCTGATATTGGCGCTGATACCGGTGCAGATACTGATACTGGTGCAGATACTGGTGCTGATATTGGTGCTGATACCATTCAGATACTGATACTGGTGCTGATATTGGTGCTGATACCGGTGCAGATACTGATACTGGTGCAGATACTGATACTGGTGCAGATACTGGTGCTGATATTGGTGCTGATACTGGTGCAGATACTGGTGCAGATACTGGTGCTGATATTGGTGCTGATACCGGTGCAGATACTGATACTGGTGCAGATACTGGTGCTGATATTGGTGCTGATACCGGTGCTGATACCGGTGCAGATACTGGTGTAGATACTGGTGCAGATACTGGTGTAGATACTGGTGCAGATACTGGTGTAGATACCGGTGCTGATACCGGTGCAGATACTGATACTGGTGCAGATACTGGTGCTGATATTGGTGCTGATACCATTCAGATACTGATACTGGTGCTGATATTGGTGCTGATACCAGTGCAGATACTGATACTGGTGCAGATACTGATATTGGTGCAGATACTGGACCTGACCCTCTGGTCTCCTGGTCTCTCTGTGACAGGTTGGAGGAGCTGAAGCAGCAGAATCGTGATCTGGGTCTGCAGGTCCAGGACCTGGAGGTCCAGGTCCAGGTCCTTTCATCGTCTCTGAAGAGGACAGAGCGAGAGGCGGAGGTAACGCCCCCCCACCCCCACCCCCACACCCCCCACACCAAACACGACACGTCACACGGGCTTCACTCAGTCCTGAATCTGGGCCGAGCCAGATCTGCAACAGCCAATAAAAAACCTTCTACAGATCCAGATCCAGATCCAGATCCGGGCTCTGAAGGTGACCCGGTCACCCCGTTACCCCCCCCCCTCATGTCCTGGCTCTGACCAGCGCTGCATGCCTCAGATAATGTGGGTCAGTGGAGCCATCAGGATCAGACATGTGGGACATGTGGGACATGTTACCTGGAGACCAGCTCTGACAACCGGTCTCGTATCTGGTCCCCCGGATCTGAGTGGACCAGATATCAGACTGGTCCACCGGGTCCACCGGGTCTGCCCGGTCTGCCCGGTCTGCCGGGTCCACCGGGTCTGCCGGGTCTGCCGGGTCCACTGGGTCTGCCGGGTCTGCCGGGTCCACTGGGTCTGCCGGGTCTGCCGGGTCCACTGGGTCTGCCGGGTCTGCCGGGTCCACTGGGTCTGCCGGGTCTGCCGGGTCCACTGGGTCTGCCGGGTCCACCGGGTCCGCCGGGTTTTATGATGTCAGAGTTCCTGTTTTCACGTTTCTGTTTCTCTTTATTCACTCGAAGATAAACAAGTTTCTCAGAGGAATGTTCTGCTTATGGACCAGTTCCAGTACCAGTACCAGACCGGTTCCAGTTCTGGTACCAGATCAGTTCCAGTTCCGGTACCGGTACCGGACCGGTTCCAGTTCTGGTACCAGACCAGTTCCAGTACCAGTACCAGTACCGGACCGGTTCCAGTTCTGGTACCAGATCAGTTCCAGTTCCGGTACCGGTACCAGTACCAGATCAGTTCCAGTTCCAGTACCGGACCAGTTCTAGTTCCAGTACCTGACCAGTTCCAGTACCGGTATCGGTACCGGACCGGTTCCAGTTCTGGTACGGGATCAGTTCCAGTTCCGGTACCGGTACCAGTACCAGACCAGTTCCAGTTCTTGTTCCGGTCCAGTTCCAGTACCAGTACCGGACCGGTTCCAGTTCTGGTACCAGATCAGTTCCAGTTCCGGTACCGGTACCAGTACCAGACCAGTTCCAGTTCTTGTTCCGGTCCAGTTCCAGTTCTTGTTCCGGTCCAGTTCCAGTTCTTGTTCCGGTCCAGTTTCAGTTCTTGTTCCGGTCCAGTTCCAGTTCTTGTTCCGGTCCAGTTCCAGTTCTTGTTCCGGTCCAGTTCCAGTTCCAGTACAGGACCAGTTCCAGTTCTTGTTCCGGTCCAGTTCCAGTTCTTGTTCCGGTCCAGTTTCAGTTCTTGTTCCGGTCCAGTTCCAGTTCTTGTTCCGGTCCAGTTCCAGTTCTTGTTCCGGTCCAGTTCCAGTTCTTGTTCCGGTCCAGTTCCAGTTCTTGTTCTGGTCCAGTTCTCTCTGCAGCAGCTTCTCGTGCCCCTGCTCATCTCTGATGTTACACTCTGCAGACTTATCAGCGTATTTGGTCTCCGTGTCCTGACGTTGGCGGTTCTCCGCTCTGCGCCTCCTCCCCCAGGCAGGAATGTGTGTTTGCTCCTGGTTCTGAGGAGGAGGCGGTGGGGTGGGGGGGCACCTCCTCGGCCCGCCTGGCCATCAATCCGCCGTCGCTCTGTCGTGTCCCGGCTTCTCTGAGGAACATAAACGCCCCGTCAGCGCTGTGTGCCGCTTCTCTCTGATTAGGATTAATTGATCTTTGATTGCGCGGCTCGTTGTGGCTGATCGGCGTTTGCCGTGACGCTGACGGAGAACTGATGAGGGAACATCCATCCTGCTGCGGTGGATGAAGATGAGCTGGGGGAGGAAGGTGATATCTGCTCTCCATGGTCCTGATTACAGCGTCATGGTGACCTTCCTCCTCCTCCTCCTCCTCCTCCTCCTCCTCCTCCTCTGGGTGACGGCTGGACCGATGCCTCTGGGAAAACCACGAATCATTCCACACTGACAGCATGGAAACTTTAACGAAGCTGGCCTCTTTCCTCCCGCTGAGGTGGAAACTTGTTCTGGGATTAGAGACCTGCTCAGAAATGCTTCTTTTCAGACGTGATGAAGAGGAAGATGACCGAAGAGTCTTTCTCATTGCTGATGATGTCATGCTGCCACTGCTGTACAGCAGAAGGCAGAATATTTCTGTTCTAACCCGACTAACTCGTCCCAGGGCTCTGCCAGCACCCCCACAAAAGTTATATCAAAACGTGCGTCTCGGCCGGGATCGGTGTCAAATCCGTTCTGCTGTACAAATGTCTAACGGTGTTTACGAAACTAGCAAAAACAACAACAACAACAACAAAAAACCTGCTTTTTGGTCCCATAGGAATGAATGGGATTTGGGTGAAATCAGCTGAAAAAAAACCAAAACCCAGGTCACTTTGGAGCTCCATAGCTCAGCCATACCATCACACAGAACCATCATTCAAAGTTTAAACGGGTCGCAAAAGATTCAGCTTTTCAAGAATTTCTCTTCAACTTCATACGTTTAACCATTTTTGAATTATGGCAGTCTAAAAAACATTAAAATCTTCAAAACTCAGAGTTTCCAGCTTCACTCTATTTACACTCTAACTTAAAAAACTTCCCCTCCTTTCAGCCTCTGTATCTTCAGCATAACTTCAGCTAGAAATGCCATTCAAACTTTAAACAGCTCGTAACAGACATTACTGCAAGAATATTCATTTTCAACTTCATATCTGTAACCATTTTTGAGTTATGGCCTTCCCAAAACATGAAAAATTTACATTTTCAGGCCAAAGTTTCTCAACAACTTTTTGGGGGGTAAACAAATGCCCATAACTTCGAGAGTTTTCATCACACAGAGATCAAATTTACATCATTTCGTAGCTACGAGCAACATCTTTATTGAGCTCACCACAAAAAAAATCTGTCAGACTTCCTGTTCTCGAGCTACGGCTCTCCAACGCAAACAAAGTCATCACTTTCCTCCTATTAAACCCCATTCAGTTTGTTAAACTTGATCCAAAGCGTCATGTGTATTAAACTTGCCACTGTTTAAATTCTGTTCACAGTGGAATAAAATAAAATACATTTCTGAGTTCCTCAAAGCCTCGTGGCGCTCACGGTGAAAAAAACTATTCTGATATCTCTTACAGTTTTCTCTCAGGGGACGGTTGTTCAGGAAGTGTGCACAGGCTTTTTTCAGTGGAGTTCTAATCCATAAAGTCTGCGTGACTGTTAGTTTTTCAGGTTCCAGTTTGATTTCAGGCCCTTTGAGTTTTCTTTTCTCCAAAATAAAATGTAAATGTCACAATACACTGCCACACCTACCTCATCTGAATTGTCGTCCTTCTGCGAGTGAAAATCTAAATTTGTTGAAACCGCGGATGATCGTAAAACTTTTTGTTCTTACTCGGTGCTCCTTTGTGCTCGAGCGCTCCAATTTTTACATGCGATCCCCATATTTGTCTGCTATAAATGACAAACACTTGGACTTCTACTACATACAGCATCACAGATTTGTTAAATGAATGACAAATATAAAGAGGTGTGTTGTTACAACCTCCCCCAGCACCCGGGCGAGTTGTAACACTACTTGGGGACGGATGTAACAATCAAATTATTATGATTAAAAAAAGATTCACACTAATAAAGCATTTTAATGAAAAATAAAGAAGGAACCATACAGTTGTGAGACTACAAAAATAATAGAGTATAAATTTGATACCAGAAAATTTATACAATAAAATCTCTGTATGACATAAACTAAATTAGGTGTTGTGTTTATATTTTGTAGCTTGAAACAAGTTAATGTGGGAATGTCATTAGGACACTCTGGAGATCCATGAAACAACTTACATGTCGCTTTTGAGAGGTGAAGATGTGAAAAAGCTACGTGGTAAGAAGCCTAAAAATCAACTGAACAGTTGAACTGTGTACTTTAGCTGCAGAAATACTAGAAAAAGATCAACTAAGAACGTGTTTATATACCTAAAAAACATTTTTTTGGTTTTGTTTTGGGGGTTTTTTTGGATCTAGAACAGTTTTTTACTCAGACACCAGGCTTTACCAGTGAGCTCAATTTTTAAGTGGACACAAACTGTGTTGATGACATCATCACAGCTCCTTTCTAACTAGTTAAACTAAGTGTTACAACTATCCCCAATCTCACCCTACACATTAATTTAATATTATATTTAGTCAGATATCCCATAGAAGCGAGATGGTAATGACATTTTACAGTTTTTAGCTAACTGTGCTAAACTGGTAGAGTTAGCATAAATAATTTTTTAGCTAGATGGAGCTGTACAATGTTTTTATACGAATATGAAGTTTTTACGCTAAAATCTTTACATATCTCTAAACTACAAGCTGTTTGGTGATGACGTGTAATAAAATATCCTGCAACTTGTCAGTGTAAATGAGGAAAAAAACTTGTTCCAGTATTTAAACATCTGTCTTTCTTCTGTCCAGCATGAGCTGGAGTTGCAGCACAAACTGACACAGTTAAAGAATCAGATTTGAAATAAACTTTATTAATCTAAAAACGTTTAACGTGGCAGTAATGACTGCAACATTAAGGGACAGATGGATTTATTTTAAAATTAGTTAATGGATTAGACATTTTTGTCAAATATATTCAGAAATCACAAATTCTTTTGTATTTTAAAGAATTGATAAAACAAAACTGCACAATTTTATCATTTTTTTTTTAGCAAAAAGAGATTTTTTGAGCCATGTCTTCATTCTTGATTTCTTCTCATATTTTACTCTATTAATGTGAGTACGCATAAAAATCACCAAAACAAGTATTTTCATGTTTACATCAGCAACAAAGCATTCAGAAAACTGAGACAGCTCATTTTCTGTAATTAAAAAATGCTTGTGTTTCCGTCCACATCAACAAAAACCTGCAACTTTCAACACTTTCTATCATCTGAAGAAGATTATTGATTTATACCGAAAGAGGAAAATTAAAAGGGTCTGTTTGTCCTGACAGAATAATAAATGTTTGTTGAAGGGAAACTGCAGCAGAGCAGAAACCCCCGTTTTACTGGAAATGGTTCGGTCCAGGCTGCAGCGAGAGGTCTCACTCCTACACTGAAATCAGGACTGTGGTTCTGCTAAATCTTTCTCAGGATCACTCAAAATATCTGACAGAAACAGAACAGAATCACAAGTATGAGACATTTTTATACCGATGTCTGTTCATCAGGGTTCATGTCCATAAAACACTTTAAATCAGCAGCACCTTGAAATCTTGAACACATCACCACGTTTTCAGAGAAGCGTCTGTTGGTGCTTTCAGAGTAAAACTAGCTCAAAGTGAAACTGAAAATATTTTTATTTCAGACAAAAGATTTGGTTTTGAGAACAATTGAATGCAGGGATGCACGAAAAGATCAGCCCCCTATCGGTATCAGCCTATATCTGCCTTAAAACTTAGTGTTAAGTTTTAAGGCAGATAACCACCAATATTTAACTGATATTGAACTTATCAGCCCAGTTTAAGTCTAAAAAAAACAACCCAAAAAACGTATTTTTTTACAGACTTTTACATTTCTAAAGACTAGGGGTGGGAAAAATATCGATAGACTGAAATATCGCGAGATTTTCATATGCTGATATCATATTGACATTTAAAAATGTGGTGTTCATATATTTTACTCACGAAATCTTGCGATATTTCATCATTTTGTCGCGAAATCCCGCGGGAATTCATGAAATATCGTGAGATTTTGTCAGTAAAAAAGATCGATGCCACTTTTTTAAATATCAATTTCATATCGGCATATGAAGTTATCACAATATTTCAGTGGATCGATAGTTTTTTCCCTCCCCTTTTTTCAAAGTGTCGGAAATGGATAACAAAACTGCAATTTGCAATGACTGCTTATTTTTTCAGTTTTAATATTGGTATCGATATCGGTTATTGGCCACACGAGTTTTTAAATATCGGCATATCGGATATCAGCCAAAATTCCAAAATGATGCATCCCTAATCGAATGTCTTTTCTAATTAAATATCAGGATTGTTTTATTTCCTTTGCCACACGAGGAAAATAAATACTTTATTTGTCTTTTCACTTATATAATTCACAAACATGCAAATAGAAAATAATAATAATTAGATATTAATATGGAAGCATATTACAACTGCTTACAAAGAACATCTATTTATCTTCCTATCTATCAGAATTTATTAAATAAAGATTTTTTTAAGTGATCGACTGATTTTGATTCGTTCTGTTTTTTTCTTTTACAAAATACAAATAAAACTTTTTTCAATTTCCTTGTTAATTCAGACAAGAAAATGATCAGGGGATGCTTCTGAAATAAAATCTAGTACACTTTAAGTTACAAAATTTCTCAAAATGCTGCACATAAAAAATGCTCAGCAATAAAAAAAATAGCTTCACCAGCTCTTAATAAAAGTTTTTTTTTTAATCAAATTAAATACATAAAGTTAAATACAGAACATAAAAGAATACAGAAAAACATATTTTCATAATTTAACAGAATAATAAATTCCAGCTTAGTTTTTTCTGAATCAGAGGCCGTTCTTCGCTCCTGGGTCTGTAGGTTCCGCTGAGTGACGCATCCTCTCACTCATAGACGATCTTTGTGTCAGCGCTGCCGCTGTGCCGCAGAACTGCCGCAAACAGCCGCTCCCTCCGTCCGCAGCTGCTGCGCCCGCGGCCGCTGTCGGTGCTCAGAGATCGGGTCGGGGACCCGGACAGAGACCGGGTCGGGGACCCGGACTGAGACCGGGGAACCTTCAGACCGTCGTGGAGGTGGAACACCGCGCGTGTTTGCGCGTGTTCGTGGCGGATCCTCCGCGCGGAGATGCTGTCACGAGGCGGCGGCAGGAAGCGTCGCGAGGACACCGGAGCCGGAGTGACGACATCTGGACGGACGTGGAGGAAGTGAAAGTGGACATCTGAGTTAGTGACGTCAGCGCAGCTGGATGCTGCAGCTGACGTCACAGACAGCTCTTGTCACGTGCATCTGTCTCCTCAAGGACCAGACCGGTCTGACTGGACCCGGTCTGTGACGACATCTGGAACCGGATCAGGGTCCTCAGACCAGGAGGCGCCGCGATCCACCTTTGAGACCTGAACCTGACCTGCTGGAGGATCCTGAACCTGCTGGACCCCCCAGACCCGCTGGAGGATCCTGAACCTGCTGGACCCCCCAGACCTGCTGGAGGATCCTGATCCTGCTGGACCCCCCAGACCTGCTGGAGGATCCTGAACCTGCTGGACCCCCCAGACCCGCTGGAGGATCCTGAACCTGCTGGACCCCCCAGACCCGCTGGAGGATCCTGATCCTGCTGAAGGATCCTGAACCTGCTGGACCCCCCAGACCTGCTGGACCCCCCAGACCCGCTGGAGGATCCTGAACCTGCTGGACCCCCCAGACCTGCTGGAGGATCCTGAACCTGCTGGACCCCCCAGACCCGCTGGAGGATCCTGATCCTGCTGGACCCCCCAGACCCGCTGGAGGATCCTGATCCTGCTGGACCCCCCAGACCCGCTGGAGGATGCTGGATGTGGGGAAGATGAGCGAGTCCTGCAGGATCTGCGCGCGGGTTCTTTGCGGGAACCAGCGGCGCTGGATCTTCCACCCGGGGGCCAAACTGAACCTGCAGGTCCTGCTGTCCCACGTCCTGGGCCGGGACCTGGTCCGGGACGGCCGTGGGGAGTTCGCCTGCTCCAAGTGCGCCTTCATGCTGGACCGCGTGTACCGCGTGGACACGGTGATGGCGCGCGTGGCGGCGCTGTCCCTGGACCGCCTGCACCGGCTCCTGCAGGAGAAGGACCGGCTCCGGCACTGCATCGGGGGCCTCTACCGCCGGAACAACGCCGGGGAGCGGGGGGCCGGGGACCGGGGGCCGGCCCGCCCGGGGCCAGGTCTGGCACCGAGGACGGGCCTGAGGACCCCCCGGCGGTGGATCTGGCAGCCCTGCACGACGCCGGGTACTCGGACATGGTCCGGGAGGATCTGGCTTACTCCGTGTACGAGTCCTGGGCCGATAAGGAGGACCTGGTCCTGGAGCAGGTCCACCAGTGTCCCGGACCGGACCCACTGAGACCGCGGCGGTGTCGGGGGTGCGCCGCGCTCCGCGTGCCCGACTCCGACTACGAGGCGGTCTGCAAGGTGCCCAGGAGGGCGGGACGCAGGAGCACGTCCTGCGGTCCGTCCACCCGCTACTCAGCACCCGCGCAGGGGACGGAGGACACGTCCAGACCCGCGCAGGGGACGGAGGACTCGTCCAGACACGCGCAGGGGACAGAGGACACGTCCAGACCCGCGCAGGGGACGGAGGACTCGTCCAGACCCTCTGCAGCGTCACAGGCCGTCCTGGAGGGTCCTTCAGCCGGGACGGAGACGGACAAGACGTCCTGCGAGCGGCGGAGCCCCAGTCCAGCCTCGTCCGTGGAGTCCCTGGACGCCGGCTGCACCCCCACCCTCTGTAAAACCAGAGAGGACGTGGATCCAGAGGAGCCCCCGTGGGACAACCCCCCCAGTGAGACCTCCGTCTCCGGGCTGGACGGGACGCTGAGTGTCCTGCAGGATTCGGAGTACCGGCCCGTAAAACCCCGCAGGGGCAGCAGGATCCCGGTCCTGGTCAAAGCCAGACCAGGGCGGGGCCCGTCTCCTCACCCCCCCATCAGGTCGCCCGGCGGGGGGGCAGCCGACTACGACATATACCCTCAGCAGACGGTCCCGGAGGTGCTGGTCCCCTGTCCCCCACAGGACCTGGAGGCAGAGCTGGCGGAGATGGAGGACGAGTGGACGGACGAT
>JALJCO010001669.1:0-2500 GCA_023101725.1 Atherinomorus stipes | reverse complement strand
CACCTGTAGTCCGTCTGTAGTCCATCTCTAGTCCGTCTCTAGTCCACCTGTAGTCCGTCTGTAGTCCACCTGAAGTCCGTCTCTCTAGTCCATCTCTAGTCCGTCTCTAGTCCACCTGTAGTCCGTCTCTAGTCCACCTCTAGTCCATCTCTAGTCCGTCTTGAGTCCGTCTCTAGTCCATCTCTAGTCCATCTCTAGTCCATCTCTAGTCCACCTGTAGTCCAAGGTCTGCAGTCCATCTCTAGTCCGTCTCTAGTCCATCTCTAGTCCGTCTCTAGTCCACCTGTAGTCCGTCTCTAGTCCACCTCTAGTCCATCTCTAGTCCATCTCTAGTCCGTCTCTAGTCCGTCTCAGTCCGTCTCTAGTCCGTCTCTAGTCCGTCTCTCGTCCATCTCTAGTCCGTCCCTAGTCCGTCTCTCGTCCATCTCTCGTCCATCTCTAGTCCGTCTCTAGTCCGTCTCTCGTCCATCTCTAGTCCGTCTCTAGTCCACCTCTAGTCTGTCTCTAGTCCGTCTCTAGTCCGTCTCTAGTGTGTCTCTCGTCCACCTCTAGTCCGTCTCTGTCCGTCTCTAGTCCTCGCTGCTCGTGAAAATGCTGGAATCTCCATGGCAACGAGTGGACTCTTCCCTTGACGGCTTCCATGGAACCTGCAGCATCTCTGAGCAGAACTCCGGATTTCCCGTTTCTCAGCTTTTTTTATTTCCTGATGAATGTGTGGCGTTCAGGAGCTGCAGCTCGCCCTGGAAACGGCACGAACGGCGCTGCAGGAGAGAGAGGAGCAGCTGAGGGAGAGCGAGGATGAACAACAGAGGGAGAAGGAGGAGAGAGAGAGGAGCATCAGGGAGCTGAGAACATCCCTGCAGACCAGAGAACAGCTGGTGGGAGGTCAGTGAACGCACCACTGAACCGTGAACATTCCAGTGTCCTGTGAATGCACCATAATTAGAGGAAGATGCATTTAAGTGTGTGCGTGTGATGGTGCGTTCAGGGTGGTGTGATGCGTTCATGCTCTGTCTCCCATCGTTCAGGACTACTCTGAGATGTTGGAGGACCAGAAGGAGAACAGAGACTTCTGCTTCCAGAAACTCCGCCAGAGAATAAAAGAGAGAGACCGAGCGCTGGAGGTAAACGCATCACACACGAGGAGACGCAGGAAAAGCGGAGGTTCAGGTCAGGGAGGAGGAGGAGGAGGATGGAGGATGATGAAGGAGGAGGATGGAGGAGGAGGAGGATGGAGGATGATGAAGGATGATGATGATGATGATGGAGGATGATGAAGGATGATGATGATGATGATGGAGGATGATGAAGGATAATGATGATGATGATGGAGGATGATGAAGGATGATGATGAAGGATGATGATGAGGATGAAGGATGATGATGATGATGATGG
Organism: Atherinomorus stipes; assembly: GCA_023101725.1. NCBI lineage: Eukaryota > Metazoa > Chordata > Actinopteri > Atheriniformes > Atherinidae > Atherinomorus > Atherinomorus stipes. The sequence goes on along the minus strand of JALJCO010001669.1, from coordinate 1,105 downwards.
AGGATGATGATGATGAGGATGGAGGATGATGATGAAGGATGATGAAGATGGAGGATGATGATGATGAGGATGAAGGATGATGATGATGAAGGATGAGGAGGATGAGGATGCAGGATGATGATGATTTGAAGGATGATGAGGATGCAGGATGATGATGATGATGATGATGATGGAGGATGATGATGATGATGATGATGAAGGATGAAGATGATGATGATGAAGGATGATGAGGATGAATGATGATGATGATGGAGGATGTTGATGATGATGAGGATGATGAGGATGATGATGATGAGGGATGAAAAGGATGATGAGGATGAAGGATGATGATGATGAGGATAATGATGAGGATGAGATGAGGATGAAGGATGATGATGATGATGAGGATGATGAAGGATGATGATGATGATGATGAAGGATAATGATGATGAGGATAATGATGATGATGAGGATGATGATGATGATGATGATATGAAGGATGATGATGAGGATAATGATGATGATGATGAGGATAATGATGAGGATGATGATGATGATGATGATGATGAAGGATGATGATGAGGATAATGATGATGATGATGAGGATAATGATGAGGATGATGATGAGGATGGAGGATAATGATGAGGATGATGATGAGGATGGAGATAATGATGAGGATGATGATGATGATGATGATGATGATGATGATGATGATGATGAAGGATGATGATGATGATATGCAGGATGATGATGAAGGATGATGATGAGGAGGAGAGATGAGGATGATGATGAAGGATGATGATGAAGAATGATGATGATGATGGAGGATGATGATGATGATGATGAAGGATGATGATGATGATGATGATGGAGGATGATGATGATGATGATGAAGGATGATGATGATGATGATGAAGGATGATGATGATGATGATGAAGGATGATGATGATGATGATGAAGGATGATGATGATGATGATGATGATGGAGGATGATGATGATGATGATGAAGGATGATGATGATGATGATGATGAGGATGATGATGAGAGGATGATGATGATGATGATGATGATGATGATGATGATGAGGATGATGATGATGATGATGATGAGAATGATGATGAGG
>JALJCO010001666.1:245000-420351 GCA_023101725.1 Atherinomorus stipes | reverse complement strand
CTACGTATTGCTGTTAAAACTCCGACGTCTCCACCGCTGTTTCTGCTCTGTTTTGGTGGTTATCTAACAGCTTCCGGGTCATAGTCACATGACATGCGACACAAACGCTTCCTCATATTAGTAGTTCAGCAATAAACAACGCTGACATGTAACAGAGTATTTATAATAATAAAACCAAACATTCTATGTTAATATATACAAGAAAACTACATTAAATAGAGAGAAAAACAACGTGCAAACACTGACTTCCGGCGTCGCCATAGCAACGTAGCAACAGAGTGCCGAGCTACGCCAGCTACAGTCACTTCTGATTGGTTCTCTCCGGTTCACTTTCCTCCTGTTAGTCCCGCCTCTCGTCTCACATTGGAAATCTGTCTCCAACGGAGGAACCAGACCGACCTGCCGTGTATCTCATACATGGTCTTAGTCAGGCTGGTGTACCAGGCAAGCTGGGAAGCCCCGCGGGGCTCCGCCTGGAGGACTGCTGGGCCTCTGCAGGTTTATATCCAGACCAGACCTGCTGGACCAGACCTGTTTGTTAAAGGAGCCCTATCATGAAAAATGGACTTTTAAGAGCTTTTCAGCATGTCAGTGTGTTATTTCCTCATCAAGAAATGATTTAAATCGTTATTTTTCTTCATTCATGCATATTTGAGTAATCTACATGAATATTTAAACCAACCGCTACCTCCCTGCAAACGGCTGACTACCCACTTTTACGTTACATATGAACGTGGCACCAATCACGAAAGTCCAAATGCGCATGCTCAGTATCGTAGCAAGACGCCCTCTGTTGAACAGAAACTCAGAGAATCCTATACACACTCTCTGAGGAAGAAACTAACACCTGCTGGAAGATTTCCTCAGAGACAAGCAGCCATCAGCTAACAGACGTTTGATCCAGAGTTCAGGAGAATTTTCTTCATTTTTTCTTCTTTTTTTTAAGCTCTAGAGGACAGCAAGTTGGGGAAAATGCAGTTACGTTCAGCGTGGTTATGTTCAGTGTGGGAGTTTATTTGTTGTACCTACTGGATGAATCGACTTGCCAGAAGTGGTTGGATTATAACTTCAGGAGCAGGGAAAAAAAACTCAACTTCGTGTGTGAACTTCACTCCTGACAACTTCATGAATCTCGACAGTAAAGTGTTTTTTCTCTGGGATTACTTCTGAAACCTGACGCAGTTCCTGCTATAAAAACGCGCATGGACAGACAGCACTGGTGAGTCAACACATCTCTCAGCTCAATGCTAACTGTTAGCCTATGATTTGTTCGCTAATTTACTTACTTGTCAGGGGTCTCTGTGGTACTTCTGTGGTACTGCGTGTACTTCAAACTCCATATCAGACTCTGGGTCGAGCGCATACAGCTCCATAACAGGCTGGTCTGTTTGATCCCGTCGATCGGAGTCCGATTATCCATCAATGTTTACAAGATCCATGTGAGTGCTGCTTAGCTCAGCGCTAACTGTTAGCCTATGATTTGTTCGCTAAATTACTTGCTTGTCGGGGGTCTCTGTGGTACTTCTGTGGTACTGCGTGTACTTCAAACTCCATATCAGACTCTGGGTCGAGCGCATACAGCTCCATAACAGGCTGGTCTGTTTGATCCCGTCGATCGGAGTAATTATCCATCAATGTTTACTACTAACATCCACATGAGAGCTGCCGGTGCCGGTGCTACAGACAATTCTGTGACCCTTCAGAATCAGTGTCTCTTCCGGGGCGACGTCATGAAATGGGCGTAAAACATGCTGCAATTGGTCGAGAGCTCCGTGGTTCAGTACAGTCAGCCATCTTACTTCCGTGTTGGAAATTAGATGCATCGAAAAACTAATATTTAACACCAAATTAGTTTCTATAGTAACGATGGGAACATATCTAGCTTATAAATGCCTATATTTGACTTTTGGAACATTTGAAAAGCATGATACAGCTCCTTTAAACCAGACCTGTTAGTTGAACCAGACCTGCTGGACCAGACCTGCTGTACTAGACTTGCTGGACCAGACCTGTTAGTTTAACCAGACCTGTTTGCTGGACCAGACCTGTTTGTTAAACCAGACCTGTTTGCTGGACCAGACCTGCTGGACCAGACCTGTTAGTTTAACCAGACCTGTTTGTTGAACCAGACCTGTTAGTTTAACCAGACCTGTTTGTTGAACCAGACCTGTTAGTTTAACCAGACCTGTTTGTTGAACCAGACCTTTTAGCTGAACCAGACCTGTTCGCTGAACCAGACCTGCTGGACCAGACCTGCTGTACTAGACTTGCTGGACCAGACCTGTTAGTTTAACCAGACCTGTTTGCTGGACCAGACCTGTTTGTTAAACCAGACCTGTTTGCTGGACCAGACCTGCTGGACCAGACCTGTTAGTTTAACCAGACCTGTTTGTTGAACCAGACCTGTTAGTTTAACCAGACCTGTTTGTTGAACCAGACCTTTTAGCTGAACCAGACCTGTTCGCTGAACCAGACCTGCTGGACCAGACCTGTTAGTTTAACCAGACCTGTTTGTTGAACCAGACCTTTTAGCTGAACCAGACCTGTTCGCTGAACCAGACCTGCTGGACCAGACCTGTTTGCTGGACCAGACCTGCTGGACCAGACCTGTTTGTTGAACCAGACCTTTTAGCTGAACCAGACCTGTTCGCTGAACCAGACCTGCTGGACCAGAGAGACCTGGTCCTGTTAGTCGGCCGGTAGAACTGGACTCGTTGACCTTCAGGGAACCTTGATCTGGGTGGTTGGTGGGTCGGGTCTTCATCTGCTGAGGATGATGAGTGTAAACCGGTGGAGGAGGAAGGTTTCAGCCTCCTCATCTTCATCATCATCGTCTTCATCATCAGGAGGGATCATCTTCTTCTCTCCTGCTTTACTGCAGCTGCACGGTGATGGTGATGATGATGATGATGATGATGATGATGATGATGATGGCAGTAGGTGAGCTTCCTTATGGTTAGTCCAGAATTTCAAAAGCCCAGCTCCCACCAGCGGCTCTGGGTCTGGGTCAGGGTCAGGTCTGGGTCTGGGTCTGGGTCTGGGTCTGGGTCAGGGTCAGGATCAGGTCTGGGTCTGGGTCTGGGTCTGGGTCAGGTCTGGGTCTGGGTCAGGATCAGGTCTGAGTCTGGGTCTGGGTCTGGGTCAGGTCTGGGTGTGGGTGTGGGTCTAGATCTGGGTCAGGGTCAGGTCTGGGTCTGGGTCTGGGTCTGGGTCTGGGTCTGGGTCAGGGTCAGGGTCAGGATCAGGTCTGGGTCTGGGTCTGGGTCTGGGTCTGGGTCAGGGTCAGGATCAGGTCTGGGTCTGGGTCTGGGTCAGGTCTGGGTGTGGGTCAGGATCAGGTCTGGGTCTGGGTCTGGGTCAGGGTCTGGGTCTGGGTCAGGGTCAGGGTCAGGGTCAGGGTCTGGGTCTGGGTCTGGGTCAGGTCTGGGTCTGGGTCAGGATCAGGTCTGGGTCTGGGTCTGGGTCTGGGTCAGGTCTGGGTGTGGGTGTGGGTCTAGATCTGGGTCAGGGTCAGGTCTGGGTCTGGGTCAGGGTCTGGGTCTAGATCTGGGTCAGGGTCAGGTCTGGGTCTGGATCTGGGTCTAGGTCTGGGTCTGGGTCTAGATCTGGGTCAGGTCTGGGTCTGGGTCTGGGTCAGGGTCAGGTCTGGGTCTAGATCTGGGTCTAGGTCTGGGTCTGGGTCTAGATCTGGGTCAGGTCTGGGTCTGGGTCAGGTCAGGGTCAGGTCTGGGTCTAGATCTGGGTCAGGTCTGGGTCTGGTTTTAGATCTGGGTCTGATCTGGGTCAGGGTCAGGTCTGGGTGTGGGTCTAGATCTGGGTCTGATCTGGGTCAGGGTCAGGTCTGGGTCTGGATCTGGGTCTGATCTGGGTCAGGCTCAGGTCTGGGTCTGGGTCTAGATCTGGTTCAGGTCTGGGTCTAGATCTGGGTCAGGTCTGGGTCTGGGTCTAGATCTGGGTCTGATCTGGGTCAGGCTCAGGTCTAGGTCTGGGTCTAGATCTGGTTCAGGTCTGGGTCTAGATCTGGGTCAGGTCTGGGTGTGGGTCTGGGCCCGATTAGGTGTTTTTGTGTCTCCACAGTTAAAAACTGGGACAGGTGCCCTTAAATCCGATCCGACCCGCCCTAGTTTTTCGGTTCCCCTCTGTAGGGGTACTGGTCTAACTGATCCGGACCAAAGAGGCGGAGCTTAACACTCAGCAATCCAGCGATTGGCTGATGAAATCCGTCACTTCCCGCGTGACCCGGCGTGAAAACAAACATTCTTTGTTTCTGTCTCTGTGGTTAAAAGGCGTTGCACTGCGATGATGTCACACCATCACGTAGCAGCGCGATCCGGTTAGTACTCCCCCTCCAGGGTCAAGGTTTGCTGTGGGGACGCGACGTGAAATCCACATATCCGTACCAGAACCCACTTGACCCGGCCCGACCCAGACCCGCGAGTGGAAACGGGGCTTGGTTCCTACACGATCTCGGTAAACAGCTGTAACAGCTGTGGGACTTTTTAAATATGGTGGGCTGGAAATAGGGGAGATCACGCAAGGGGGCGGGGCTTAACAGTTCTACCAATCACCAAACGGCTACGTATTTCAGCTCCTACGGAAACCTGCGGATAGGAGCTAAAACGGTTCTAGAGACTGAGGGCTGAGGTTCCTATGTGTCCGAATGCTGCAAAAAAACAGCCTGGTTCCTGAAAAGGTTCTAGGAACTTCAAAAGGTTCCTACAGTCTGAAAGCACCTTTTGATTGAGGGGGGGGGTAACATACAAAATTGACTTTTTTGAGCTTTTAATTATGTTAGCATGTCATCCCCTTCCCATAAAACATGCCCCGGAGGTTACTTTGACTCATTCACGCATATTTAAGAAATCCCTGAATCTCCTACATAGCACCCCCATACCAGGAAGCTCCTCCCCCTCCCTTACTGAGGGGGAGGGGCCACCAGAGCATGAGCGTGCTGTGATGACTGGAGTGGGCATGTCAGAAACCGCAGGAGCATCTTGAATTGACAGCAGTGAATTTTTAAGGCACAGACGTAACACAGACGTAATAACAATGTTACCATGACAACAACAGCTAATTTTAGTGTGTGTGTTTAATAAACAACACAGTCACACTGCGTTTTAAAGAAAAAAAAGACCCCCAAGAGACCGTAAAATTCAATAACAGCAATTCGGTGCTGTTAACACTTGGAAATGATGATCAGAAAATCTTTTATATAGAAGTTTAGTAAACAACAATGGTAATGGACGCCGCCATCTTTAAATCTACAATCTCGGGGTCCTCTGCAAATTACCAGCTCGTATCTGGGAAAAACGAGTTCATCACGTCACTTCCTCGGAAAATTACCTCGGAAAAAGAAGCTCCGAGACAACTGGAACGCACGATAGCATTTTGCTAAATCTGGTATATTTACAGAGAAATTCTGTTCATTAATATACACTGTCCCATTAAAATAAAGTCTTCAAGAGTGTAAACATGTTTATTCCTGCTGTAAACATGTTTATTTCTACTGTAAACATGTTTATTTCTGCTGTAAACATGTTTATTCCTGCTGTAAACATGTTTATTTCTACTACAAACATGTTTATTTCTGCTGTAAACATGTTTATTTCTACTACAAACATGTTTATTCCTGCTGTAAACATGTTTATTCCTGCTGTAAACATGTTTATTTCTACTGTGAAGTTAACCTTTTGAATATAGGAGTCTATGGGAATTGAGCCCCTAGTGGATGAGGGGGGAACTGCAGTTTTCTTGCTGCTTGAAGCTGAAATCTGATTATTTTGACCTAAATCTGGTTTGTCTGCGTGGTCGTTCATATCATGAGGACCTTTGAGGGAAGCTACTGCCTATAAAAGTCATTTATCTCTGACTTCTCCGTCATCTCTGAGTCTCCACCAGCTCTTCTCTTCATTCTGAGCTGGATTTATTCTCTGGAGCAGGTCGACCGGTCTGCCCTGGTCTGTCCTGGTCTGCCCTGGTCTGTCCTGGTCTGTCCTGGTCTGCCCTGGTCTGCCCTGGTCTGTCCTGGTCTGTCCTGGTCTGCCCTGGTCTGTCCTGGTCTGTCCTGGTCTGCCCTGGTCTGTCCTGGTCTGCCCTGGTCTGTCCTGGTCTGTCCTGGTCTGTCCTGGTCTGTCCTGGTCTCTGAGTCTCCGGCAGCTCCGCTTTTGTCATTTTCAGTCAGGCGATCAGACGCCTCTCTGGGCCTATTCTGGGCGAGGCGAGCCTCCACCTACACATCCTGCAGGGGTGGAGAGAGGCATGCGGTCCTCCCAGCAGTCCCGGCTGGCTGCCACTCCTCTGTTAGGGGGCCTCCGGCAGCGCAGAGGAAGACTCTGAGCTCTGCTCGTTCTGGTTCTCCAGAACCTGCTCGGACCGGATCGGTTCTGAGGAAGACTCTCTGAGCTCTGCTCGTTCTGGTTCACCAGAACCTGCTCGGACCGGATCGGTTCTGAGGAAGACTCTCTGAGCTCTGCTCGTTCTGGTTCACCAGAACCTGCTCGGACCGGATCGGTTCTGAGGAAGACTCTCTGAGCTCTGCTCGTTCTGGTTCACCAGAACCTGCTCGGACCGGATCGGTTCTGAGGAAGACTCTCTGAGCTCTGCTCGTTCTGGTTCACCAGAACCTGCTCGGACCGGATCAGTTCTGAGGAAGACTCTCTGAGCTCTGCTCATTCTGGTTCTCCAGAACCTGCTCGGACCGGATCAGCTTGGACCGGATCGGTTCTGAGGAAGACTCTCTGAGCTCTGCTCGTTCTGGTTCTCCAGAACCTGCTCGGACCAGATGGGTTCTGAGCTCTGAGGCGGGGAAACACCCACCTGACGGGCGTTTCTCAGGGTTTCCCGTCTGATTTCATAGAATATCTGGATGTAGGTTCTGGTAATGGGAGCTTGGAACAGAGTCGGGCATGTAGAGAGGCAGGTCCTTTTCTAACCGTAACCATTTTGGACTGCTGTCATGGGTTAAGCCAATGTAGCAAAGCATGTATGTCAGCTGACATACGTACGTATAAGTATTGATATTGAAAATTGGGTAGGGAAAGTCCTCCATGTTCCCTGTGTCGCTGTAGGATATTCTTAATTCCAGACAAGATAATTGATAGTTGATCAATAAGTAAAAAGAAGGATTTTGTTGAAAAGACAGAAATACACTGGAACAGGTACAAAAATCTAGGAAGCACAATCATTTTGATCGTGTTGAATCTACCACATTTAACCGTTTTCTCATCAAGTCCAAGCACGTTGGACTTGAACTGGGTGAAAGGTTGTTTGTGGGAAACATCACGTATGTGGAAGCTGCAGAGATCAGCTGATGGACGTGCAGACCTTCATCCTGCTGCAGCCGCTGCTTTTACACGGCTGTGAAAACTTTAAGAGCTGAAATAAAGTTTCCCAGAGATGCTGGAGAGACGGACGTCTGGGGGGAGGAGGAACGTGGCTGCACAGGCAGCTACGTTCACGTCTGGGATAGGGCTGCCCTGTTACTAACTCGGCAACCCTGTCCCCCCAACTATCGGTGACTAATTTCATAATCAACTAATCGTTCATTGTTTATCATTTTTGTTTTTCCTCTGTACCTTCCACTGCCTTGTCCGTCTTTCTGTCTGGTCAGCTTTTCTTGAATAGCTTATTGACATAAATAAACACACACACTACCAGTCAAAAGTTTGGACACGTTTTTCCATTAGATTCAATGAAAAAGTGTCCAAACTTTTGACTGGTTCTATAAATATGCTGCAACTGTCGCATGATCCTATTATTTGACAAAATTTTATCAATATTAGCGATTATCAAAATAATTTTTTGTGGCAGCCCTGGTTTGGGATGTGACAGCTCAAAGTTATTATAGTTTACTAGAACTAACGAAAAAATGAATACTAAAGTTGAAAAGCATTTTTGTTAACTGAAATGAAAATATAAATGATAGTTTTTAAGAGAACGATAACTGAAACTGTATTGTGTCTTTACAAAACTAACAAAAATTACTGCAAAAACATCCTTAGTTTAAGTCTTTTGGGTTGATATGAAATCTGTTTCTATTTAATGTATTTGCTTTGCACTATCGTTTTTACTCCAAGTGACTTATTTTGAATGTCACACCAGACAAATTGCAACATATAATTGACAAAAAAAAAATAAAACACTGAAACTAATAAAAACGAAACTAAAACTAAGCATTTTCCAAAAAATAAAAACTAATAAAACTTGCAAACCTGCTCAAAAAACGAACTAAAACTAACTGAATTGAAAACAAAACGTCAAAACTCTTTATTTAATGAGATTTCATTCTATTTTAGTTATTTCTTTGTAAGGATATCATGCTTTCAACTCATGTGTGACTATATTCCATCTTTCTCTGTTTCATTTACCAGCGTACATTGTTTGTTATCAGGTCTGGTGGTGACTGGATCTTCTCTGGCTCGCTGTGACCTGGTGTGTGGTGTCTCTGCAGGCATGGCGGCGGTACTGCCGAGGACGCTGGGCGAGCTGCAGCTCTACCGCATTCTGCAGCGAGCCAACCTGCTCTACTACTACGAGGCTTTCATCCAACAGGGCGGCGACGACGTGCAGCAGCTGTGCGAGGCCGGCGAGGAGGAGTTCCTGGAGATCATGGCTCTGGTGGGCATGGCCAGCAAGCCGCTTCACGTCCGCCGCCTGCAGAAGGCGCTGCGGGACTGGGTCACCAACCCGGCCATCTTCAACCAGCCGCTCACCTCGCTGCCCGTCTGCAGCATCCCCGTCTACAAGCTGCCCGAGGGCTCGCCCACACTGCTCGGCACCCAGGACCGCGCCGGCGCCGCCAGCGTCAAGATCCCCAAAGCCATGGCGGCGGCCTGCTCGGACCCGGGGAAGCTGGACGTGGCGAGGGACAAAGTGTCGGCTGGGTCCCCCCTGCAGGGCAGCAGTGAGGCCCGGTTCTGGTCGGGCCACAGCAACGACAGCGAGCACAGCCTGTCGCCGTCCGACCTGGGCTCGCCGTCTTCCCCCCGAGACACGCTGGAGGCTCTGGACGCCGCAGCCGTCCAGTCGGTCCTGGAGTGCGTGGACAGGATGGCACCGGGACTCCCCAAGACAGACCTGAGTGAGGTCAAAGACCAGTTGAAGAACAACAAGAAGCTGGCCAAGATGATCGGACACATCTTCGAGATGGCCGACGACGACCCGCGACGGGAGGAGGAGATCCGCAAGTACAGCGCTATCTACGGGCGCTTCGACTCCAAGAGGAGGGACGGCAAGCACCTGACCCTGCACGAGGTACACAAGTCTCCGTCCTTGACAAACCTCTGTCCTGGACAAGTGTCCATCCTGGATGAGTCACCGTCCACGTGAAGTTTCTGTCCTGGGCGAGTTACCCTCCACGACAAGTTTCTGTCCTTGATGAGACTCCATCCTGGACGAGTCACCGTCCACGACGAGTTTCTGTCCTGGACATGGTACCGTCCTGGACAAACCTGTGTCCTGGACAAGTCTCCGTCCACATGAAGTTTCTGTCCTGGGCGAGTTACCCTCCACGACAAGTTTCTGTCCTTGATGAGACTCCATCCTGGACGAGTCACCGTCCTGGACATGTCACTGTCCTGGTCGAGTTATTGCCCTGGACTAGTTACTGTCCAGGACATGTTATTGACCAGGATAAGTTTCTGTCCTGGGCGAGTTACCGTCCTGGAGGAGTCTCCATCCTGGACGAGTTATTGCCCTGGACTAGTTACTGTCCAGGACATGTTATTGACCAGGATAAGTTTCTGTCCTGGGCGAGTTACCGTCCTGGACGAGTCTCCATCCTGGACGAGTTATTGACCTGGACTAGTTACTGTCCTGAACGATTTTCTGTCCTGAACGATTTTCTGTCCTGTACGAGTTATTGACCTGTCCTGGACTAGTTCACTGAATCAGTCTGAGAGCAGAGGATTGTGTATCTGTGTGTCTCTGACCGTTTTTGTGTTGATGTCCAGCTGACGGTAAACGAGGCGGCGGCTCAGCTCTGCATGAGGGACATGGCGCTGCTGACACGCCGCGACGAGCTGTTTGGACTTGCACGGCAGATTTCCAGAGAAGTCACCTACAAATACACCTACCGCACCAGCAAGTAAGAGCCGGCCAATCACAGCTCAGATCAGAGTCAGTCTGATTCCTGTGGTGGAATAATTGAACTTGTCTGGACATTTCTCTGCAGATCTCGCTGTGGAGACAGAGACGAGCCGTCCCCTAAACGGATTAAAACAGAGGTAAAGTCCTTGAAACACCTGTGGCATCATTCATTCACAAGTTATTCTTATCTGGAACCAAGGGGAGGGGCGTCTGGCTCGTAGATCCCAAGAGGGGCATCGGCAAGTACATCCTGAGACAAGAGGCGTCAGGCACGTAGATACCGAGTCTAAGGGTGTCGGGCAAGTACATCCTGAGACGAGGGGCATTGGGCAAGTAGATACAGAGTCGAGATACAGGTGCCCAACGAGGGGCGTTGGGCACCTACATCCTGAGATGAGGGGCGTTGGGCAACTACATCCTAAGATTAGGGGCGTTGGGCAACTACATCCTAAGATTAGGGGCGTTGGGCAACTACATCCTGAGATGAGGGGCGTTGGGCAACTACATCCTGAGATGAGGGGCGTTGGGCAAGTACAACCTGAGATGAGGGGTTTCAGGCAAGTACATCCTGAGATGAGGGGCGTCGGGCAACTACATCCTAAGATTAGGGGCGTTGGGCAACTACATCCTGAGATGAGGGGCGTTGGGCAAGTACAACCTGAGATGAGGGGTTTCAGGCAAGTACATCCTGAGATGAGGGGCGTTGGACAAGTACATCCTGAGATGAGGGGCGTTGGGCAAGTGCATCCTAAAATGAGGGGCGTTGGGCAACTACATCCTGAGATGAGGGGCGTTGGGCAAGTACATCCTAAAATGAGGGGCGTTGGACAAGTACATCCTGAGATGAGGGGCGTTGGACAAGTACATCCTAAAATGAGGGGCGTTGGACAAGTACATCCTGAGATGAGGGGCGTTGGACAAGTACATCCTAAAATGAGGGGCGTTGGACAAGTACATCCTGAGATGAGGGGCGTTGGACAAGTACATCCTAAAATGAGGGGCGTTGGACAAGTACATCCTGAGATGAGGGGCGTTGGACAAGTACATCCTAAAATGAGGGGCGTTGGACAAGTACATCCTGAGATGAGGGGCGTTGGGCAACTACATCCTGAGATGAGGGGCGTTGGGCAAGTGCATCCTAAAATGAGGGGCGTTGGGCAACTACATCCTGAGATGAGGGGCGTTGGGCAAGTGCATCCTAAAATGAAGGGCGTTGGGCAACTACATCCTGAGATGAGGGGCGTTGGGCAAGTACATCCTAAAATGAGGGGCGTTGGACAAGTACATCCTGAGATGAGGGGCGTTGGACAACTACATCCTAAGATTAGGGGCGTTGGACAAGTACATCCTGAGTAGAGGGGCGTTGGGCAAGTACATCCTGAGTAGAGGGGCGTTGGGCAAGTACATCCTGAGATGAGGGGCGTTGGGCAAGTGCATCCTAAAATGAGGGGCGTTGGGCAACTACATCCTGAGATGAGGGGCGTTGCGCAAGTGCATCCTAAAATGAGGGGCGTTGGGCAACTACATCCTGAGATGAGGGGCGTTGGGCAAGTACAACCTGAGATGAGGGGCGTTGGACAAGTACATCCTGAGATGAGGGGCGTCGGGCAACTACATCCTGAGATGAGGGGCGTCGGGCAACTACATCCTGAGATGAGGGGCGTTGGGCAACTACATCCTGAGATGAGGGGCGTTGGGCAAGTGCATCCTAAAATGAGGGGCGTTGGACAAGTACATCCTGAGATGAGGGGCGTTGGACAACTACATCCTAAGATTAGGGGCGTTGGACAACTACATCCTGAGATGAGGGGCGTTGGGCAACTACATCCTGAGATGAGGGGCGTTGGGCAACTACATCCTAAGATGAGGGGCGTTGGGCAAGTACATCCTAAAATGAGGGGCGTTGGACAAGTACATCCTGAGATGAGGGGCGTTGGACAACTACATCCTAAGATTAGGGGCGTTGGACAACTACATCCTGAGTAGAGGGGCATCGTGCAAGCAGATACTGAGACGGGGCGTGTTTAACCCATCTGGATGAGATAGGAACTCTTCCTGATGGAGGCCGGTCAGCTGAGCTGAGGTGTTGAGACGATGCATTTTTCCTCTGATGGGATGAGAGGCGCTCCGTGTAAATGCAGCCTCTCATGTGGGAAATTCCTTTTTTTCTATCTACAGTTGATTGGAAAACGGATTTTGGGACTTTTTTAAAGACAAAAATCAGAACATGTGAAAGCATCTCATCTTCCTCACTCTGTCCCATCAGATCTCATCCCTCACTGATAGTTTAAATCTGTGTCCGTTAAAAGTCCAAGACTTATGCTCCTTCTCTTCCTGTTGCTTGGGATGAAGCTGAATGTCCTGATTGGTCGTCTTTGTTCAGTTATCTGAAGATGCGGCGCGGCAGCAGCCTGGGAGCGAGTACAAAGCCGTCTCTCAGCTCCGAGTCCAGTTTGAAAGGCTCCTCTCAGTGTGTGAAGCCATGATGGGAAACATGTGGCGGCTGTGAGCTCCACGGGGAGTTTTAACAGGACGGCAAGCAGATGATCCCACACCTGCTCACACAAACCTCTGAGCTGCTAAAAAGGGAGAATTCCTGCAGAAATGCACTTTCAGACAGAAACCTCCAGAAACCTTCTTGCTGCAAGGCAGCAGTGCTGAGCAGCCGCTCCAATTTATGTCTGTGAACCATCAAAAGCAGCAGTTTCTCTTCATTTAATGATTTTGACAATTTGATAAATGAAAGCTGATTGAAGAGGACGAACTGGGCTGAAAGATGTTCATTGTTTCATTTCAGGAAAACTTCTTCGACATCCAGGAGGCTCTGCAGGCCATCCACATGAGGCAGGAGATGCTCAGGGAGCAGCTGGCCTGCGCCAAGTCCAAAGGAGAGGAAACCGTGGGACGCAACCTGCAGGTAGGACGGAGACGCTTTCATATGTCACATGTTCAAGCCAACCCACGAATACCTGGAGACATCACGGAGTCTGGGCTCCACAGAGATTTACTCTGAGGATAAAAACACGAGGTCCCATCAGAAGGTTTCAGTCTGAGTCCGGCGTGTTTGAGCTGGGGAGGCAAAGCTGGATTCATCCGCCACAGAAAATAGTCCCTCACAGATTTCTGCTTTCACCTCAGACTCTTTATTTATGAATGTTTGTATTTAATAACCTTAATGGACAAATTGATTTGAAATACATAAATAACAAAAAGAAAAAAACTGGAATTAAATTATTTAATTAAAACTTATTGATCCGACCATGGGAGAATTTTTCACGTCACAGCAGCAAAAACAACAGGATAGTAATACACAACAACAGTTTACATGTTTTACAGATAATATAAACAAATCAATAATAAATGTAAAAAAGAGAACAATAGCAAATATTTTCGGGGACTGGGTAGCCTAGTGGTAATGTCGCAGGCTGGAGGACCCAGGTCCGAGTCTCCGACACGACATTCAGGTAAAACCACTGTGGACCCCTGAGCAAGGTCCTTAACCCCCCCACCAACTGCTCCCCGGGCGCTTTAAGTAGCAGCCCACTGCTCTCTGATACTGTACAGAGATGGTGACATGCAGAGCCCTAATTTCCCCTCACGGATCTAAAAAGTAAATAAAATAAATAAAGGGACGGCTGTGGCTCAGATGGTAGAGCAGGTCAGCCAATGATCAGAGGATCGGTGGTTTGAATCCCGATCCCCCAGCCATATGTCGTTGTGTCCTTGGGCAAGACACTTAACCCCCCTTGCCTTGTATGAATGTGTGTGAATGGTTCCAGTGGTGGTGGGAGGGGCCATAGGTGCAAAATGGCAGCCACGCTTCCGTCAGTCTGCCCCAGGGCAGCTGTGGCTACATACGTAGCTTGCCATCACCAAGTATGAAAGAGGCGTGAATGAATAATGGACCTACTGTGAGCGCTTTGAAAGGAAAAAAAGTGCGATATAAATCTAATCCATTATTATTATTATAGAGTTGCATGAAAGTAGCTGTGATTGGACACAGCCACTTCTCTGAATCAGCCCTGCATTTCATTGGATGGGAGATTGAAGCGTATCACTAACTCCAGGTTTCTCTGAATCAATGAGATCAATTTTTAAATAAAACATTACAGTTGATAAAATGACGTCATTAACTCAGAAAAATCAGACTGAAACTTTTTCAGTCTTAATTCAGAAAATCAGTTTTTCCCGGTGAGGGGGGTGAGTCACGACCATAGACATGGTGCCATGGAGAATAAAACCAGTACAAGCAGTTGTCTTGACCTTTGTGATGATGATGGTGGCAGACCCCGATGTTGAGCTGTGGACTGGTCGGACCGGCTGGTGCACAGACGAGTCTGGTAGACCAGTTCCCTGACTCCCTGAATCCTCCGTGTGTCAGATGCAGCTGGAGCGTCTGCTGGCCAGGCAGATGGAGATCCTGCAGGACGCCGCCGTCCAGGAGCGGCTCCAGGCTCTGGACTGGAGGATCCCCCCCGCCGCCCTGAAGTACCTCAACGACGCCCAGAACACCAACGGGGCCGCCGCAGATGCTAGCAGAGACAGCCAAGGTAGGCGGTGCACGCCGGGGATGGACGTAGCGTCCATCAGTCTGTCCACCTCAGTTTACAACATCCAGACAATATTTACTTCTCTGAAATACTTCACTGATATTTTGAGACAAAACAATTACAGTTAATAATTAACAAAGATATTATTAAAAGCAGGTACATCTCAGGTGTGTTTCAGTTACATCTCAGGTGTGTCTCAGGTCCATCTCAGGTACATCTCAGGTACATCTCAGGTACATCTCAGTTACATCTCAGGTATATCTCAGGTACATCTCAGGTACATCTCAGGTACATCTCAGGTGCATCTCAGGTACATCTCAGGTACATCTCAGGTACATCTCAGTTACATCTCAGGTGCATCTCAGGTACATTTCAGGTGCATCTCAGGTACATCTCAGGTACATCTCAGGTACATCTCAGTTACATCTCAGGTACATCTCAGGTACATCTCAGGTACATCTCAGTTACATCTCAGGTACATCTCAGTTACATCTCAGGTGCATCTCAGGTACATCTCAGGTACATCTCAGGTACATCTCAGTTACATCTCAGGTACATCTCAGTTACATCTCAGTTACATCTCAGTTACATCTCAGGTGCATCTCAGGTACATCTCAGGTACATCTCAGGTACATCTCAGGTACATCTCAGTTACATCTCAGGTACATCTCAGTTACATCTCAGGTACATCTCAGGTACATCTCAGGTACATCTCAGGTACATCTCAGGTACATCTCAGTTACATCTCAGGTACATCTCAGTTACATCTCAGGTACATCTCAGGTACATCTCAGTTACATCTCAGGTACATCTCAGGTACATCTCAGGTACATCTCAGGTACATCTCAGTTACATCTCAGGTACATCTCAGGTACATCTCAGGTACATCTCAGTTACATCTCAGGTACATCTCAGTTACATCTCAGTTACATCTCAGGTACATCTCAGGTACATCTCAGGTACATCTCAGTTACATCTCAGGTGCATCTCAGGTACATCTCAGGTACATCTCAGGTATATCTCAGGTACATCTCAGGTACATCTCAGGTGCATCTCAGGTACATCTCAGGTACATCTCAGGTATATCTCAGGTACATCTCAGGTACATCTCAGGTACATCTCAGGTGCATCTCAGGTACATCTCAGGTACATCTCAGGTACATCTCAGGTACATCTCAGGTACATCTCAGTTACATCTCAGTTACATCTCAGGTACATCTCAGGTACATCTCAGGTACATCTCAGGTACATCTCAGTTACATCTCAGGTACATCTCAGGTACATCTCAGGTGCATCTCAGTTACATCTCAGGTGGGTTTCAGTTACATCTCAGGTACATCTCAGGTACATCTCAGTTACATCTCAGGTGCATCTCAGGTGCATCTCAGGTGCATCTCAGGTACATCTCAGGTACATCTCAGGTACATCTCAGGTACATCTCAGGTGCATCTCAGGTACATCTCAGGTGCATCTCAGGTGCATCTCAGGTATATCTCAGGTACATCTCAGGTACATCTCAGTTACATCTCAGGTACATCTCAGGTACATCTCAGGTACATCTCAGGTGCATCTCAGGTACATCTCAGGTACATCTCAGTTACATCTCAGGTACATCTCAGGTGCATCTTAGGTGCATCTCAGTTGCATCTCAGGTGCATCTCAGTTACATCTCAGGTGGGTTTCAGTTACATCTCAGGTGCATCTCAGGTACATCTCAGGTACATCTCAGTTACATCTCAGGTGCATCTCAGTTACATCTCAGGTGCATCTCAGTTACATCTCAGGTACATCTCAGGTACATCTCAGGTGTGTTTCAGTTACATCTCAGGTACATCTCAGGTACATCTCAGGTGCATCTCAGTTACATCTCAGGTACATCTCAGGTACATCTCAGGTACATCTCAGGTGTGTTTCAGTTACATCTCAGGTACATCTCAGGTACATCTCAGGTGTGTTTCAGTTACATCTCAGGTACATCTCAGGTACATCTCAGGTACATCTCAGGTGTGTTTCAGGTACATCTCAGGTACATCTCAGGTGCATCTCAGTTACATCTCAGGTGCATCTCAGTTACATCTCAGGTACATCTCAGGTACATCTCAGGTACATCTCAGGTACATCTCAGGTGCATCTCAGGTACATCTCAGGTACATCTCAGGTACATCTCAGGTGCATCTCAGGTACATCTCATGTACATCTCAGGTGTGTTTCAGTTACATCTCAGGTACATCTCAGGTACATCTCAGGTACATCTCAGGTGTGTTTCAGGTACATCTCAGGTACATCTCAGGTGCATCTCAGTTACATCTCAGGTGCATCTCAGGTACATCTCAGGTACATCTCAGGTACATCTCAGGTGCCCCACATCTCAGGTACATCTCAGGTGCATCTCAGTTACATCTCAGGTGCATCTCAGGTACATCTCAGGTACATCTCAGGTACATCTCAGGTACATCTCAGGTACATCTCAGGTATATCTCAGGTGCATCTCAGGTACATCTCAGGTACATCTCAGGTGTGTTTCAGTTACATCTCAGGTACATCTCAGGTACATCTCAGGTACATCTCAGGTGCATCTCAGGTACATCTCAGGTACATCTCAGGTACATCTCAGTTACATCTCAGGTACATCTCAGGTGTGTTTCAGTTACATCTCAGGTACATCTCAGGTACATCTCAGGTGTGTTTCAGTTACATCTCAGGTACATCTCAGGTACATCTCAGGTACATCTCAGGTACATCTCAGGTACATCTCAGGTACATCTCAGTTACATCTCAGGTACATCTCAGGTGTGTTTCAGTTACATCTCAGGTACATCTCAGGTACATCTCAGGTGTGTTTCAGTTACATCTCAGGTACATCTCAGGTACATCTCAGTTACATCTCAGGTACATCTCAGGTGTGTTTCAGTTACATCTCAGTTACATCTCAGGTGTGTCTCAGGTCCATCTGGTGCATCTCAGGTGCATGTATGGATGGAAATAACTGTAAAAGCTGCAGCCCCCCCGTCCCCCGCCCCCCCCGCCGCTGCCGTCACCACCTCCTCTTGTGTTTCTCCGGCAGCAGGATGAGAGAAGAATAAAGACGCATCATTATTCAGGATCTTTCTTCTCCTCCGGGCCTCGTCTAATTTTCATCCTTTTCCTTCCTCACCCACCCCCGACAGCTCATTATACCGCTGCTCCCACAAATCCCACGATGCACCTGTAATTATAGCGCCCACGCCTGTTTACCTCCAGCCAGTTGCCTGGAGGGGGGGCGTCTCTCTCTCTCTCTCTCTCTCTTTAATGCTCTCTCTCTCTCTCTCGTCCTCCCCCTCTTATGTTATGTTTTTCTCTTCCACTTTTCTTTCCCTGCCATCATTTTTCATTGCTTCTCCTGCTCCTCTGTTTTTAACCCCCTGTTGCATTTAGTTAGAAAAAAGTGGTTTGATTTCTGAAAACAGACTAAATAAACATAATAGAAAGAAACATTGTATTATACAATATTATATTATATTATATCATATGATGTTATATATGATATAATATAATACAATATGAGTGTATATTATATTATATTATATCATATTATATTATATTATATTATATTATATTATATTATATTATATGATGTTATATATGATATAATATAGTATAATATGATTATATTATATTATATTATATTATATGATGTTATATATGATATAATATAGTATAATATGATTATATTATATTATATTATATTATATTATATTATATTATATTATATTATATTATATTATATTATATTATATTATATTATATTATATTATTGAAGAACATCTCAGGACTGATTTCCCTGCAGGATTTATCTTTAATAGACTAGACTACCAGGAATCTGGATCATATAAGTCCAGTCCTCAGGTCTTTTTCTGGCTTCACTTAATAGATTGGGACACTGACTGAATATCCATTCAGGGTTCCACCAGTCCATCCATCCAGTCCACTTCCTGTTCCTAAATCTGGAAAGGCAGCGTTCAGGTTCTGGAACAAACTCCCAGAAAACTGCAGGTCCGATGAAACTCTGCAGTTTTTAATGCTTCTTCTCCACTTCACTGTGAAGCTTTTATGTTTCATATAAAGCGCCTTGAATTCTCTAAAAATCTAAAAATCATAAAAATCTAACTTTTTTTTGCTTAGATTTGATGTGTTTTTGTGATTTTCGGATCAGTGTGTGCATTCAGAATGAAAAAATAACTGTAAAATCACACATGTAGGCTAAAAGAAACCAAACAAGGCTAGAAAACTGTATAAAGTTATTAAGTTCAAATATTATTTGTAGTGAATAAAATGACAGAAAATGGTTTCCTGTTTTCGGCCAAAAGAGATAAATCACTGAATAAACACGGCCAAAGCATGTGATGACGCGGCAAACAGCGCATCCAGCACATGACTTCTGCACTTTGTGTTTTTATGTGAGAACATATTTGATTTCAGTCTTTCAGCAGCCAGTCAGTTATAAGCCTGGATATGTTATTTGCTGTAGTAGTACTACAGAGAAAAATTGAAAAGGCATTATGTAATGTACATGAGTGGGGTCAAACTAAATATTTTATTTTGAATTTCAATTTATATTGTGCATTGTTGTAATGTCAGTGGTAAATAAATACTTTGATACTTTTGTACTTGATTTATGGCAGTGCCTTGATTTTAGTGAGGTTAGTTCACATTGTAGCCAAAAATGCTATGTTCTAATAACTGACATAATTTCTTTTGGTTTTCAGCCTTGGTTTGCTCATTTTTTGTTTTCAGTTTCGGTCAAAAATGTTCATTTTAGCGCATATCTAGTAATGTACTAATAATCCTGTCAATTTCTGTACCGCTTATCCAGTTCAGGGTCTCGGGGGTTGCTGGAGCCCATCCCAGCTATTATCAGGCGAGAGGCGGGGTACACCCTGGACAGGTCGCCAGTCTGTCGCAGGGCCACAGAGGGACAGACAACCATTCACACTCACATTCACTCCTAGGGGCAATTTAGAGTGATCAGTTAATCCAACATGCATGTCTTTGGATGGACGGAGAGAACCCACGCATACACGGGAGAACATGCAAACTCCACACAGGAAGGCCACTGATGGAATTGTTCGAACCACCTCCCCAGATGGGAATCGAACTAGTGACCTTCTTACTGTGAGGCTGCGGTGCTAACCACCACGCCACCGTGAAGCCAAATTTTCCAGGTAAAATAATTCAAATCAGTCTGTTTTTGTCTGTTTTTTCCAGACGATCGGCCAATCAACCTGCGGGTGGTCAGTCAGAGCATGCAGGAAGGTGACCTCCCATTGGGTAAGCAGCTAGCCAATGAGCTGAAGCGCCACCACAACCACAACCACAACACAGATGAAACCAAAACACCAGCGACAGGTGAGCGACGCTGGAATCCACTCTGACCCGCCGTGTCAGGGTAAAGCTGCACGCCGATGACACCGTCTCCTATCTGTGTCCTCAGAAAACGGGACGTCGCAGCGAGTGTCCAGCACCGTGGAAAAGAAGACCATCAAATCAGAGCCGGAAGACTCCACATAGTGCCTCCTGCCTCAGCACCACCCTCGTGTTCCACTCACACCTGACAGTATGCAGTTCTTACCCGTCAGTAGATACTAAGCAAGCACAGCCACAGTAGAGCCTTAACAACCAACGTTGCCTCATCACAGACTTTCAGTTTTCCTCCGTTCTGTCTTTTTGTTTCTTTGTTTTGGGAAGGTATTTGCCAAAGCACGTGGCAAGCGCAGCCAGAGGCCCCTCAGTGCTCTGCAGGTCTTTGTGTGTTGATGTAATTTAACATGTTGCAGACTCTTTACCTCTGTGGACGATCGCTGTCAGGCCGCGCCGTGGAGGCTGAATCTTCGTCCAGCCGTTGCGTTTAAGGCCCCTACCTGCAGCGCTCTGTCAGGAATATTTAGTTTATCTTCGGGGAAAACATCTTTCGGGTCCAGACTGACTTTATGCTCTACGTAGTTCACAGATTTCCAGAGGTACTTAGAGTCCTCCACCTTTACCTCTGTCATCTCCTTCACCTCCAGCAGGATCTCTGCTTCAGGAGCGAAATGAGGGAAAATCAGTAGCGCTGGTTATGATTGGCTGGTTCTCCTGCAGCTTATTGGACCCAGGAACCATCAGCTGGGTCGGGACTGGACAGTCTGGACCCGGGAAGAAACTTTACTTACAGGAATAATCGGGTCAGAAGTAAAACTGCAGACTTCCTCGTAAACTTCAGCTGATGGTGTTTACTATCTGGAGGGTGCTGCAGCAGCTGATTGGTGGGTTATCTTCCTGGATGTGGCATGTCCCATAGGCCTAGCCGGCGTCCTACAGGCCGAGTTGGTGTCCCATTGGCCTATCCGGCGTCCTACAAGCCGAGTCGGTGTCCCATAGGCCTAGCCAGCGTCCTACAAGCCGAGTCGGTGTCCCATAGGCCTATCCGGCGTCCTACAGGCCGAGTCGGTGTCCCTTAGGCCTAGCCAGCGTCCTGCAGGCCGAGTCGGTGTCCCATAGGCCTAGCCAGCGTCCTACAAGCCGAGTCGGTGTCCCTTAGGCCTAGCCAGCGTCCTGCAGGCCGAGTCGGTGTCCCATAGGCCTATCCGGCGTCCTACAGGCCGAGTCGGTGTCCCATAGGCCTAGCCGGCGTCCTGCAGGCCGAGTCGGTGTCCCATAGGCCTAGCCGGCGTCCTGCAGGCCGAGTCGGTGTCCCATAGGCCTAGCCAGCGTCCTGCAGGCCGAGTCGGTGTCCCATAGGCCTAGCCGGCGTCCTGCAGGCCGAGTCGGTGTCCCATAGGCCTAGCCGGCGTCCTGCAGGCCGAGTCGGTGTCCCATAGGCCTAGCCGGCGTCCTGCAGGCCGAGTCGGTGTCCCATAGGCCTATCCGGCGTCCTGTAGGCCGAGTCGGTGTCCCATAGGCCTATCCGGCGTCCTGTAGGCCGAGTCGGTGTCCCATAGGCCTAGCCGGCGTCCTGCAGGCCGAGTCGGTGTCCCTTAGGCCTAGCCAGCGTCCTACAGGCCAAGTCGGTGTCCCATAGGCCTAGCCGGCGTCCTACAGGCCGAGTCGGTGTCCGAAAGGCGTAAATAGCGTCCTATAGGTCGAGTTGGCGTCCAATAGGCTGAGCCAGCGTACCATGGTTGTCTTGTAGGCTCCCGTAGACTGATCTGGCCTCTTGCAGACCGAGCCGGCCTCCTGTCGTCCTCCTGCAGACCGAGCCGGCCTCCTGTCGTCCTCCTGCAGACCGAGCCGGCCTCCTGTCGTCCTCCTGCAGACCGAGCCGGCCTCCTGTTGTCCTCCTGTAGACCTCCTCCTGTAGGCCGAGCCGGCCTCCTGTCGTCCTCCTGTAGGCCGAGCCGGCCTCCTGTCGTCCTCCTGTAGACCTCCTCCTGTAGGCCGAGCCGGCCTCCTGTCGTCCTCCTGCAGACCGAGCCGGCCTCCTGTCGTCCTCCTGTAGGCCGAGCCGGCCTCCTGTCGTCCTCCTGCAGACCGAGCCGGCCTCCTGTCGTCCTCCTGTAGGCCGAGCCGGCCTCCTGTCGTCCTCCTGCAGACCGAGCCGGCCTCCTGTCGAGCCGGCCTCCTGTCGTCCTCCTGTAGGCCGAGCCGGCCTCCTGTCGTCCTCCTGTAGGCTTCCTGTGCCAGTGACCTGTGTCCGGAGTGAATATCTCGGTCCGACTGTCATCCAGCGCCGGCTGCTGAGGCTGAACTGCTCCTCTGCAGACAGGATTGGAGGCATAAAGAGGTCTGCATGTTTTCTAAGACCCGACACCCTGTGACCCGTTGAGATGTCCCAGGTTGGAGGTTCTCCAGCGGCAGCGGCAGGAAACCGTGTTTTTAGCCTGTAAATAGAAGCTAGCCTCACCTGTCGGCAGGTGTCTGTGTTGGTAACTGTGCCGTAGTTTTAGTGTCGGTGTTTCTGTTCGTAGAGCAAACCCAGAAACGTGAACGTGTCCGTGTATGAAACCCGCTTCTAGCCTCCAGCTGTTAACAGTGTTCCACCCAGCGTGTTGTTGCTGTTTAGACGTAGAACATGAGTAAGTGTCGTATGTGCTCACCTGTACGCGCACCTGTCCCCACCTCACTCAGAGACAATGCAATATTTATGGAAGTAATAATCTGTTAGCATTGTGTGCTCGTAGCTGTCCTCTCTGTCCTCTCTCACTCTTAACTCCATATTTCAGACGCCCGGTGAGGGTTTCAGCGTCGCACCGACCACCCTCTCTCTCCTCACTCTGTGGTGTGACGTGATAGGTTAGGCATCACCTGTTATGCACCTGTTTTCTAAACACTAATATATTTTATTTGTTATACAGCACATGAACATTAAACTTTATTTTTTGAACTCTACGGTGTGGTCCGCTGTTGTGTGGGGGGTGTCTGGTCTGGCTGCGGGTAGCCTGGTCCACCAGCCTGACCAACGCCACGTATGAGATACAGGGTGAGTCAGTCTGGGTTCCTCCGAGAGAGAGGCGGGACTAACAGAAGGAAAGCGAACCGGAGAGAACCAATCAGAGAAACACGGAAGTGACGCAAATGCCTTTTTGTAACTGGAAAACATGGAGGAAATCCTTCAGACTGCTGCAGGTTTAAAGACACAACGTAACTTTTGCAGCTTATTACGACATCAGAAAGGTCATCGTTGCATCGTCGCTCCTCTGCAGCCATTCCCGCGCTGTGATTGGTCCGGTCATGTGTTTTACTGGAGTGGAAATCACTTTCTCGTGGAGGGAACCCAGACGGACTTGCCGTGTGTCTCATACGTGGTGTTAGTCAGGCTGGTGAAGGGCTGTGCAGTTAATCGAAGTTTGATCGTGATTTCAATTTTTGTGTCAAACCATCTCCTAACTCACATAATCCAGTTGAAACAAGGTGTTTTTGGCCATTTTTCTGGGCACAATGTCTAAAAGTTATTCTGAGGTTATCCCAGGTAGTTTGTTGGGTGTCATGAACAAAAATGTTAGATTTAGAATGTTGTAGCATTGCACTAAAGCTCAACAAAGTTTGTCGTGGGATGTTTTGATATAAATAAGTATATTTTATTTTTCAAACATAGAGAAACTGCAGAACAGCTGGAAACATCATTTATTTTGGAAATATTTATGTTGCTCGCATTAATTTAACGTTCAAAGTATATTTGTTTTATTCATTTAATGTGTCATACACTGCAAAACAGCTGTAAGGTTCATATTTGTTCACATTTATTTTCAGTGCTAGAAACCTGAGAAAGAAATGCTAAATTAATGTAAGTAGAAAAATAATGGTGTGAATAATGGTGATAGTGATTTTGATCCATAATGGGGCGGCCCGACTGGAGGAGCAGGCTCGGCTTCGGATTCTGACCGGGAGCCTTTGAGCAAGCAGAGAAAGTGCTGAGTCATGCTCCGGAGCGTCTGCAGCTTCAGATGAATCCTCTCCGTTTGCATCAGCGTCACATCCACGCGTTGTGAAAGTGCCGGTGACTCACTCTGACGCAGGTCGTCTTCATCACCCCCCCTCCTCCCCCAAAACTCGCGCGCACGCACTCAGACTCTCCCCGGAGAGCAGCTCTGCTCATGAACGCCCACGCCGAGCCCGGCTCTGACGGCCAGCCCTCCCCTCCTCCCCTTCAACCGCTGATGATGATGTGTTACCGTGGCAACGGCTGGAGGTGGGCGGCGGCTGCACGGGCGGTGGGCGGAAGGCAGCCGCTGAGCAGCGTGGGAGGGATCCGCAGCCATCACCCTGGTTCTGAGCGAGCAGGAAGCGGCTGCTGGTGAGAAGGCGTGGGCGTGGGTGAATTATCGCCTCCCCCCTCCCTCCCTGCTTCCTCCCCCCTCCTTCCTTTGTCTGCTGCTTTACTGCTGGAAACACAATTAAAGCCTGAGAGGGATTGTTCTCTGGAAGTGCAGTTTTCATCCTCTTTCTTCATGACAAACATCTTTAGAGGAGACCGGAGGAAAGTGGGACTGATGTGGGAGGACGGATTATCTCCTGCAGGGAAATCCACATGATACCACCTGTACCACAGAGCTGAAGAATAAAACTACAACTCTGCATACTTCACACTTATCATCACTACACTACAAGTAGGTTTATGATGAGTTAACTTCAAATAGTTCTGGAACAAACTAAATTAGTTTTTATTATAATTAAATTGTATAAAAGCTCCACTTGAAGTGTTTGTAACAGGGATCCACCGATATAGATTTTTTTAAGGCTGATGCTACCACGTGTGTGTGTGTGTGTGTGTGTACATATATATATATATATATACATATACATATATGTGAGTGTGTGCATTACTTGGGTTGTTGCCGACATCTGGTGGAAATTTCATGTCAATAGCTCTACTAGAAATATATTTTCTGAGAAAAATGTTGAAAAATGTTGTACCATATATACATAAATGTATATATGGTACTATCCAAAAATTAGAATATCCGGAAAAAGTTCTTGTATTTAAAAGGTGCAATTTACATATTGTATAGATAAATCATATGCAAATCAATATATTTCAAGCTTTTATTTGTGTGGATGTTGCTGATTAGAAGTTGCAGCTTAAGAAAACCTCAAATTCTAAAACTCAAAAAATTAGAATACTGCATGAAATCAATTATAAAAGGATTTTAAAAGTAAAAATATCAGGCCTCCTGCAGTAAAATCTTGCATCTGTACTTAGTACTTGGTTTGGGTCCTTTTGCATGAATGACTCCTTAACACGGCGTGGCATGGATGCTAGCAGCTTTAACCCGGCGTGGCATGGATGCTAGCAGCTTTAACCCGGCGTGGCATGGATGCTAGCAGCTTTCACCCGGCGTGGCATGGATGCTAGCAGCTTTAACCCGGCGTGGTATGGATGCTAGCAGCTTTAACCCGGCATGGCATGGATGCTAGCAGCTTTAACCCGGCGTGGCATGGATGCTAGCAGCTTTCACCCGGCGTGGCATGGATGCTAGCAGCTTTAACCCGGCGTGGCATGGATGCTAGCAGCTTTAACCCGGCGTGGCATGGATGCTAGCAGCTTTAACCCGGCGTGGCATGGATGCTAGCAGCTTTAACCCGGCGTGGCATGGATGCTAGCAGCTGTAACCCGGCGTGGCATGGATGCTAGCAGCTTTAACCCGGCGTGGCATGGATGCTAGCAGCTTTAACTCGCCGTGACACGGATGGTAGCAGCTTTAACCTGGCGTAGCATGGATGCTAGCAGCTTTAACCCGGCGTGGCATGGATGCTACCAGCTTTAACCGGGCGTGGCATGGATGCTAGCAGCTTTAACCCGGCGTGGCATGGATGCTAGCAGCTTTAACCCGGCGTGGCATGGATGCTAGCAGCTTTAACCCGGCGTGGCATGGATGCTAGCAGCTTTAACCCGGCG
This sequence comes from Atherinomorus stipes, assembly GCA_023101725.1. Taxonomy (NCBI): domain Eukaryota; kingdom Metazoa; phylum Chordata; class Actinopteri; order Atheriniformes; family Atherinidae; genus Atherinomorus; species Atherinomorus stipes. Next base: position 394,365 of record JALJCO010001666.1, on the reverse strand, counting down.
TGGCATGGATGCTAGCAGCTTTCACCCGGCGTGGCATGGATGCTAGCAGCTTTAACCCGGCGTGGCATGGATGCTAGCAGCTTTAACCCGGCGTGGCATGGATGCTAGCAGCTTTCACCCGGCGTGGCATGGATGCTAGCAGCTTTAACCCGGTGTGGCATGGATGCTAGCAGCTTTAACCCGGCGTGGCATGGATGCTAGCGGCTTTAACCCGGCGTGGCATGGATGCTAGCAGCTTTAACCCGGAGTGGCATGGATGCTAGCGGCTTTAACGCGGCGTGGCATGGATGCTAGCGGCTTTAACACGGCGTGGCACGGATGCTAGCAGCTTTAACCCGGCGTGGCATGGATGCTAGCAGCTTTAACGCGGCGTGGCATGGATGCTAGCAGCTTTAACCCGGCGTGGCATGGATGCTTGCAGCTTTAACCTGGCGTGGCATGGATGCTAGCAGCTTTAACCCGGCGTGGCATGGATGCTTGCAGCTTTAACCTGGCGTGGCATGGATGCTAGCAGCTTTAACCCGGCGTGGCATGGATGCTAGCAGCTTTAACCCGGCGTGGCATGGATGCTAGCGGCTTTAACCCGGCGTGGCATGGATGCTAGCGGCTTTAACCTGGTGTGGCACGGATGCTAGCAGCTTTAAACCGGCGTGGCACGGATGCTAGAAGCTTTAAACCGGCGTGGCATGGATGCTAGCAGTTTTAACCCGGTGTGGCATGGATGCTAGCAGCTTTAACCCGGTGTGGCATGGATGCTACCAGCTTTAACCCGGCGTGGCATGGATGCTAGCAGCTGTAACCCGGCGTGGCATGGATGGTAGCAGCTTTAACCTGGCGTAGCATGGATGCTAGCAGCTTTAACCCACCGTGGCATGGATGCTAGCAGCTTTAACCCGGCGTGGCATGGATGCTAGCAGCTTTAACCCGGCGTGGCATGGATGCTAGCAGCTTGTGGTATATCTCAGCTGTTATGGAGACCAACATGCTTCCATCACAGCCTTGAGCTCTTCTTTATTGTTTGCTCTCTTCCCGTTCAGCTTTCTCTGACGATGTCCCACATGTTTTCAATGGGGTTCAGGTCAGGTGGGTTTGCGGGCCAATCCAGCATGGTGATCCATGGTTGCTGAAGCAGGATTTTGTAGTTTTGGCAGTGTGGGCAGGTGCCAAGTCCTGCTGGAAGATGAAGTCTGCATCCCCATACAGCTGGTCCACTGAAGCAAGCATGAAGGTCTCCAAAATGTCCTGGTAGACGGCTGCATTGATGCTGGACTTGATGAAGCTCACAGGTCCATTCCTTATGAAGTCCTCCACACTTTCCTGACCATCTTCTCCAGGCTGCTGTCAGCCCTCCGGCTTCTACACCGTTTTCTTCCACACTTCTTCCTTCCACTTAACTGTCCATTAATGTGCTTTGAGACACTCTGAGAACATCCAGCTTCTTTTCTATCACTTTTTGTGTCTTTCCACCTTGTGCAGGGAGTCAATGATGGTTTTCTGCACAACTGTCAAATCAGCAGTCTTCCCCATGATTGTGAATTCTTCTAAACCAACACAGAGACTTTTTAAAGGCTCAGGGTACTTATGGAGGTGTTTGGATTACTGACCTGATTAGAATGTGACACTCTGAACCTACAATACTGGAGCTTTTCACACTATTCTGATTTTTTAGTTTTTCAATTTGAGGTTTTCTTAAGCTGCAAATTCTAATCAGCAACATCCAAACAAAAAAAAGCTTGAAATATATTGATTCACATATTATTTGTCTAAACAATATGTAAATTGCACCTTTTAAGTTGAATTACAAAAATACTGTACATGAACTTCCGGATTTTTACCATCACTGTGGGGACGTCTTGCCCTCATGGGGACACTTTCCCGGTTTCCACGGGTACAAACCTCATTTTGAGGGTCAAGATTAGGTTTTAGAGATTAAATTATGATTAGGTTTTGGTTAGGGTTAGGTTTAGGCAGTTATGGGCGTTAGGTTTAGGGTAAGGGGCTAGGGAATGCATTATGTCAATTGATATACCCCACAGAGATAAAACAACAAACGTGTGTGTGTGTATATATATATATATATATATATATATATATCTACTACATATATACTATATATATGTATCAGAATCAGGTTTATTGCCAGGTAAACGCAATACAAAGAATTTGTCCTGATGTGTTTTTGCTATAATAACTACAAATACAAAATATAATAATAAATATACAGAAAAACAATAACATACATACATACAAATATACAAAATAGATACAAAAATACTAAACAGAGTTGACCTGCAAGTAGCAATGTAATCCAAGTGTCCCGAGTGGGTCGCGTCCATTTTTTTTACTGGTTTTTACTGGAAACCACATCATTTAGTAGATTTTTATAGCCTAAACAGTAGAACATCGTACTTTCCTGATGTTACCATGAGAGTTCATGACACTACGGACGCAGCTACGTTCAGCTCCTACTCTGCCGATAATACAAGCATAGAAGAAGAAATTTGCTGTTTACATTGTGCTAAGAGTCCCTGACAGTGGCGCCCCCACTGTCAGTCGCTCTTAGCACAATGTGCTTTTGGCAGTGTGGGCAGGTGCCAAGTCCTGCAGGAAGATGAAGTCTGCACCCCCATACAGCTGGTCCACTGAAGCAAGCATGAAGTGCTCCAAAATGCCCCCCCTGAACAAAAAGCTGGCCACCCCTGCAAAAATTATATTTTTTCATTTATATCAACTTTTATGTTCTTTTTACATGTTTCAGCTTTGTTTATATTTGAATGTCAAAATCTTTATAAGTGAATAAAATGAAATAAATAAAAATCTAACACTAGAACTTCCATTTTCTAGCGTTGCTGTTTTGTTGTAGTCCCCCGCAGGTCTGTCGCTCCTCATTAACTGGACCTTTCTTATGCAAATTCATCCAGGAAGGCTCCACCCAGAACTGCCCCAACCAGTTTCTACTGCCCTTTTCACATCAGCACCTACTCACCCGGCCCTTATTGGCCAACGCCACACTGCCCCGTTTAGTTTGTTCACATTTCAGAGGCTCTGGTTTCAGTGTGGGGGAGGTCAACTTGAAGTTTGTGAAGTCATTTGTTTGCCACACACACATACACACACTGAGCAACAATGGAGGAAGTTGAGCTCATGATTTACCTGTTATTTGTTTTATTAACACTGTTAGCCACGAGGTTGCGGGTGCACAGCTGGTGGACGTGTGGAGAACACCCCCAATAACTACAGCAAGCCAAGTCTGAACTCACAGGACAATAATAATAATAGAATAATGGATTAGATTCATATCGCACTTTTTCTTGCAGGACACAGAGCGCTCACCGTAGGTCCATGATTCTTTCACTCCTCATTCATACCTGGGGGTGGTAAGCCACGTATGCAGCCACAGCTGCCCTGGGACAGACTGATGGAAGCACGGCAGCTATTTCACGCCTACGGCCCCTCCCACCTCCACCAGAACATTCACTCACATTCATACACCAGCGAGGCCCCCACTGGAGGCAAGAAGGGTTAAGTGTCTATAATAGTGCAGGTTCATTTGTTCATTCTACTATAAGTATTGGTGAAGTAGTTTACTTCGTCTTCTTCATGTCCATAATGTGGATGTACGCGGATCTACAACTAATCTGAATATCGTCCCGGAGTCAGAGTGATGCAGAAATGTTACTGGTGCATAAATGCACGAATCAATTCCAGAAATATGGTCCAGGTTGAAAGAACTAAAAGTTATCCTTTAATAACCCTTGGCCACCCCTTGAAAAAATCTCTGCAGGCGCCCCTGACGACCAAGCCGCGGACAAACACAAGAGGGGTTGGCTATGGATTTAACAGAAAGAAAGAACGCATGATCTCGTCTGGTTTGGTCTGCCGAGGCTTCTGGAGTGTCATGAATAGGGATGTACATCGAGTACCGGTATCGTTTGGTACCGGTTCCTGATCCTAACGATACGGTTATCGATACTTTTTAAACATCTAAACATATAAACGAGTAATCATGGTGATAGAGTAAGACAGACGCACCTCCCTTATTCTCACACCGGTCCTTCACCTACCTTCATGTCCAGGGGTCTCATTTATAAAGCTTGCTTACGCACAAAACAGGGCCTGAAAATGGCGTAAGTAATTTTCCACGCAAAGTTTCTGATTTATAAAAACAAACCTGACGGGAAAATGTGCGCACCTGTACGCAAACTCTGAACCTTGCGCGCGAACATTTTGGAGACGGGAAACTGGCGGCACCGCTGGTAAGATGATGAGCTGAAGCCACGATCATGCATTTAACCATCATATCAGACTGGAGACCCTCGTAAACCCCCGTCTGTTCCTGGATTGAGCTGTACGATCCATCAGCCTCATTTCAGAGCTACAGTAGCTGCAGCTTCAGTTATATAGGATGACAGTTATTGGTAGGTTACCTGTAACCAGGTGTGGAGGCTGATTGTAATTACTGAGGAAACGGTGACACTCGTACATAATGCTTCACATGGACGCGCTGCACTGCTGGAAGATCATGGAAAGAAGAGGATAAAGATGGAGAGAGTTTTTAGAAACCACCAATATTCCTGCATGATTACTGACTGATGCCGATAGATTCCCCTGAGCAACCTTCCCGAACTGGGGATTCTTAGATCATTCAGAGGGTCGCCAGACGATTGTAATCGCTGTAAACTAAATACATTTAGAATTTTTAGGGTTGTCAAAATAAATCTGTTAATGCAGGAGATTAATCTGTAGGAATATAAACGCATTCATTTTCTAATAAATAAATTAGAGCCTAACTCATAATAAAAATTGCAATTTAGCAATATCTTGCAAAAGCCCTTCTCATATCTTGGTCAGCTAAGTTTTTTTTATTATTATCATGTTTTCTTACAGTTGTGTACATAATATGTATGATTATTGTTGCACTTTTACTTTTTATATTATCGTTTTGTTAGATAGATGTTGTAAGAAAAACAAACAAAAAAAAACAGTATTACAAACATTGAATTTCCCTTCTGGGAATAATAAAGTATTTTTCATTTAATTTCATGAATAATCCACCAACCCCCCCCCCCCCCCCCCCCCCGTTATCCCCCTAATTCATGAAGATTCTGACAGTTTTCCAGCCTCACATGTAGATGCTGCAGGATGATCTGAAATGTCGCACAATAAAGAGCTCAGCTCTTGCGGGGGTCAGGAACAGCAACGTCTGGTATCTGGGGGGGGGGGGGAGCTCGTAGCTCAGAAAGTTTGGGAACTCCTGGATCTGTGTGTTAAACTGGACTCGACCGACCCGCCGAATCCGTTTAATCCCAGTGCGCAGTTGTTGACCACAACGCGCTCCGGTTTGCAGCAGCCGTTGTGTTCATTCACCGCTGCAGCAACGTGATGTCACTTCTGTTTATCTGCGATTCCACTGTGACGTCCAAATATAACGTTCTTTCAACGTTTCACCACCAACAAGCTCCTCCACTTCGTTCTCCATGAAACTGCGTTTTCTCGTCTTCTCAGTCGCCACGATCAAGTTTAAATGCCTCAGATCAGCTTATTTATATGCAGAAATATCCATGAGGTGCTTTGCATTGACCCTTCATGGTAGAAAGTGGGCGTGAAGGGGGGTATGAGCCAAATTCACCTGCGCAAACTTCCAAGGAGAGTGTGATTTATAAAGGGGAAATTGCTTGGATTTTTGCGCACGCCCGGTTTTATAAATCTGAATATTTTTCGGCGTAAGCAAACTTTGGGTTTTTGGCGCACGAACACTTTTAGTAAAGATCCTGCGCACAGTTTTATAAATGAGACCCATTGCCTCTCAATTGTCTTTATTATGTACTCTAAATGACATTATAGTATCAATATGGGTATCGATAAATACTGCTATCGATAAAGACTACTGACATTGGTATCGGTATCGATAAAATCATAACAATATACATCCCTAGTCGTGAACTCTCATGGACGGATCGGGGAAGTACGATGTTCCACTGTTTAGTCTCTAAAAATCTACTAAATGATGGTTTCCAGTAAATTCTGGACGCTACCCACTCAGGACACTTGGATTACATTGGACGAGCAGTATGGAGGAATATTGACAATTTTTTGTGGACTTTTATGGACCTTTTTGGTTGAGTCGCCGTTGAACTCCATTAAATGAAATTTTGGATAATGGGACACCCACCCCCGGATTTCCGGCTGCATTTGAGATATTAAAAAGTGCTCCAGAGTCTTGCTCAGCATGAGGATGAGGAGAAGATGAAGGACCATCATTCTGTGGGTGTTGGATCCTTTCAATGCTGCTTTTATTTCGCATCATTCAGGTTTTTGTTCTCCGCTTGCTCAGAAATGAGGCCTGACTCTGACTTCTGCAGCAAAGACCGCCGTCTGCTGAGGGAGAGGAAGTACCAGCCTGCAGCTCCACGGTGGTCCAGCAGATGTCAGAGCAGGACAGCACGAGGCTGCGGCCGGCGCCTGCAAGCAGCACTCACCTTCTGTTTCCAGCTTCCCTCCTGCAGGACGGCCAGCTGCTGACGGTGCGATGGAGGTCAGAAATTAGCCTGATCCCAGACCGCAGAGGTCTTCATGAAAGCAGGAGCAGGAGCAGGTCCAGCTCAGATATACTGGGTTTGTGTTATAGGGCTGCTCGATTATGGAAAAAAAATCATTATCACAATTATTTTGGTCAATATTTATTTAGCATTTCTCCTTGTCTAAAGAGATGTTATTGGTGATATACACAAAAGTTTTCAATTGAAAATAAATATAGACTACAAATATATCTTTTGCAATGTATAAAACATTAAATGAACAAAATAAATATACTTTTAACATTAAATAAGACTTAAGATGACATAAATGCAGCAAACACGTGGACAATATGTGGACAATACAACACGTGCTCACACCAAAGGCAGTGGATACAGATGGTGCAACTTCAAAACCAGCAGCATAGATGATGCAGGTGTCAGCCGAGCCCCCCCCACGGGCTCCACAGCTGTCTGAGACCGGCTCGTACATGGGAAGCGTCACCGCTACTCAGCTTCCACATTATCCACCTCAGCAGCTGACACAGGAGGAGACACTGACTCCCCAGGGTCACTCTTTCCAGAGTGCCCTCCTCCACATCCACATACCACTGCATCCACACCACGCACCCCAGCAGCCAACTGCTCCACCAAACTGGCCTTGGTCTCACATTTGGTAGACCGCAGGATCTGAAGCTACTGTCCACCACCAGGCCAGATGCACAGCAGCCGGCCAGGGGCTTACAAGAGGGGGGGGACAAGACAGCTCTCCCAGCAACACAATGTGGCCATAACTAGCCCAAATACGTCACATGAGTAAACATACTCTACAGGAAAGCCCGCAACAAGGGGACAACATCCGGGACGAGCCCCAGTTCTGCTAGGGGTGTAGAAACGACACAAAAAGACTGGTTGAGAATGGAAAAAGGTGGAGTAAAGATGTTTTATTGTTCATGGAGGTTGAGAATGGTAAAAGGTGGAGTAAAGATGTTTTATTGTTCATGGAGGTTGAGGATGGTAAAAGGTGGAGTAAAGATGTTTTATTGTTCATGAAGGCTGAGGATGGAAAAAGGTGGAGTAAAGATGTTTTATTGTTCATGAAGGTTGAGGATGGTAAAAGGTGGAGTAAAGATGTTTTATTGTTCATGGAGGTTGAGGATGGTAAAAGGTGGAGTAAAGATGTTTTATTGTTCATGGAGGCTGAGGATGGTAAAAGGTGGAGTAAAGATGTTTTATTGTTCATGGAGGCTGAGGATGGAAAAAGGTGGAGTAAAGATGTTTTATTGTTCATGGAGGCTGAGGATGGTAAAAGGTGGAGTAAAGATGTTTTATTGTTCATGAAGGCTGAGGATGGTAAAAGGTGGAGTAAAGATGTTTTATTGTTCATGAAGGCTGAGGATGGTAAAAGGTGGAGTAAAGATGTTTTATTGTTCATGGAGGTTGAGGATGGTAAAAGGTGGAGTAAAGATGTTTTATTGTTCATGGAGGCTGAGGATGGTAAAAGGTGGAGTAAAGATGTTTTATTGTTCATGAAGGTTGAGGATGGAAAAAGGTGGAGTAAAGATGTTTTATTGTTCATGGAGGTTGAGGATGGTAAAAGGTGGAGTAAAGATGTTTTATTGTTCATGAAGGTTGAGAATGGTTAAAGGTGGAGTAAAGATGTTTTATTGTTCATGAAGGTTGAGGATGGTAAAAGGTGGAGTAAAGATGTTTTATTGTTCATGGAGGTTGAGGATGGTAAAAGGTGGAGTAAAGATGTTTTATTGTTCATGGAGGCTGAGGATGGTAAAAGGTGGAGTAAAGATGTTTTATTGTTCATGAAGGTTGAGGATGGAAAAAGGTGGAGTAAAGATGTTTTATTGTTCATGGAGGTTGAGGATGGTAAAAGGTGGAGTAAAGATGTTTTATTGTTCATGAAGGTTGAGAATGGTTAAAGGTGGAGTAAAGATGTTTTATTGTTCATGAAGGTTGAGGATGGTAAAAGGTGGAGTAAAGATGTTTTATTGTTCATGGAGGTTGAGGATGGTAAAAGGTGGAGTAAAGATGTTTTATTGTTCATGGAGGTTGAGAATGGTAAAAGGTGGAGTAAAGATGTTTTATTGTTCATGGAGGCTGAGGATGGTAAAAGGTGGAGTAAAGATGTTTTATTGTTCATGGAGGCTGAGGATGGTAAAAGGTGGAGTAAAGATGTTTTATTGTTCATGAAGGTTGAGGATGGAAAAAGGTGGAGTAAAGATGTTTTATTGTTCATGGAGGTTGAGGATGGTAAAAGGTGGAGTAAAGATGTTTTATTGTTCATGAAGGTTGAGAATGGTTAAAGGTGGAGTAAAGATGTTTTATTGTTCATGAAGGTTGAGGATGGTAAAAGGTGGAGTAAAGATGTTTTATTGTTCATGGAGGTTGAGGATGGTAAAAGGTGGAGTAAAGATGTTTTATTGTTCATGGAGGTTGAGAATGGTAAAAGGTGGAGTAAAGATGTTTTATTGTTCATGAAGGTTGAGGATGGTAAAAGGTGGAGTAAAGATGTTTTATTGTTCATGGAGGCTGAGGATGGTAAAAGGTGGAGTAAAGATGTTTTATTGTTCATGGAGGTTGAGAATGGTAAAAGGTGGAGTAAAGATGTTTTATTGTTCATGAAGGTTGAGGATGGTAAAAGGTGGAGTAAAGATGTTTTATTGTTCATGAAGGTTGAGGATGGTAAAAGGTGGAGTAAAGATGTTTTATTGTTCATGGAGGTTTAGGATGGTAAAAGGTGGAGTAAAGATGTTTTATTGTTCATGGAGGTTGAGGATGGTAAAAGGTGGAGTAAAGATGTTTTATTGTTCATGGAGGCTGAGGATGGTAAAAGGTGGAGTAAAGATGTTTTATTGTTCATGGAGGCTGAGGATGGTAAAAGGTGGAGTAAAGATGTTTTATTGTTCATGAAGGTTGAGAATGGTAAAAGGTGGAGTAAAGATGTTTTATTGTTCATGAAGGTTGAGAATGGTAAAAGGTGGAGTAAAGATGTTTTATTGTTAATGGAGGTTGAGGACGGTAAAAGGTGGAGTAAAGATGTTTTATTGTTCATGAAGGTTGAGGATGGTAAAAGGTGGAGTAAAGATGTTTTATTGTTCATGGAGGTTGAGGATGGTAAAAGGTGGAGTAAAGATGTTTTATTGTTCATGAAGGTTGAGGATGGTAAAAGGTGGAGTAAAGATGTTTTATTGTTCATGGAGGTTGAGAATGGTAAAAGGTGGAGTAAAGATGTTTTATTGTTCATGTAGGTTGAGGATGGTAAAAGGTGGAGTAAAGATGTTTTATTGTTCATGGAGGTTGAGGACGGTAAAAGGTGGAGTAAAGATGTTTTATTGTTCATGGAGGCTGAGGACGGTAAAAGGTGGAGTAAAGATGTTTTATTGTTCATGGAGGTTGAGGATGGTAAAAGGTGGAGTAAAGATGTTTTATTGTTCATGGAGGCTGAGGATGGTAAAAGGTGGAGTAAAGATGTTTTATTGTTCATGGAGGTTGAGGATGGTAAAAGGTGGAGTAAAGATGTTTTATTGTTCATGAAGGTTGAGGATGGTAAAAGGTGGAGTAAAGATGTTTTATTGTTCATGGAGGTTGAGAATGGTAAAAGGTGGAGTAAAGATGTTTTATTGTTCATGGAGGTTGAGAATGGTAAAAGGTGGAGTAAAGATGTTTTATTGTTCATGAAGGCTGAGGATGGTAAAAGGTGGAGTAAAGATGTTTTATTGTTCATGGAGGCTGAGGATGGTAAAAGGTGGAGTAAAGATGTTTTATTGTTCATGGAGGTTGAGGATGGTAAAAGGTGGAGTAAAGATGTTTTATTGTTCATGGAGGTTGAGAATGGTAAAAGGTGGAGTAAAGATGTTTTATTGTTCATGGAGGTTGAGAATGGTAAAAGGTGGAGTAAAGATGTTTTATTGTTCATGGAGGTTGAGGATGGTAAAAGGTGGAGTAAAGATGTTTTATTGTTCATGGATGTTGAGAATGGTAAAAGGTGGAGTAAAGATGTTTTATTGTTCATGGAGGTTGAGAATGGTAAAAGGTGGAGTAAAGATGTTTTATTGTTCATGGATGTTGAGAATGGTAAAAGGTGGAGTAAAGATGTTTTATTGTTCATGAAGGTTGAGAATGGTAAAAGGTGGAGTAAAGATGTTTTATTGTTCATGAAGGTTGAGAATGGTAAAAGGTGGAGTAAAGATGTTTTATTGTTCATGGATGTTGAGAATGGTAAAAGGTGGAGTAAAGATGTTTTATTGTTCATGGATGTTGAGAATGGTAAAAGGTGGAGTAAAGATGTTTTATTGTTCATGGAGGTTGAGAATGGTAAAAGGTGGAGTAAAGATGTTTTATTGTTCATGGAGGTTGAGAATGGTAAAAGGTGGAGTAAAGATGTTTTATTGGTCATGGAGGTTTAGGATGGTAAAAGGTGGAGTAAAGATGTTTTATTGTTCATGAAGGTTGAGAATGGTAAAAGGTGGAGTAAAGATGTTTTATTGTTCATGGATGTTGAGAATGGTAAAAGGTGGAGTAAAGATGTTTTATTGTTCATGGAGGTTGAGAATGGTAAAAGGTGGAGTAAAGATGTTTTATTGGTCATGGAGGTTTAGGATGGTAAAAGGTGGAGTAAAGATGTTTTATTGTTCATGGAGGCTGAGGATGGAAAAAGGTGGAGTAAAGATGTTTTATTGTTCATGGAGGCTGAGGATGGAAAAAGGTGGAGTAAAGATGTTTTATTGTTCATGGAGGCTGAGGATGGAAAAAGGTGGAGTAAAGATGTTTTATTGGTCATGGAGGTTTAGGATGGTAAAAGGTGGAGTAAAGATGTTTTATTGGTCATGGAGGTTTAGGATGGTAAAAGGTGGAGTAAAGATGTTTTATTGGTCATGGAGGTTTAGGATGGTAAAAGGTGGAGTAAAGATGTTTTATTGTTCATGGAGGTTTAGGATGGTAAAAGGTGGAGTAAAGATGTTTTATTGGTCATGGAGGTTTAGGATGGTAAAAGGTGGAGTAAAGATGTTTTATTGGTCATGGAGGTTTAGGATGGTAAAAGGTGGAGTAAAGATGTTTTATTGGTCATGGAGGTTTAGGATGGTAAAAGGTGGAGTAAAGATGTTTTATTGTTCATGGAGGTTTAGGATGGTAAAAGGTGGAGTAAAGATGTTTTATTGGTCATGGAGGTTTAGGATGGTAAAAGGTGGAGTAAAGATGTTTTATTGTTCATGGAGGCTGAGGATGGTAAAAGGTGGAGTAAAGATGTTTTATTGGTCATGGAGGTTTAGGATGGTAAAAGGTGGAGTAAAGATGTTTTATTGTTCATGAAGGTTGAGGATGGTAAAAGGTGGAGTAAAGATGTTTTATTGTTCATGGAGGCTGAGGATGGTAAAAGGTGGAGTAAAGATGTTTTATTGGTCATGGAGGTTTAGGATGGTAAAAGGTGGAGTAAAGATGTTTTATTGTTCATGAAGGTTGAGAATGGTAAAAGGTGGAGTAAAGATGTTTTATTGTTCATGGATGTTGAGAATGGTAAAAGGTGGAGTAAAGATGTTTTATTGTTCATGGAGGTTGAGAATGGTAAAAGGTGGAGTAAAGATGTTTTATTGGTCATGGAGGTTTAGGATGGTAAAAGGTGGAGTAAAGATGTTTTATTGTTCATGGAGGCTGAGGATGGAAAAAGGTGGAGTAAAGATGTTTTATTGTTCATGGAGGCTGAGGATGGAAAAAGGTGGAGTAAAGATGTTTTATTGTTCATGGAGGCTGAGGATGGAAAAAGGTGGAGTAAAGATGTTTTATTGGTCATGGAGGTTTAGGATGGTAAAAGGTGGAGTAAAGATGTTTTATTGTTCATGGAGGCTGAGGATGGTAAAAGGTGGAGTAAAGATGTTTTATTGGTCATGGAGGTTTAGGATGGTAAAAGGTGGAGTAAAGATGTTTTATTGTTCATGGAGGTTTAGGATGGTAAAAGGTGGAGTAAAGATGTTTTATTGGTCATGGAGGTTTAGGATGGTAAAAGGTGGAGTAAAGATGTTTTATTGGTCATGGAGGTTTAGGATGGTAAAAGGTGGAGTAAAGATGTTTTATTGGTCATGGAGGTTTAGGATGGTAAAAGGTGGAGTAAAGATGTTTTATTGTTCATGGAGGTTTAGGATGGTAAAAGGTGGAGTAAAGATGTTTTATTGGTCATGGAGGTTTAGGATGGTAAAAGGTGGAGTAAAGATGTTTTATTGTTCATGGAGGCTGAGGATGGTAAAAGGTGGAGTAAAGATGTTTTATTGGTCATGGAGGTTTAGGATGGTAAAAGGTGGAGTAAAGATGTTTTATTGTTCATGAAGGTTGAGGATGGTAAAAGGTGGAGTAAAGATGTTTTATTGTTCATGGAGGTTGAGGATGGTAAAAGGTGGAGTAAAGATGTTTTATTGTTCATGGAGGTTGAGAATGGTAAAAGGTGGAGTAAAGATGTTTTATTGTTCATGAAGGCTGAGGATGGTAAAAGGTGGAGTAAAGATGTTTTATTGTTCATGGAGGCTGAGGATGGTAAAAGGTGGAGTAAAGATGTTTTATTGTTCATGGAGGTTTAGGATGGTAAAAGGTGGAGTAAAGATGTTTTATTGTTCATGGAGGTTGAGGATGGTAAAAGGTGGAGTAAAGATGTTTTATTGTTCATGGAGGTTGAGGATGGTAAAAGGTGGAGTAAAGATGTTTTATTGTTCATGGAGGTTGAGGATGGTAAAAGGTGGAGTAAAGATGTTTTATTGGTCATGGAGGTTTAGGATGGTAAAAGGTGGAGTAAAGATGTTTTATTGTTCATGGAGGCTGAGGATGGTAAAAGGTGGAGTAAAGATGTTTTATTGTTCATGGAGGTTGAGGATGGTAAAAGGTGGAGTAAAGATGTTTTATTGTTCATGGAGGTTGAGGATGGTAAAAGGTGGAGTAAAGATGTTTTATTGGTCATGGAGGTTTAGGATGGTAAAAGGTGGAGTAAAGATGTTTTATTGTTCATGGAGGTTTAGGATGGTAAAAGGTGGAGTAAAGATGTTTTATTGTTCATGGAGGCTGAGGATGGTAAAAGGTGGAGTAAAGATGTTTTATTGGTCATGGAGGTTTAAGGATGGTTGGTCGCGTTGCTCAAAGGAACAAATCAAAAGACAGGATGATTTTCTAAACAAGAAAATCATCCAGACATGCAGTACAAACTGTTAGAATACGGAACGTCAGAATTGACACGCGCACCGTCGTCAGACCGATGCCTCAGACTTCTTTGTGGCGTTTTACGACGGTCGGAAAAACAGCACTTTCCAAATCTTGCTGTTTATAATGTAAAGGTTCATTTATCTTTGCCAGATTTGTTTCTTGCAGTCAGCTTAATTCAACTTCATTGTGTCATTTTCTTTTTAAAATAGAAACGGATCATTTCAAGAAATATTATCAGAAAATGGCATTTAATTTTAGAAAGTGTTAACAGTATTGGACTTAAATCAAACAAATTAATTACTGAATTAAAATACATTTAAGTGAAATTGTGATCCATTTGAAAATTAACATTCTCTTTATGTCAAATGATATTTACAGTTACAGGTTTCCATGTTATTTCACATGAGGCTTGTGAATTCACAGCCTATTTCCATAATGGCATCGTTTTTATTCCATATTTCTAAAAAATGGAGAAAAATATAAAATATCAGAAAAAATCTGTGATATTCCCGTTTTTAACACTGTTGGGTGTGCAGCTTATTTCTCTCTGTGCACACATAAATACTGGAACCACAGCTGGTTAGAAACACCTGATAAATAAACAAATACCATCATGAACATGCTTTTTCAGAGTGTGTTAACAATATATGTTTAAATCTAACTTGTCAGAGCATCTTTTTCTGTATTTTCTAACTTCTCTGCTGTAATCCTGATGCATGCATCAGTTCAAGGAGCATTTATTTGTTTATCAGTAAACAACGCACCTTATTTAAGTTGATGCGTCTTTGAGATATCAAACAGTTTTGTTTGACATCTTTAAATCTTCGAGAGGCTTGCTGATAGTTTTTCACTGGAAAACATAAATATTTCTCCATTTAAATCTTGAAAAGTCTTTTCAGTTTTGTGAATAGTATTGATGTCATGATTGGGTGTGTAAGTGTGTTATCGGTTATCAGTTATCAGTATCAGCCTCCAGGAGCTGAAAGTTAGCGGTTATCGCTATTGGTTTTTAAAAAAGGTTATCGTGCATCCTCAGTTTATACAGATACGGCCATGAAAAACTTCCACCTTTTTCCTTCAGAAGTGGTGCAGTAATAGTGCACTATTACTGCACTATCACTGGCGGAATGATTTGTCCCGCGAATATGTCATCATGCATGGTGTCCAAACTTGCCGTGTGGAAACGTCCTTGTTCCGGGCGTTCATTTATGCTCTGAAATCGTTTCCCTGGGGCACGCAGGCGTTTCTATGTGCGATTGAATTAGCAGTCAAGTTGCTGGTAAGTGGCTGGAAGTCTGCGGAAAGGGGAACTTTTTCATGCCCGCATCTGTAAATCTCCTGCCTGCAGAATAAAGATCCAAGATTCTTCATCATCACACTGAGACGTGACCAGATTATTGCACTGTACAGGTGGTAAATTACCAATATCAATCAGTTCAAAAGTATATATAAAAATACAGTGGGTACAGAAAGTATTCAGACCCCTTTAAACTTTTCACACTTTGTTTCATTGCAGCCATTTGCTAAAATCAAAAAAGTTAATTTTATTTCTCATTAATGTACAATCGGCACACCATCTTGACAGAAAAAAACAGAAATGTAGAAATTTTTGCAAAGTTATTAAAAAAGAAAAACTGAAATATGTCATGGTGATAAGTATTGAGTACTTTGCTCAGTACTGAGTAGAAGTACTTCTGAGCTGGTACAGCCATGAGTCTTCTTGGGAATGATGCAACAAGTGTTCCACACCTGGATTTGGGATCTTCTGGTTCTTCTTGCAGATCCTCTCCAGTTCTGTCAGGTTGGATGGTGAACGGTGGTGTTCAGCCATTTTCAGGTCTCTCAGAGATGCTCAGTTGGGTTTAAGTCAGGGTTCTGGCTGGGCCGGTCCAGAATGGTCCAGAGATGTTCTGATCCGCTCCTTTGTTATTTCAGCTGTGTGTGAGGGTCATTGTCTTGTTGGAAGGTGAACCTTCGGCCCAGTCTGAGGTCCTGAACTCTGGAAGAGCTTTTCTTCCAGGATCTCTGTACTTGGCCACATTCATCTTTCCTTCAACTGCAACCAGTCGTCCTGTCCCTGCAGCTGAAAAACACCCCCATAGCATGATGCTGCCACCACCATGCTTCACTGTTGGGATGGTATTGGGCAGGTGATGAGCAGTGCCTGGTTTTCTCCTCACATACCGCTTAGAATTAACTCCAAAAAGTTCAATCTTGGTCTCATCAGACCAGAGAATCTTATTTCTCTCAGTCTGGGAGTCCTTCATGTGTTTTTGGCAAACTCTATGCGGGCTTTCATATGTCTGCACTGAGGGAGAGGCTTCCATCGGGCCGCTCTGCCATAAAGCCCCGACTGGTGGAGGCTGCAGTGATACTGACTTTGTGGAACTTTCTCCATCTCCCTGCTGCATCTCTGGAGCTCAGCCACAGTGATCTTTGGCTTCTTCTTTACTCTCTCACCAAGGCTCTTCTCCCACCATTGCTCAGTTTGGCTGGACGGCCGGGTCTAGGAAGAGTTCTGCTCGTCCCAAACTTCTTCCATGTGAGGACTATGGAGGCCACCGTGCTCTTAGGAACCTTTAGTGCTGCAGAAACTCTTTTGTAACCTTGTCCAGATTTGTGTCTCGCCACAATTCTGTCTCTGAGCTCCTTGGACAGTTCCTTCCAACCAGTGGCGGAGCGTGGGTCTGAGTACAGAGGGGGCGGAGCATTCTCGATGGGCCCTTATGATCGTAATTTTACTATTCAAACACCTTATCCTACCGTCAAACAATGCTCACACACTAATGCTCACTTTTACTGAGCCAAGCAAACCGATGTGCCTCAGAAAGCAGAGTAAAACCACAAACCAGTTCTCAAACGTGTTCTGAATACACACACACACACACACACACACACACACACACATGCACTTGACAGGTGTCGATCTCAGAGTGTCGGCTGTCCATGGTGCTGAAAGTTTAGACCAGGGACCCCGAATTCCGGTCCTTGAGGACCAGTGTCCTGCAGGTATTGTGACGTGTGCAGAGCTTGAGGTCTGTTATAGTTAACAGCAACACAAAGAGCATTCAATAGACAGTTGGTCAAGACTACAACATTTTGAGAAAGAGATCATTTTTGAAGTTTACACAGCTGCGTTTACATGGAGCCAAATATACCGATTGCTTTCGGTTTAAAAGCTCTTTCGGAATGAAAATGATCCATGTAAACACCTCTTTCCGAATGAAAAGTGCTGAACCGATCAAATTTTTTATTCGGTTTCACGGGGGTAGAATATTCCTTTCCCCAAACCGAACGGGGTGTCATGTAAATGCTGAATCGGAAAGTTGTGAGGTTGCGCTCTTACAGCGCATGCTTCAACAAGACGTCAACATGCGACGAGTGACGTTTCCTCACTTTGACAGATGGCTGTGAACAACGTCATTCAATGGACAGCAAAAGAAAGTTTGTTTTTTTACTCAAACGCTGTCTCTACGCCTTTTCCTCTTGGTTTTCTGCAGTAGGAGTGCATGAGGATCAGCTGCTGATTAAAGTCCTGCAGAAACCACAACCGTGACGATCAGTTTTTATACCTCCGTCTTTATTAAATAACGTGATTTACATCATTCTGCGCATGTCAGACAGGATTATTCTGAATAAATATTGGCGCATATACACGCCAGATCAGAATGAATTAGTTCCCAAGTAAACAGCTGCCCTCAAATCCTCAATCAGAATGATTTCATTCCGAAAGGGAAAAAGTCTCCATGTAAACGTACCTACTCACCAATGGCTCTCTGCGCTGGCTGTCGCAGTTTAGTCGACTCCTCCATAATCCTTTTTTAATTTTGAAAATCCTGTGCATGGGTCACCCCAGCTTTCCCAGACTTTTCGGTTGTCTTTTTGCCAAACAGCCAGCAACAGAAGCAAAACAGCTTGTTTGGTCTGGGTGAATAAATGAGCCACTGTCGCTCCACGATGCCCGAAACTCCCAAATGATGGCGGCAGGGTTAAAGCATTGTCCTTCTGGAAACTTCTCATATTTGTCCCTCAAACCAGGCTGACAGGGTCCATGCCCGATGAGAGCCAGAGCCCGGATTACTTCAGGGGTGAGAGGGTGGTCTCGAAACAAGAATGGGTCGGTCGGGTACTCCTGTACAGCTGCCGAGGTGGCTACCAGATGCGCCGGGTCTTCGCCGGTGCTACCAGCACGGACACTGACCGCCGCTGCTGCTGGTGGCACAAAATGTTCCAGCAGCGTTTGTGTTGGACTGCAGCAGGGCTCTTGGTGGTCCCGATGGTGGGCTTTGAGTGGTACCACTAGCGGCTAGCCTAGCCTCAGTCACCGGCTGACTGAGTGGGCTGACTGATGTTGGGCTCTCACGGCCATGGTGGTGTTGATGAAAAGTAGGAAGTAAGTGGATGACAAGAAGAAACCAATTTCTTTTTTACCTTTAGTTTGAATGAGCCAGATTGGTGTTTTTTCTTCTCCATTTTTGCTGTTTAGCTTCCCTCCAGAATTCAGATCAAGCATAAAGAAAAAAGAAGTTAATGCGGCACAGCCAATCACCGCTGGCTCGCAGCTCCGATGCATTCACGGATAGTCGTAACACAAGAATTGGCCTATTGAAACCCACACTCAGACGTAGACCTTCACGTACACACTGCACATTTTATTGTTAAAACAATTTATTTATAACAATTTATACATGAACACATCACACGAAACGGGGCCCTTTGACCTTGTGGGCCCTGGGGCGACCGCCCCCTTGCCCCCACTCTGGCTCCGCTACAGCTTCCACCTCATGATCCTCATTTGCTCTGACATGCACTGTGAGCTGGAAGGTCTGATATAGACAGGTGTGTGTCTTTCCTAATCACGTCCAATCAGTTTATTTAAACACAGCTGGACTCCAATGAAGGAGGAGAACCATCTCAAGGAGGATCAGAAGGAATGGACAGTCTCTGAGTTAAATATGAGTGTCACTGCAAAGGGTCTGAATACTTATGACAATGTGATATTTCAGTTTTTTCTTTTTAATAAATTTGCTAAAATTTCTACATTTCAGTTTTTTCTTTTTAATAAATTTGCTAAAATTTCTACATTTCAGTTTTTTTCTGTCAAGATGGGGTGCTGAGTGACATTAATGAGAAATAAAATGAACTTTTTTGATTTTGGCAAATGGCTGCAATGAAACAAAGAGTGAAAAGTTTAAAGGGGTCTGAATACTTTCTGTACCCACTGTATGTATTTGACAGGTAAGGAGGAAGATAGATTATATTGATAATGGGTTAAGATTCCACATATCACATGACGTACCGTACCGTCTTCTTCCGCTTATCCGGGATCGGGTCGCGGGGGCAGCTGCCTAAGCAGGGAAGCCCAGACTTCCCTCACCCCGGCCACAGCCGCCAGCTCCCGAGGTGTTCCCAGGCCAGCCGGGAGACGTAGTCCCTCCAGCGTGTCCTGGGTCTCCCCCGGGTTCTGGTCCCTGTGGGACGTGCCTGGATCACCAGGGAGGCGTCCAGGAGGCATCCTGACCAGATGCCCGAGCCTCCTCATCTGGCTCCTCTCTATACGGAGGAGCAGCGGCTCTACTTTGAGTCCCTCCCGGATGACCGAGCTCCTCCCCCCATCTCTAAGGGAGAGCCCGGCCCCCCTGCGGAGGAAACTCATTTCAGCCGCTTGTACCCGCGATCTCGTTCTTTCGATCATGACCCACATCTCATGACCATAGGTGAGGGTAGGAACGTAGATGGACGGTAAATCCAGAGCTTCTCCTTCTTCAGCTCCTTCTTCACCACGACGGACCGATGCAGAGTCTTCATCACTGCAGACGCCGCACAGATCCGTCTGTCCATCTCCCGCTCCATTTTTCCCTCACTCGTGAACAAGACCCCGAGATACTTAAACTCCTCCACCTGGGGCAGGACCTCACTCCCGACCCAGAGAGGACACTCCCCCCTTTTCTGGGCGAGGACCATGGTCTCGGATTTGGAGGTGCTGATTCTCATCCCGGCCGCTTCACACTCGGCCGCAAATCGCCCTAGCAAGAGCTGGAGATCACGGCCCGATGACGCCAACAGAACCACGTCATCTGCAAACAGCAGAGACCCGATCCTGAGGCCACCAAACCGGATCCCCGCAACACCTCGGCTGCGCCTAGAAATCCTGTCCATTCTCCAAGTCCACAAAGCACATGTAGACTGGTTTGGAGAACTCCCATGCCCCCTCCAGGACCCTGAAGAGGGTGTAGAGCTGGTCCACTGTTCCACGACCAGGATGAAAACCACACTGCTCCTCCTCAATCCGAGGTTGGACTATCTGACAGACCCTCCTCTCCAGGACCCCTGAATAGACTTTACCAGGGAGGCTGAGAAGTGTGATCCCCCTGAAGTTGGAACACACCCTCCGATCCCCCTTTTTGAAGAGGGGGACCACCACCCCAGTCTGCCAGTCCAGAGGTACTGCCCCCGATGTCCACGCGATGCTGCAGAGGCGTGTCAGCCAAGACAGCCCCACATCATCCAGAGCCTTAAGAAACTCCGGGCGGATCTCATCCACCCCAGGGGCCCGGCCACCGAGGAGCTTTTTGACTACCTCGGCGACCTCAGCCCCAGTGACAGAAGAGTCCAACCCTGAGTCCCCAAACTCTGCTTCCTCCTCGGAAGACGTGTTGGTGGGATTGAGGAGGTCTTCGAAATATTCCCTCCACCGGCCCACGACGTCCTGAGTCGAGGTCAGCAGCCCCCCATCCCCACTGTACACAGTGTTGATGGTGAACTGCTTCCCCCTCCTGAGCCACCAGATAGTGGACCAGAAACGCCTCGAAGCCGTCTGGAAGTCGTTCTCCATGGCCTCACCGAACTCCTCCCATGTCCGAGTTTTTGCCTCAGCGACCGCCAGAGCCGCGCTCCGCTTGGCCGGCCGATACCTGTCAGCTGCCTCAGGAGTCCCACAGGCCAGGAAGGCCCGGTAGGACTCCTTCAGTCCCACAGGCCAGGAAGGCCCGGTAGGACTCCTTCAGTCCCACACACCAGGAAGGCCCAGTAGGACTCCTTCAGTCCCACAGGCCAGGAAGGCCCGGTAGGACTCCTTCAGTCCCACAGGCCAGGAAGGCCCGGTAGGACTCCTTCAGTCCCACAGGGCCAGGAAGGCCCGGTAGGACACCTTCAGTCCCACAGGCCAGGAAGGCCCGGTAGGACTCCTTCAGTCCCACAGGCCAGGAAGGCCCGGTAGGACTCCTTCAGTCCCACAGACCAGGAAGGCCCGGTAGGACTCCTTCAGTCCCACAGGCCAGGAAGGCCCAGTAGGACTCCTTCAGTCCCACAGGCCAGGAAGGCCCGGTAGGACTCCTTCAGTCCCACAGGCCAGGAAGGCCCAGTAGGACTCCTTCAGTCCCACAGGCCAGGAAGGCCCAGTAGGACTCCTTCAGTCCCACAGGCCAGGAAGGCCCGGTAGAACTCCTTCAGTCCCACAGGCCAGGAAGGCCCGGTAGGACTCCTTCAGTCCCACACACCAGGAAGGCCCAGTAGGACTCCTTCAGTCCCACAGGCCAGGAAGGCCCGGTAGGACACCTTCAGTCCCACAGGCCAGGAAGGCCCAGTAGGACTCCTTCAGTCCCACAGGCCAGGAAGGCCCGGTAGAACTCCTTCAGTCCCACAGGCCAGGAAGGCCCGGTAGGACTCCTTCAGTCCCACACACCAGGAAGGCCCAGTAGGACTCCTTCAGTCCCACAGGCCAGGAAGGCCCGGTAGAACTCCTTCAGTCCCACAGGCCAGGAAGGCCCGGTAGGACTCCTTCAGTCCCACAGACCAGGAAGGCCCGGTAGGACTCCTTCAGTCCCACAGGCCAGGAAGGCCCGGTAGGACTCCTTCAGTCCCACAGGCCAGGAAGGCCCGGTAGAACTCCTTCAGTCCCACAGGCCAGGAAGGCCCGGTAGGACTCCTTCAGTCCCACAGGCCAGGAAGGCCCGGTAGAACTCCTTCAGTCCCACAGGCCAGGAAGGCCCGGTAGAACTCCTTCAGTCCCACAGGCCAGGAAGGCCCGGTAGGACTCCTTCTTCAGCTTGACGGCATCCCTCACCACCTGATGCAGGTGTGAATGTGGACACTCTTATGCCTGAACATGGTGTTCGTTATGGACAATCCATGACGAGCACATAAGTCCAACAACAAAACACCACTCGGGTTCAGATCAGGGGGGCCGTTCCTCCCGATCACGCCCCTCCAGGTCTAACTGTTGTTGCCCACGTGAGCGTTGAAGTCCCCCAGCAGAACGATCGAGTCCCTGGAAGGCGCGCTTTCCAACACGCCGTCCAAGGACTCCAGAAAGGGGGGGTACTCTGAACTGCCGTTCGGTGCAAAGGCACAAACAACACAGGATCCGTCCCCCCACCCGGAGGCGGAGGGAGGCTACCCTTTCATCCACTGGGGGTAAACCCCAACTCCATCCCTCTCCAGGATGGTGTCCCAGAGCCCGAGCTGTGCCTGGAGGTGAGTCCAACTATATCTAGTCGGAACCGCTCGACCTCCCGCACCAGCTCAGGCTCCTTTCCAACCAGAGAGGTGACGTTCCACGTCCCTAGAGCTAGCTTCTGCAGCCGGGGGTCGGACCGCCAGGGTCTCCCCCACCCTCGGGCGCCGCCCAACTCACATTGCACCCGACCCCTATGGCCCCTCTTGCGGGTGGTGGGTCCACAAGAAGGGGGGCCCATGTCGTCCTTTCGGGCTGAGCCCGACCAGGCCCCATGAGCCAGGCAACCTCTGGGCCTGGCTCCAGAGGGGGGCCCCGGTGACCCATGTCTGGGCGAGGGACATGTTGGCTCCATTACTGTCCGTCTCCATGAGGGGTGTTTGGGCTGCGCTTTGTCTGGTCCCTCCCCTAGTAACCTGTTTGCCATGGGTGACCCTGCCAGGGGCATAATTTAGGCCCAGACAACATAGCCCCTAGGATCCTCAGAACACGCAAACCCCTCCATCATGATAAGGTGGCAGCGGGCTGCCACCTAAGAGGGACACATATATCACATGACATATGTGTACATATACTTGAAATGAGTGATATATTATTCTGGTATTCCTTCATTGTTTTTCTTTTTTCCTTTCTTGTGATGGAGTTAATGTACATAAGTTATATGGTAAATCATATGCTGTACAGTATTATAGATTACTTCAATGTAATATTGTTTTGCAATTTTTTTTTAACACACGCATGTAAAGCATGGAATTGTGAGCAATATGGTGTAATAGGGGCAGGAAAAAAAAAATATAGGGGCAGGATCTAATGAGTTTGTACTTCTTGTTCCTTCTCGAATGCATTCTTTTATCCCCTTGTTTTATTTTTTCTTTAAAAAATTGTTGTTCGAAATAAACCATTCATTCATTCATAGCGGGGCAGCCTGCTACACGAGCCAATAGTCAGGACCAGGTGACCAGCAGCATCTGGTCCATCTGGTCCTGATGCTGCAGGTCCTGCAGGATAAACCAGCTGCTGAGCCTCAGTAATTCTAGGACGTATTTCCATGTTTCCGCTCAGAACTGTAATAAATGATTAAACTAAATTACTCTGTGTGCTTTGTAAACTGTTCTAAATCAGTAAAAACAACCAGAAACGCCTCATGCCGAGTGAAAGCGATGAGGATAAGTAGTCGAATCACGACCTGAATCCTCACGCAAGCATTGACAGCTATTTCAGCCAATCAGATCCAGGGTCGTGATTCGACAGGCCAATCAGAAGCGGCGACGTCAGAGAGGTTGGTTGTATCCCAGTGAGGAGAATTTCTACCGCTCACGCGCTGGGAAACCGCTACTCGACCGAAAGGAACTCCGTTATCTTCCCGGAATAAACTGGACTGTTTTCTTCTCCGGAACCCGAACCGAACCGACCCGACACCGGCCAGGCAGTCTCCTCCACCGGCTGGAAATGTTACACTTTAGGTCCGCGGCAGCGCTGAAGGAGCTGCTCCATCTGAGCGGGAGAGCGGCGCCCGCAGCCGGCTTCAGCACCGCGCGCCCGGACTGGAGGTCGCCAGACTGGAGGCCGCCGCTGGCCGGGGGGAGAGCCCCGCAGCGCTCCGCCGGGACGCCCGGGTGGAGGGGGTTCTGCTCCAAAGGTGACAGCCAGAACGAAGCCGCCAAGGACTCCTCAGCGGAGAAGTGAGTAGCGGGGTTTAGCTAGCTCGCACCGGGATAACGGAGGCGGCGATGGGCTAAGCTAGCTCCGGAGTCCAGGAAAAACGCTGTTTTTCAGGGTCAAACTTCAGGTAACATCACCTGCAGGTCTGAGAGGTGGTCCGCGTGCAGCTCCGTGACTGTCAGCCGACAGCATCACGGTGGTAGCGAGACTGATCCGCTGTTTTATCTGGATCAGCTAAAATATCCCTGATAACAGAAATTAACCAGCAGCTGTTTACTAGTTGCTAAATAAAACCGGTTTAAACTGGTTATTAACAGAGTCTGATAATAAAATATTCCTGATAACAGAAATTAACTAGCAGCAGTTTACTAGTTCCTAAATAAAACTGGTTTAATCTGGTTATTAATTGAGTGATAATAAAATATTCCTGTTAACAGAAATTAACTAGCAGCAGTTTACTAGTTCCTAAATAAAACTGTTTTAATCTGGTTATTAACTGAGTCTGATAATAAAATAGTCCTGATAACAGAAATTGACTAGTAGCAGTTTACTAGTTCCTAAATAAAAACTGGTTTAAACTGGTTATTAACTGAGTCTGATAATAAAATATTCCCGATAACAGAAATTAACTAGTAGAAGTTTACTAGTTCCTAAGTAAAAACTGGTTTAAACTGGTTATTAACTGAGTCTGATAATAAAATATTCCTGATAACAGAAATTAACTAGCAGCAGTTTACTAGTTCCTAAATAAAATCAGTGTTATCTGGTTATTAACTGAGTCTGATAATAAAATATTCCTGATAACAGAAATTAACTAGCAGCAGTTTACTAGTTCCTAAGTAAAAACTGGTTTAAACTGGTTATTAACTGAGTCTGATAATAAAATATTCCTGATAACAGAAATTAACTAGCAGCAGTTTACTAGTTCCTAAATAAAATCAGTGTTATCTGGTTATTAACTGAGTCTGATAATAAAATATTCCTGATAACAGAAATGAACTAGCAGCAGTTTACTAGTTCCTAAATAAAAACTGGTTTAAACTGGTTATTAACTGAGTCTGATAATCAAATATTCCTGATAACAGAAATTAACTAGCAGCAGTTTACTAGCTCCTAAGTAAAATCGGTGTTATCTGGTTATTAACTGAGTCTGATAATAAAATATTCTTGATAACAGAAATTAACTAGCAGCAGTTTACTAGTTCCTAAATAAAAACTGGTTTAAACTGGTTATTAACTGAGTCTGATAATAAAATATTCCTGATAACAGAAATTAACTAGCAGCAGTTTAATAGTTCCTATATAAAACTGGTTAAATCTGGTTATTAACTGAGTCTGATAATGAAATATTCCTGCTTTCAGAAATTTACTAGCAGCAGTTTACTAGTTCCTAAGTAAAATCGGTGTTATCTGGTTATTAACTGAGTCTGATAATAAAATATTCCTGATAACAGAAATTAACTAGTAGCAGTTTACTAGTTCCTAAATAAAAACTGGTTTAAACTGGTTATTAACTGAGTTTGATAATCAAATATTCCTGATAACAGAAATTAACTAGCAGCAGTTTACTAGTTCCTAAATAAAAACTGGTTTAAACTGGTTATTAACTGAGTCTGATAATAAAATATTCCTGATTACAGAAATTAACTAGCAGCAGTTTACTAGTTCCTAAGTAAAACCGGTGTTATCTGGTTATTAACTGAGTCTGATAATAAAATATTTTTGATAACAGAAATTAACTAGCAGCAGTTTACTAGTTCCTAAATAAAAACTGGTTTAAACTGGTTATTAACTGAGTCTGATAATAAAATATTCCTGATAACAGAAATTAACTAGCAGCAGTTTACTAGTTCCTAAATAAAAACTGGTTTGAACTGGTTATTAACTGAGTCTGATAATAAAATATTCCTGATAACAGAAATTAACTAGCAGCAGTTTACTAGTTCCTAAATAAAACTGGTTAAATCTGGTTATTAACTGAGTCTAATAATAAAATATTCCTGATAACAGAAATTAACTAGCAGCAGTTTACTAGTTCCTAAATAAAACTGGTTCAATCTGGTTATTAACTGAGTCTGATAATAAAATATTCCTGACAACAGAAATTAACCAGCAGCAGTTTACTAGTTCCTAAGTAAAATCGGTGTTATCTGGTTTAATAACTGAGTCTGATAATAAAATATTCCTGTTTTCAGAAAGTAACTAGCAGCAGTTTACTAGGTAATAAACTATCCCTGAGGGAATGGATGATGTTGAGGACAACTGTAAATATTCCACCTCCTCTCAACTCTTCCTTCCCTCACCAGTGTTTTGGATCATCAGTAATCAGATTACTCTGTCTGCATGATGACAGGAGTAATCAGATTTTAGGTGTTCATGTAAACGGATTCAAAGACCATGTTTAATTTTACCAGTGGATGCAGACTTATCAGATGTGATTATGACACAGGGTTCCCACGCATCCTGGAAAACCTGGAAAACGATTGAACATTTTTCCAGTCATGGGAAACACATGACAAATGTCAAAAAGAGTAAAATGTCCTGGAAAATGATTTTTCCTCCCTCTTCTTCGCCTCCACTTCGTCTCATTGCTGATTTATTGCCATCAAATCATCGCTTCAGCATTGCTTCGTCTCTGATTCATTGCTGCTTCGTTTGTCCTTCGTCTCCGCTTTGTCACCGCTTCAGCGTTGCTTCGTTTGTCCTTCGTCTCCGCTTTGTCACCGCTTCAGCGTTGCTTCGTTTGTCCTTCGTCTCCGCTTTGTCACCGCTTCAGCGTTGCTTCGTTTGTCCTTCGTCTCCGCTTTGTTACCGCTTCAGCGTTGCTTCGTTTGTCCTTCGTCTCCGCTTTGTCACCGCTTCAGCGTTGCTTCGTTTCTCCTTCGTCTCCACTTTGTCACCGCTTCAGCGTTGCTTCGGCTCTCCTTCGTCTCCGCTTTGTCACCGCTTCAGCGTGGCTTCGTTTCTCCTTCGTCTCCGCTTTGTCACCGCTTCAGCGTTGCTTCGTTTCTCCTTCGTCTCCGCTTTGTCACCGCTTCAGCGTTGCTTCGTTTCTCCTTTGTCTCCGCTTTGTCACCGCTTCAGCGTGGCTTCGTTTCTCCTTCGTCTCCGCTTTGTCACCGCTTCAGCGTGGCTTCGTTTCTCCTTCGTCTCCGCTTTGTCAGCGCTTCAGCGTTGCTTCGTTTCTCCTTCGTCTCAGCTTTGTCACCGCTTCAGCGTTGCTTCGTTTCTCCTTCGTCTCCGCTTTGTCACCGCTTCAGCGTTGCTTCGTTTCTCCTTCGTCTCCGCTTTGTCACCGCTTCAGCGTTGCTTCGTTTCTCCTTCATCTCTGCTTGTCACCGCTTCAGCGTTGCTTCGTTTCTCCTTCGTCTCTGCTTTGTCACCGCTTCAGCGTTGCTTCGTTTCTCCTTCGTCTCCGCTTTGTCACCGCTTCAGCGTTGCTTCGTTTCTCCTTCGTCTCCGCTTTGTCACCGCTTCAGCGTTGCTTCGTTTGTCCTTCGTCTCCGCTTTGTCACCGCTTCAGCGTTGCTTCGGCTCTGATTCGTCTCCGCTTTGTCACCGCTTCAGCGTGGCTTCGTTTCTCCTTCGTCTCCGCTTTGTCACCGCTTCAGCGTTGCTTCGTTTCTCCTTCGTCTCCGCTTTGTCACCGCTTCAGCGTTGCTTCGTTTCTCCTTCATCTCCGCTTTGTCACTGCTTCAGCGTTGCTTCGGCTCTCCTTCGTCTCCGCTTGTCCGCTTGTCACCGCTTGTCACCGCTTCAGCGTTGCTTCGTTTGTCCTTTGTCTCCGTTTTTGTCACCGCTTCAGCGTTGCTTCGTTTCTCCTTCGTCTCCGCTTTGTCACTGCTTCAGCGTTGCTTCGGCTCTCCTTCGTCTCTGCTTGTCACCGCTTTAGCGTTGCTTCGTTTGTCCTTCGTCTCCGCTTTGTCACCGCTTCAGCGTTGCTTCGTTTGTCCTTCGTCTCCGCTTGTCACCGCTTCAGCGTTGCTTCGTTTGTCCTTCATCTCCGCTTTGTCACCGCTTCAGCGTTGCTTCGTTTCTCCTTCGTCTCCGCTTTGTCACAGCTTCAGCGTTGCTTCGGCTCTCCTTCGTCTCCGCTTGTCACCGCTTCAGCGTTGCTTCGTTTGTCCTTTGTCTCCGTTATGTCACCCCTTCAGCGTTGCTTCGTTTCTCCTTCGTCTCCACTATGTCACCACTTCAGCGTTGCTTCGGCTCTCCTTCGTCTCTGCTTGTCACCGCTTCAGCGTTGCTTCGTTTGTCCTTCGTCTCCGCTTTGTCACCGCTTCAGCATTGCTTCGTTTGTCCTTCGTCTCCGCTTGTCACCGCTTCAGCGTTGCTTCGTTTGTCCTTCGTCTCCGCTTTGTCACCGCTTCAGCGTTGCTTCGTTTCTCCTTCGTCTTCGCTTTGTCACCGCTTCAGCGTCGCTTCGGCTCTCCTTCGTCTCCGCTTTGTCACCGCTTCAGCGTTGCTTCGTTTCTCCTTCGTCTCCGCCTTGTCGCCGCTTCAGTGTTGCTTCGTTTGTCCTTCGTCTCCGCTTGTCACCGCTTCAGCGTTGCTTCGTTTCTCCTTCGCCTCCGCTTTGTCACCGCTTTGTCACCGCTTCAGCGTTGCTTCATTTGTCCTTCGTCTCCGCTTTGTCACCGCTTCAGCGTTGCTTCGTTTCTCCTTCGCCTCCGCTTTGTCACCGCTTTGTCACCGCTTCAGCGTTGCTTCGTTTCTCCTTCGTCTCCGCTATGTCACCGCTTCAGCGTTGCTTCGTTTCTCCTTCTTCTCCGTGATGTCACCGCTTCAGCGTTGCTTCGTTTCTCCTTCGTCTCCGCCTTGTCACCGCTTCAGCGTTGCTTCGTTTCTCCTTCTTCTCCGTGATGTCACCACTTCGGCGTTGCTTCGGCTCTCCTTCGTCTCCACTTTGTCACCGCTTTGTCACCGCTTCAGCGTTGCTTCGTTTGTCCTTCGTCTCCGCTTTGTCACCGCTTCAGCGTTGCTTCGTTTCTCCTTCGCCTCCGCTTTGTCACCGCTTCAGCGTTGCTTCGTTTGTCCTTCGTCTCCGCTTGTCACCGCTTCAGCGTTGCTTCGGCTCTCCTTCGTCTCCGCCTTGTCACCGCTTCAGCGTTGCTTCGTTTGTCCTTCGTCTCCGCTTTGTCACCGCTTCAGCGTTGCTTCGTTTCTCCTTCGTCTCCGCTTGTCACCGCTTCAGCGTTGCTTCGTTTCTCCTTCGTCTCCGCTTTGTCACCGCTTCAGCGTTGCTTCGTTTGTCCTTCGTCTCCGCTTTGTCACCGCTTCAGCGTTGCTTCGGCTCTCCTTCGTCTCCACTTTGTCACCGCTATGTCACCGCTTCAGCGTTGCTTCGTTTGTCCTTCGTCTCCGCTTTGTCACCGCTTCAGCGTTGCTTCGTTTCTCCTTCGTCTCCGCTTTGTCACCGCTTCAGCGTTGCTTCGTTTCTCCTTCGTCTCCGCTTGTCACCGCTTCAGCGTTGCTTCGTTTCTCCTTCGTCTCCGCTTTGTCACCGCTTCAGCGTTGCTTCGTTTCTCCTTCGTCTCCGCTTGTCACCGCTTCAGCGTTGCTTCGTTTCTCCTTCGTCTCCGCTATGTCACCGCTTCAGCGTTGCTTCGTTTCTCCTTCGTCTCCGCTTTGTCACCGCTTCAGCGTTGCTTCGTTTCTCCTTCGTCTCCGCTTGTCACCGCTTCAGCGTTGCTTTGTTTCTCCTTCGTCTCCGCTTGTCACCGCTTCAGCGTTGCTTCGTTTCTCCTTCGTCTCCGCTTGTCACCGCTTCAGCGTTGCTTCGTTTCTCCTTCGTCTCTGCTTTGTCACAGCTTCAGCGTTGCTTCGTTTCTCCTTCGTCTCCACTTTGTCACCGCTTCAGTGTTGCTTCGTTTCTCCTTCGTCTCCACTTTGTCACCGCTTCAGTGTTGCTTCGTTTCTCCTTCGTCTCCGCTTTGTCACCGCTTCAGCGTTGCTTCGTTTCTCCTTCGTCTCCGCTTGTCACCGCTTCAGCGTTGCTTCGTTTCTCCTTCGTTTCCGCTTGTCACCGCTTCAGCATTGCTTCGTTTCTCCTTCGTCTCAGCTTTGTCACCGCTTCAGCGTTGCTTCGTTTCTCCTTCGTCTCCGCTTTGTCACCGCTTCAGCGTTGCTTCGTTTCTCCTTCGTCTCCGCTTTGTCACCGCTTCAGCGTTGCTTCGTTTCTCCTTTGTTTCCGCTTTGTCACTGCTTCAGCGTTGCTTCGTTTCTCCTTCATCTCCGCTTTGTCACCGCTTCAGCGTTGCTTCGTTTGTCCTTCGTCTCCGCTTTGTCACCGCTTCAACGTTGCTTCGTTTCTCCTTTGTCTCCGCTTTGTCACCGCTTCAGCGTTGCTTCGTTTGTCCTTCGTCTCCGCTTTGTCACCGCTTCAGCGTTGCTTCGTTTGTCCTTCGTCTCCGCTTTGTCACCGCTTCAACGTTGCTTCGTTTCTCCTTTGTCTCCGCTTTGTCACCGCTTCAGCGTTGCTTCGTTTGTCCTTCGTCTCCGCTTTGTCACCGCTTCAGCGTTGCTTCGGCTCTGATTCGTCTCCGCTTTGTCACCGCTTCAGCGTTGCTTCGTTTGTCCTTCGTCTCCGCTTTGTCACCGCTTCAGCGTTGCTTCGTTTGTCCTTCGTCTCCGCTTTGTCACCGCTTCAGCGTTGCTTCGTTTGTCCTTCGTCTCCGCTTTGTCACCGCTTCAGCGTTGCTTCGGCTTTCTCCTTCGTCTCCGCTTTGTCACCGCTTCAGCGTTGCTTCGTTTCTCCTTCGTCTCCGCTTTGTCACCGCTTCAGCGTTGCTTCGTTTCTCCTTCTTCTCCGTGATGTCACCGCTTCAGCGTTGCTTCGGCTCTCCTTCGTCTCCACTTTGTCACCGCTTTTGTCACCACTTCAGCGTTGCTTCGTTTCTCCTTCGTCTCCGCTTTGTCACCGCTTCAGCGTTGCTTCGTTTCTCCTTCGTCTCCGCTTTGTCACCGCTTCAGCGTTGCTTCGTTTCTCCTTCGTTTCCGCTTGTCACCGCTTCAGCGTTGCTTCGTTTCTCCTTCGTCTCAGCTTTGTCACCGCTTCAGCGTTGCTTCGTTTCTCCTTCGTCTCCGCTTTGTCACCGCTTCAGCGTTGCTTCGTTTCTCCTTCGTTTCCGCTTTGTCACTGCTTCAGCGTTGCTTCGTTTCTCCTTCATCTCCGCTTTGTCACCGCTTCAGCGTTGCTTCGTTTGTCCTTCGTCTCCGCTTTGTCACCGCTTCAACGTTGCTTCGTTTCTCCTTTGTCTCCGCTTTGTCACCGCTTCAGCGTTGCTTCGTTTGTCCTTCGTCTCCGCTTTGTCACCGCTTCAGCGTTGCTTCGTTTGTCCTTCGTCTCCGCTTTGTCACCGCTTCAACGTTGCTTCGTTTCTCCTTTGTCTCCGCTTTGTCACCGCTTCAGCGTTGCTTCGTTTGTCCTTCGTCTCCGCTTTGTCACCGCTTCAGCGTTGCTTCGGCTCTGATTCGTCTCCGCTTTGTCACCGCTTCAGCGTTGCTTCGTTTGTCCTTCGTCTCCGCTTTGTCACCGCTTCAGCGTTGCTTCGTTTGTCCTTCGTCTCCGCTTTGTCACCGCTTCAGCGTTGCTTCGTTTGTCCTTCGTCTCCGCTTTGTCACCGCTTCAGCGTTGCTTCGGCTCTGATTCGTCTCCGCTTTGTCACCGCTTCAGCGTTGCTTCGTTTCTCCTTCGTCTCCGCTTTGTCACCGCTTCAGCGTTGCTTCGTTTCTCCTTCTTCTCCGTGATGTCACCGCTTCAGCGTTGCTTCGGCTCTCCTTCGTCTCCACTTTGTCACCGCTTTGTCACCACTTCAGCGTTGCTTCGTTTGTCCTTCGTCTCCGCTTTGTCACCGCTTCAGCGTTGCTTCGTTTCTCCTTCGTCTCCGCTTTGTCACCGCTTCAGCGTTGCTTCGTTTCTCCTTCGTTTCCGCTTGTCACCGCTTCAGCGTTGCTTCGTTTCTCCTTCGTCTCAGCTTTGTCACCGCTTCAGCGTTGCTTCGTTTCTCCTTCGTCTCCGCTTTGTCACCGCTTCAGCGTTGCTTCGTTTCTCCTTCGTTTCCGCTTTGTCACTGCTTCAGCGTTGCTTCGTTTCTCCTTCATCTCCGCTTTGTCACCGCTTCAGCGTTGCTTCGTTTGTCCTTCGTCTCCGCTTTGTCACCGCTTCAACGTTGCTTCGTTTCTCCTTTGTCTCCGCTTTGTCACCGCTTCAGCGTTGCTTCGTTTGTCCTTCGTCTCCGCTTTGTCACCGCTTCAGCGTTGCTTCGTTTGTCCTTTGTCTCCGCTTTGTCACCGCTTCAACGTTGCTTCGTTTCTCCTTTGTCTCCGCTTTGTCACCGCTTCAGCGTTGCTTCGTTTGTCCTTCGTCTCAGCTTTGTCACCGCTTCAGCGTTGCTTCGGCTCTGATTCGTCTCCGCTTTGTCACCGCTTCAGCGTTGCTTCGTTTGTCCTTCGTCTCCGCTTTGTCACCACTTCAGCGTTGCTTCGTTTGTCCATCGTCTCCGCTTTGTCACCGCTTCAGCGTTGCTTCGTTTGTCCTTCGTCTCCGCTTTGTCACCGCTTCAGCGTTGCTTCGGCTCTGATTCGTCTCCGCTTTGTCACCGCTTCAGCGTTGCTTCGTTTCTCCTTCGTCTCCGCTTTGTCACCGCTTCAGCGTTGCTTCGTTTCTCCTTCTTCTCCGTGATGTCACCGCTTCAGCGTTGCTTCGGCTCTCCTTCGTCTCCACTTTGTCACTGCTTTGTCACCACTTCAGCGTTGCTTCGTTTCTCCTTCGTCTCCGCTTTGTCACCGCTTCAGCGTTGCTTCGTTTCTCCTTCGTCTCCGCTTTGTCACCGCTTCAGCGTTGCTTCGTTTCTCCTTCGTCTCCGCTTTGTCACCGCTTCAGCGTTGCTTCGGCTCTGATTCGTCTCTGCTTTGTTGCCGCTTCATTTCTGCGTTGTCTCTGATTCAGCGCTGTACGAAATATAAGCTACAAATGTAGAACACTTCTTCATAGTTTGGAGTGGAATTTATCAGTCTATGTTGTGATAACTTGACTCGTAATGTAGCAGCTGGAAAAGTCCTGAAAATGTCCTGGAAAAGTCCTGGAAAATAACTTCAAGAAAAGCGTGGGAACCCTGTGACAGCAATCTGACTACTCCTGATGATGCTGATGCTAACGGGCTCAGCATAAACCGGAGAGAACCAGAAGATGATGTCATTTAACCATCAGGTGTTTGCTGTTCTTGCCAGTCATGGAGTTGCGTTGTCTTTAACAGCGGTCCTGCCCCCCCCCTCTGCTGCGATGTGGGTCAGACCTGCAGCCGTTTGTTAGCAGCTGACCTTTAAAAACATCCGGTGGGGACGACTAACGAGGCTGCGGGTCCAGATGTTGCTGCCGATGAAGCCGAGCATCACTGATCCGGCCTCGTTTAACCCCACAAGTCATCTACTATGATGTCAAGATGAAGAAATATAGGGAAAATATTTAGATTAATCAACATTAAAGAAATTAATAACGTTAAACTAATAAAAATAAGTGAACTGATTCCATGAATTAAATCAAGAAAATAAAAATAAATCCAGTCATAAACAGACCAGAAGGGATTTGCTGCATTATTTATTCCAGATGTTTTCATGTTTACTGTCGTTTATTTGTTCTGGTTCATTTAAAATAACGAAGGTTTCTGCAGGTGTTTGTCTTATGTAATATTTCAGTCATGGTAATCCCATAGAGATTAAAATGTCTTTATGACAGACCCGTTCAAGGCTTCTGCTCTGAAAATACCGCTGTTTATGTGATTTCAGGCCTTTTTCTGTCCCTGAACAATTTAAGGGAAAATATAAAAATGCATGTTTTAACAACCAGTAGTGATTTTAGAAAATGTGTCACGTCTGTCTAAAATGACATGTTCATGAAAACATTTTCAACATTTTTAAGCATTTTATGGAGCTATTTTACTGTTTTCATGCTGTCCCCAGAACAGGTTTTAGATATGCAGTACTTCATCTTTATACGAAAAATGATAAAATAATCTAGTTTTTGGTATTAATTCCTTAAAATACAACAGATTTAAGGCTGCTCGATTACGGAAAAAAAAATCATTATCATGATTATTTTGGTCAATATTGAAATCACGATTATTCAAATAATGGTTTTGTAGTTACATGATGCATTTGTTTAACATTTCTCTCTCATTCAAAAAAAGACTTTAATTACACAAATTGTTCAAATTGAAAAATCTAGATTACAAATATGTATGCTCCAGCTGTGTTGCCATGTATAAAACATTAAATAAATAAAATAAATATACTTTGAACAATAAATAAATGTGGAAAACATAGAAGACAAATTTATCCAAAATAAACTATGTATACAGCTGTCATGCAATTTCTCTATATTTGAAGAATAAAATAAAAATATGTATTTATGTAAAAATATTCCCAAATAATTTTAAGCTTTAGTACAATGCCAGAGGATTCCACAGCTAACATTTTTGTTCATGAGTGGAACAAAAATGTTCAATCGCAGGAGTGGAATCCGCTGAAATGAGCTGTAAATTATGTAAAGAAAAATCTGATGAAAAATTGTTTCAACTTGATTATCTGAGTTTGGAGATCGTGTGACACGAAAATTTAAATCACGATCAAATTTCGATTAATTGCACAGCCCAACTTGTAATCTTTAGTTTTTGGCAGGACTGGGTACTGTAGGGAATAAAGTTAGTTCTTATTTTAATAATTCTATCTTTGAGAATATAGTATTTTCTAATGCAGCTTGGGAAGATTTCTTTCAGATACTCAGCATTTTAAGACATTTAACATCAGAGAACTGAGTTCCTACGGTCTGCGAGGACCTCAGTGTCGGGACGACGTCTGGATACTTTCCTTCATCTGAGGTCGAAACGTTGTTATCCATCTTAAAACTTTCCTAAATTTGTAAATGAGACTCTTTAACTATGTCAGGTTGTGCTGCCACTCCAGCTCATGCTGGACGGAAGGAAGACGGACACTTTAAATACTGGAACAGCAAGTTTTTTCCTCATTTATACTCACATGTTGCAGGATATTTTAGCACGCGTCATTTACCAAACAGCTTGTAGTTTATAGATATTTAAAGATTTTGTAAAAACTTCACATAAAAACCTTGTCAGTTCCATCCAGGTAAAAGATTACTTATGCTAACTAAAAACTGTAAAATGTCATCACATCACTCTGAAGATGACGTTTCTATGAGGTATCTGAATAAAAGAACCGTTTTTGTTTATGTATATGAATCCATTTAGATTCTGACTCACAGAAAGATGACAGTTCTAGTAAGTTAGGTGTTAGTGAGGTATTGTGACATTAGATCTTTAGTGACATTTTATTTTTGAGAAAAAGAAAACTCAAAAGTGCCTGAAATCAAATAAACACCCGTATAATGACATAAAACCCACAGGAGCTGCAGCAGACGGACGTTTCTCCTTCACTGATTTCTGGACGCTACTTTTAAATTCATGAATTATTCTGGGAGGGGGGTGCACGCTGGGCTGCTCGCACGCTAAACCAGCATCACCAAACAGAAACGAGGCTCCTGCAGGTAGAGATGCACTGATCCAAGTTGATACCGATACCTGGGTTGAGCATAACAGCCGATACCCGATACTGATCCTACACAACATGAATGGGCTGTATACCTTACTATGTGAGTGAATAGGGTTGGGCATCGATTGAATTTTAACCATTCCGGTTCCTAACGATTCACGATTTTGATTCTTTTAAGGGGCAGGGTAAAAAAAAAAAAATACACTACTCACAAAAAGTTAGAGATATTCAACTTTAGGTTTTTCGAGAACAGAGTGATGCAGAATAAATATTTAACCATTGAAAAATGTACGTGTGCATTGAAAATATAGAGAAAGTTTAATTCAGTTCACCTGGAAAGATTAGATTAGATTCATTCTGACATCATACAAAAAGCCAAAAAATACTTAACTTTTTGTGAGTAGTGTAGTTTACATTTTCTTTTTTGTGGACAAAAACACATGGACATCAATATAGTAAACTCCAGCTCTTTTATGTTCTTACCATTTAATGCATTTAACTGCTTTTCAACAAAAAAAAGTAGAAAATGAAATGCAAATCATCCTGGCCAAACTTGAATAGACCTGGTTAAAGTTCACCATTTTAAGAACTTATATGGTAAAAGAAACAAGAAACAATACAAAATGAGCATGATAGAACGTGTGCAAGGACGACAAAAAAACATAAGGGCTTATAACAAGTCCTCCTGGTATAAACAAGAAAACTTTAACTAAATTAACAGTGTATACATTGACATGATAATACTATTTAGAAAAATGAGATAGCTAATAAAAGAGAAAAAATATGAAATATATGCATAGTTCAGTCATCTGTAGAAGTCATTATTGTCAAACCAATTAAGAAATAAATACTGTTTAACTGCTTTTTTCAATATAGAGGGTGATAAATGAAAAAATTAGAAGGAAGTAGATTATTAACTTTGGCACCTCTAAAATGAAAACTAAATTGAGAGAAGGATGTACGGACAGCTGGTAGTGTGATTTGACCACTGGGTCTTGTATTACAGGAGTGATTGTCTTCCCCTCTTATGAAATAACTGTTAAATGTATAACCGATGATGCAGGACTTTGAATATAAACTGTGCTGTGTGAAGGAA
Organism: Atherinomorus stipes; assembly: GCA_023101725.1. NCBI lineage: Eukaryota > Metazoa > Chordata > Actinopteri > Atheriniformes > Atherinidae > Atherinomorus > Atherinomorus stipes. The sequence goes on along the minus strand of JALJCO010001666.1, from coordinate 357,878 downwards.
GTTTGCCTGAAAAATTGTAAGTATAGATCATTTTAGAAAGAGTGGGTTGTGAATGAGCTTGATAGGGAGAATGTAAAATTACTTGAACACAACATTTTTGAAGAAGATATATACGGTTGAGTTTCGTTGGATGGTAGTGGCCAAAATAATACTACAGTAATTTATATAAGGAAAGATCAAAGAATAACACAGCTGTAGACTAGTTTTCTTGTTCAAATAATAACTAACTTTACTTAAAATACCAATATTACAAGCTATTTTAGTAGAAACATAGTCGATGTGGGGTTTCTAGCTGAGCTTGTCATCAATAAGAATACCCAAAAACCCAACAGTTGAAGTTGAAGAGATAGATTTGTTGTCAATCATCACATCTACATCCTTGTCTCTTGTCCTTCGTCCACTGAATAATAAAAAAGTCGTTTTTTAAATATTCAGAGACAATTTATTAATCTTAAACCATAAAGAAAACTTGAGCAGTTCAGTATCAATTATTGAAACAAGTTCATTAAGGTTGCCATGAGAATAGAAGACACAAGTGTTGTCTGCAAATAAAATTGACAAAATATTAGAAACTTTGTGCAGGTCATTAGTATAGATCAAAAATAGTAGAGGCCCAAAAATGGATCCTTGAGGAACTCCTCATCTGATATCCAATCGAGGGGAATCGGATCCCATAAATGACACATATTGTTTCCTCTCCTTTAGATAACTTGTGAACCATGAGAAAACTTTAACTGTTAAACTGACGTTTTAACGAAACATTCGTTCCCGTCAGTCTAAAAGTCTCCAATAAGACCAAAAAGTGTCACAAGACTTGTTGCTAGTGGTTTAATTTAAATTAACTTATCAGAGGGTCTGAAAACTAAATATAGAAAACTAAATATAGCGACAAAGACGTCGAGTTGTGCCGTGTGCATCAGCGTAATCGGGTGTACCAGAAACTCGGCACTAACAAATGTTCCACATCCGGCTGATTTAATGGTGTTTGTTGGACTGGGCATCGAAAATAGAAATCGAAATTTAAACATTTGAAGGATTCCGGGAGATCAGAGCGTTAGTCCCGGTTCCCATCGATACTCGGCCTCTGATGCCCAACCCTACGAGTGAAGGAAGCAGGCTGGACATAAACATTTATCCTTGTTAAAAAAGGCAGCAAATTTTCACAGAGATAAATGTACTTAATATTTATTACCAAATAACAAAGTAAACATTATGATATTAATATATACAGAAGTGACTGGATCAGCCACATTCATCCCATATCTGATCCTGATGATTTGTCAGTATCAGAGCTGATGTCCGATCCAGGTATCGAATCGGAGCGTCTCTACCTACAGAAGATGATTTATTCCTAGAATAAAAACCTAAAATCTCCACGTTGAGTCTCTGAACTGAAGGAAAACATCTGCATGAAGTCATCTATATTCCTGATTTTCATCCGAGGTAACACTTTCGTTCCACGTCCCATCAACGTTTGCAAACAAACTTTAATAATGTTGTTCTACATGTTGTTTCCTGGACATTAAACCAGTTTCAGCTCCAGTCTGGGATTTCCAGTAAAACCAGGACCTGCAGAATGCATCCATGAACAGGTTGTTGTTGTTGTTGTTGACATGCTGCTGTTATTGTGTGACTAATCCAGTATCTTCCCTCTGCATTTCTCTCCCTGTTGTTGATCTGCTTGCTTTGCCTTTGTAAGTATGTCTTTATTTTATTTTAGTCCTAGTTGTTGTTGTTGTTGTTTACTCTGTTTCCAGTAGACATAGAGGTTTTCTGCAGAAAACCGACAACCGCTTTGACCTTGAAACAACCCCCCCTTCCTCCTAGTGGCTGCGCTTAGACCCCCCCACCCCCCAACCCCCACCCCCACTCACTGGTTTCTTGCCAGCAGCCTCCATTAACCAGTCAGAGGTGGACCAGTCCGACCAGTGTTGACCCAGATCAGCTGATGGCCTCTAAGGCTGCGTTCACGCTGCAGGTCCCAACGCTCAGACCCGATCCGGTGGACAGAGCCAACCCCGCGCCGACCCAGTGCCGACCCAGTGCCGACCCAGTACCGACCCAGTGCCGACCCAGTACCGACCCACATGCGTCTCCACAGATAGAAACTGATATCCGACCCGACCCGGCCTACGTTTTTGGTATCCTTTAGTAGGGGTACTGATTTAACCAATCCGGACCAAAGAGGTGGAGCTAACACACAGCAACCTGTTGATTTGTTGAAAAATCCGTCACTTCCCGCATGACCCGGCGTAAAAACAAAGCAGGGGGGGACTCCTTTGTTTCTGTCACGTGAGGTGCTTTGGTTAAAAGGCGTTGTGCTGCGATGATTTCACGCGATCACGTAGCAGCGCTATCCGGTTAATACTCTGCCTCCAAGGCGAGGGGACAGTTTGCTGTGGGGACGCAACGTGAAATCAACATATCCGTACCAAAACCCACCTGATCCGGCCTGACCCGACCCGACCCAGGGGGGAAACAGGGCATTATTTAGAGGCTGCGCGAGGTTGCCTGCATCACTTCCATTATATTGGACATACGCTAATCCGGCGTGGGTCTAAATATCTCCTGAAGGAATTCAAGTTACACCAAAACTGTGGGTGAAGAAAATAGGTCCAGATTAGAAAAAACTAACTTCCCCTTTAATCAAAAGACAAACTTCTGTTGTCCCTGCAGCCGGAGTGTAACAGACTTGTGTTTCTATCTTCCGTATCATCCTGTCTTCACCTTGTTTGGTTTTCTGTGTGGGGGTTACGTGCGCTCCCACTGGTTCAAAAGAGCGCGTTGGCTGCAAAGGATCATGGTCCATGTAGTTTAGTATGTTAGGCTGCGCTTAGAACGGACTGGAAACTAGTATTTTTGTCTCAATTCTGGCCATTTAATACCGTGACAAGACCACAGTGCTGGACTGACCATCGGCCTACCGGGCATTTTCCCGGTGGGCTGATGGTGATTTTAAGGCGGCCCGGGCCTATTTTTCTGTTTTTTTTATATGGTAGCCTTTGTAGTCAGAGGCACTTGTCATCATACCTATTGGTGCAAAACTGGTTGGTCGGCCCATTATTCCTGAGTGATTGTGGGCTGGACCAGTTACAGCTGAGGGCCGATGCCCCCCTCCATCTTGGGCCACCGCTGTCAATCAATCAATCAATCAATTAATTAATCAATCACACAGAGAGAACTACAGGAAGAGCAAAACACAGAAAGTTTTCACGGGGAAATTGGGAATTAAAGAGGCCAGCTCTTCATACAGATGCTGCCAAATGTATTAAAATAACACAGAAGAACCCGGTAGAACCTGGTTCGCTAGAACTTGGGTCAGTAGATCCTGGGTCGGTAGATCCTGGGTCAGTAGAACCTGGTTCAGTAGAACCTGGGTCGGTAGATCCTGGGTCAGTAGAACCTGGGTCGGTAGATCCTGGGTCAGTAGATCCTGGGTCAGTAAACCTGGTTCAGTAGAACCTGGGTCGGAGATTCTGGGTTGGTAGATCCTGGGTCAGTAGATCCTGGGTCAGTAGAACCTGGTTCAGTAGAACCTGGGTCGGTAGATCCTGGGTCAGTAGATCCTGGGTCAGTAGAACCTGGTTCCCAGGTTTAACTCACTCCAACTTGTTTCTTCTGTTTTCTGGAGCAGCAGGAAAACTCTCCAGTTTGACCTTGAATCTGACCGTTGGTGATCCGACACAAACACACAACTCCTTTAACCCCCGAACACCTGAATCTATTTACACTTACTGGAAAACACAATACAGTAAAATCACAAGAAAAAGAAATGAGGAAGCAAATATATCTATTTAAATAGCTCGTTTACCTGTATTTATACAGTTTACTTAGTATCATAAAAAGGATTTTGTTTCCATTTTTGTCCTGAACTGAGATGAAAAGGTTAAACATCAATAACCTCTAATGAGCATTCAGGTTTAATCAGGACAAACAAAATAATTTGAGCCAGTGGCACAAATAACAGCCCAACTTAAACTGTCATAACTGAATTTATCTACAGTCACAGTGCAAATGAAGGCAGTAATGCTGCTTCAGAAGTTGGGGCTCACATCTAATGACGTCATATTAATAGTTAAACTAATCGAGTGACTGTTTCCTCAGAAGAACCTCGACGTGAGAACAAACAACCCGCTTTAGCTCAAGTAGTCCGGTATCGCTACAGTAGGGCTGTATGTTTCGGGTGTTTTGGGTGTTTCAACATCATACACCCTCATCCAGGTGACCCAGCCGGGGCTGATCAAACCCCGACTTGTGATCAGGTGGCAGACTAGCTACTATGACTCCAAGGTTCTCCTCTCTTGAGCCGCAGCCATCTGGAAGCTCTCTCTGCCGCTTCAGTAGCGCTGGGGATTGCAGTTCTCCTTTTCCCCTCGACCGCGGGGAACGCCGGCGCATCTAAGGGCGTTATGTGCGTCTGACTGTTTAGTGACCAGGCGTCCAACTTTGGGCGTCAGGCGCATTTTTGACGCCTAGATCGCGTTTGGTCTGAACACACCGTTAGCCACTGAAGCCTTGGTCAGAGAACAGGCAGCAAGCCCTCTGCACCCCACCTCTACAGGGAACCACCTTGCTCTCCATTCAGCCTGCTGACTATGCTGATCAGTCCTACGTACTTGTAGAGCTTCCTCTCAAATGCTTCTTTCAGGTCGTCTTCCCATGGGAATGTCAACTCCAGTAGCACAACTTGCTTTGTGGTCTCAGACACCATCACAATGTCTGGACGCGAGGTGGTGGCGGTAATGTGGCTGGGGAACTTCAGCTGCCGCTCGAGGTCCACCAACAGCTGCCAGTCCCTCACGGAGATCAGGATGCCTCCAGGAGATCTTCTAGTAGGGGTCGCCTGCTTCCCAGCTGTGACAAAGGCAGTGGCGTTCTTGGAGGGTCAGAACTGCTTAGCCCACCTAAGTCTGGTGCTGATGGCTTCAGCCACCGTGAAGCAACTGAGGATGTTTTCAAGGGTTCTTCGCTTGGAGCACAATGAGCAAGCTTGTGTCTCTGCTAGACCCTGTGTGTGCAGGTTAGACGGGCTTGGAAGCACATCACAAACTGCCTGGATAAGGAATTTGATGCAGTGAGGCTCAGCCTTCCATATCTCAGATCAGGTCACCTTCCTTTCAACCACATTCTCCCATCTTGTACATGCTCCCTGTTGTTTCATCCCAACAACCTTACAGGATCTTGTCTCCTCCACTGCAGCTCTCGCCTCCTCTTGCACCTGGCGTCTCCTTTCCTTCCCACTGCTGTTCAACTGTGGGGTTGGAAAGGATCCAAGCCCTGCACGTCCTCATGTGACCATTCCCACATGGTTCCTGTGGCGCAGCCTTGCCTCTGCCTCTTGGACAGCATCCTCCGCCCTCCACTTTCTGCCGGTCCTCACTCGGATTCCAGCTTTGGCCACCTTCGGGTCGTTTGAGTCCCAATACTGCACCACTTCTCTGGCTCTTGGCACCTTGAACTCTTCCAGGGATTTGAGGGGCAGCTGCAGTTTGTTGTTGCACCCGTACAGAGCGACGCTGTTCTGGCTCCTTGGTAGACCTAGCCATCTCCGGAGGTGGCTGCTGACCTTTCACTCCAAGTCCTCAACTGTAGAAATTGGGACAGCATAGACAATGAGAGGCCACAGGATCCTGGGAAGTATGCCATGTTAGTAAATCCAGGCTTTGAACTTGCCCGGAAGGCCACACTTGTCCTCAGATTTCAGCCAGCCATCCAACTCAGTGCAGGTTGACTGGATTAATCTTGTGTCCCTCAGAAAGCTGTCAAAAACCTCGCCCAAGCTCTTGACTGGCTACTGTGTGATTGTTGGGATGGCTGTGCCAGCGATGTAAAACCGGAACTTGTTGTCTACCTGTCCTTTCCTCAGCACCATGGACCTGAATTTGGCAGGTTTAAATCTCATCTGGGCCCACTTGACCAGCTTTTGGAGACCCTCGACAATCCACCGTCAGCCTGGTACTGATTCTGTGGTGATCGTGAGGTCATCCATGAATGCCCTGATGGGTGGCTGGCGTTGCCCGGAATTCATTCGGGGTCCTCTGCACTCTGGCTCAGCAGACTTAGTGAGCATATTCATTGCCAGGGCAAAGAGCCTGTGATGATGGCAATCTCCACCTTGTGCCAACATGTTGAACCTAACCTTCCTAATGAGATCCTCATCCTGAAATTGCTGTAGTAATCAGCGATGAGGTCTCTACATATGCTTGGGACATGGTGTTTCAGCAGAGTGAGCTGGACTAGTTTGTGACGGATGGTCCGTGCACGTTAGCCAAGTCAAGCCATAACACTGACAGGTTGCCGTTGTTTTCTCTTGCCTTCCGGATTAACTGAGTCACCACACCAGTATGCTCCACACAGCCTGGGAATCCTGAAATGCCACCCTTCTGGACTGATGTGTTGATATAGGTGTTCTTTGTCAGGTAGGTGCACAGTCGCTTGGAAATGGCACTGAAGGAGATCTTTGCCTCAATGCACAGCAGGGAGAAAATGCATAACTGATCTAACTCGGTGGAATTTTCCTCCTTCGGGATCTAAACCCCTTCTGCCACCCGCCATTGGTCTGGGATGACCCTCTCCTCCAGAACACTCGCTGGATTTTCCACAGACACAGTAGGAGCTTGGAACAGTTCTTGTACACCTTGTATGAGGTACCACTTGGTCCTGGAGCAGAGCTAGCCCTCGCTTTATGGACGACCTCCCTGACTTCCTTCGGTTGCAATTCTGACATCAAATTGCACTTCTGGTTCAGGGGGATCTATAAGCATGTTACACTCTCCCAGCTCCTGCTCTCTCTCGGGGTTGCTGTACGTCTGGTGATGGTTAATGTTGTCCAGCGAGGCCATGAGTCTCCCATTGCGCTTCTTCCCCAGCAGGTCCTTGGTGAACTTAAATGGGTTGGCAATGAAAGCAGCTCGTTTTCTTGCCCTCTCTCGACGCTGCCTCCGATGCCACTCAGCACGGCGGAGAACTCTGATCTTTTTTCTTGGATACACATCAACTGGGCCAAACCAATGTGATCCTCTTCTCCTACCACTTTATATTGGGACTTCAGGACTTTCATCTCCTTCCTGATGTTGTGGATCATCACAGCTCGCTGGTTCTTTGAGCAAGAGTTTCCAAGGGTTTTCTTCTCCTCCTCCCCAAACCATTCAGCTGCAATGTTGACAATAATCATGGCCTGCAGTTTCTGGCCAGCCTCTCTCTTTGCCACTGCTTCCAGAATTTGGTCGACATCATCATCAAACTGCCTCCACAGTGACGTCATGGTAGCTGCAGACCATTTAATCCTCCTGTTGGACTTACTGTCATGTTCGGGGGATTAGTTGACAACAGTTGGAGGTTCTGGGCACTGTGGGGTGACTCCAGGCCTGGCCCCTCCTGCGTCTCACCAGGTTGAATGCCTGTGCATTGTGTTGCTCCTTCTCCCACCGAGCACTTCATCTTTGCTTGGTGGATCTTCAAACCATGGATGTTTATACTACATCATTAAATTTCAAAACATGTGACTTTAGAAACAACAGACTTTTGTGATTATTATAACCTGCATTATTGCATGTTTTTGCTAAATGATTTTTGAGTTTATAGTTTTAAATGTTGATCCCCCACAACTCTACACAATAAGACAAATAAGGAACGATAAGGGAATAATAAATAATATAGATTTAGAATGGAATACATCCTTTAAATAATCAATATGTTGTTTCCATGTCAACCCCTCGTCCATCACCACTCGAAGAAATATTGTTTCAAATACTCGCAATTTCATCATCACAAATTTTAATTTCACATCTTTATTTTGAATTTTACTTTTATTTCCAAATACCATAAATTAACTTTTTTAACGTTGAGGGACAATTTATTGACATCAAACCAATATTTTAGTTTCTCAAGCTCCCTCTCTACAATACTCAAAATTTCCTCCAAGTTCTTACCAGAACAAAACAAGCTGGTGTCATCTGAAAAAAATACCAAATTTAAAACGTCTGTAATTTTACAAATATAATTTATGTAAATCAAAAACAACTTTCGTCCAAACACGGATCCTTGTGGAACGCCACAGATTAGTTCCTTTGATTCCGACACCACATCATTTATTTGCACACATTGTTTTCTGTTTCCTAAATAACCTTTTAACCAAAAATAAGCAACACCTCTTATCCCATAACTGTCCAACTTTTTCAATAACCTGCTGTGATCAATGGTGTCAAAAGCTTTCTATAGATAAAAAAAACACCAACATAAAACATAAATACTGAAATAAAAGACAGTAAGTGTTTTGCTGGTAATTTTTCTCCAGGTGTTAAGGGTTTAAAGCCGTGCACTCAGAATGCAGAGCAGGGTCTGCTGTATTTATCCGATCTGGTTTATTTCCCCCTGCTGCTACATGAATCAGAGGAAACTGGTTGTTTTAACCTTTATTTCTGGCCAGCCCAGGCTCTTACCTCCAGCGCTCCTGCCAGCATGCAGGCTGGTCCCATCATGCATTGCAGGACAGCGTGAGCATCCTGAGCTTTGCACAAATCCTATTTGGTGTTGATATGAATCATAGCAGCTGTGAGCTGGTCGGCCTCCTGACACACTACTAACCCTCCTCCCAGAGACGACCCAGCGGGGGGGAATATCAGCCCGTTACATCACCACCCTTACCACATGACCCCAGACAACCAATCAGAGGCAAAGAAAACCTGCCACAGACTGATCAGTCATGCTGGAGCCGAGTGAAGGGTCTGGACTTCCCACACCTTCAGACCTTCATAGCTCAGACTGATGAAGCTGAACTGATGATCCCAGTCGGGCCCCAGGTCTCAGCTGCCACCCCTGCTGTAGTCACTATGATCCAGATCCCAGATCAGGTCTAAGTTCAGGTCTCAGCTGCCACCCCTGCTGTAGTCACTATGATCCAGATTCCAGATCAGGTCTAAGTTCAGATCTATGCTGCCACCCCAGCTGTAGTCACTATGATCCAGATTCCAGATCAGGTCTAAGTTCAGGTCTCAGCTGCCACCCCTGCTGTAGTCATTATGATCCAGATCCCAGATCAGGTCTAAGTTCAGGTCTCAGCTGCCACCCCAGCTGTAGTCATTATGATCCAGATCCCAGATCAGGTCTAAGTTCAGGTCTCAGCTGCCACCCCAGCTGTAGTCATTATGATCCAGATCCCAGATCAGGTCTAAGTTCAGATCCCAGATCAGGTCTAAGTTCAGGTCTATGCTGCCACCCCTGCTGTAGTCATTATGATCCAGATCCCAGATCAGGTCTAAGTTCAGATCCCAGATCAGGTCTAAGTTCAGGTCTCAGCTGCCACCCCTGCTGTAGTCATTATGATCCAGATCCCAGATCAGGTCTAAGTTCAGATCCCAGATCAGGTCTAAGTTCAGGTCTCAGCTGCCACCCCAGCTGTAGTCATTATGATCCAGATCCCAGATCAGGTCTAAGTTCAGGTCTCAGCTGCCACCCCTGCTGTAGTCATTATGATCCAGATCCCAGATCAGGTCTAAGTTCAGATCCCAGATCAGGTCTAAGTTCAGGTCTCAGCTGCCACCCCTGCTGTAGTCATTATGATCCAGATCCCAGATCAGGTCTAAGTTCAGATCCTAGATCAGGTCTAAGTTCAGGTCTCAGCTGCCACCCCAGCTGTAGTCATTATGATCCAGATCCCAGATCAGGTCTAAGTTCAGGTCTCAGCTGCCACCCCTGCTGTATGTCCAGATCCCAGATCAGGCTAAGTCCAGATCCCAGATCAGGTCTAAGTTCAGGTCTCAGCTGCCACCCCAGCTGTAGTCATTATGATCCAGATCCCAGATCAGGTCTAAGTTCAGGTCTCAGCTGCCACCCCAGCTGTAGTCATTATGATCCAGATCCCAGATCAGGTCTAAGTTCAGGTCCCAGATCAGGTCTAAGTTCAGGTCTCAGCTGCCACCCCAGCTGTAGTCATTATGATCCAGATCCCAGATCAGGTCTAAGTTCAGATCCCCCCTTCCAGATCAGGTCTAAGTTCAGGTCTCAGCTGCCACCCCTGCTGTAGTCATTATGATCCAGATCCCAGATCAGGTCTAAGTTCAGGTCTCAGCTGCCACCCCTGCTGTAGTCATTATGATCCAGATCCCAGATCAGGTCTAAGTTCAGATCCCAGATCAGGTCTAAGTTCAGGTCTCAGCTGCCACCCCTGCTGTAGTCATTATGATCCAGATCCCAGATCAGGTCTAAGTTCAGATCCCAGATCAGGTCTAAGTTCAGGTCTCAGCTGCCACCCCTGCTGTAGTCATTATGATCCAGATCCCAGATCAGGTCTAAGTTCAGGTCTCAGCTGCCACCCCAGCTGTAGTCATTATGATCCAGATCCCAGATCAGGTCTAAGTTCAGGTCTCAGCTGCCACCCCAGCTGTAGTCATTATGATCCAGATCCCAGATCAGGTCTAAGTTCAGGTCTCAGCTGCCACCCCAGCTGTAGTCATTATGATCCAGATCCCAGATCAGGTCTAAGTTCAGGTCTCAGCTGCCACCCCAGCTGTAGTCATTATGATCCAGATCCCAGATCAGGTCTAAGTTCAGGTCTCAGCTGCCACCCCTGCTGTAGTCATTATGATCCAGATCCCAGATCAGGTCTAAGTTCAGGTCTCAGCTGCCACCCCAGCTGTAGTCATTATGATCCAGATCCCAGACCAGGTCTAAGTTCAGGTCCCAGATCAGGTCTAAGTTCAGGTCTCAGCTGCCACCCCTGCTGTAGTCATTATGATCCAGATCCCAGATCAGGTCTAAGTTCAGATCCCAGATCAGGTCTAAGTTCAGGTCTCAGCTGCCACCCCAGCTGTAGTCATTATGATCCAGATCCCAGATCAGGTCTAAGTTCAGATCCCAGATCAGGTCTAAGTTCAGGTCTCAGCTGCCACCCCTGCTGTAGTCATTATGATCCAGATCCCAGATCAGGTCTAAGTTCAGATCCCAGATCAGGTCTAAGTTCAGATCCCAGATCAGGTCTAAGTTCAGATCCCAGATCAGGTCTAAGTTCAGGTCCCAGATCAGGTCTAAGTTCAGGTCTCAGCTGCCACCCCTGCTGTAGTCATTATGATCCAGATCCCAGATCAGGTCTAAGTTCAGATCCCAGATCAGGTCTAAGTTCAGGTCTCAGCTGCCACCCCTGCTGTAGTCATTATGATCCAGATCCCAGATCAGGTCTAAGTTCAGATCCCAGATCAGGTCTAAGTTCAGGTCTCAGCTGCCACCCCAGCTGTAGTCATTATGATCCAGATCCCAGATCAGGTCTAAGTTCAGATCTCCAGATCAGGTCTAAGTTCAGGTCTCAGCTGCCACCCCTGCTGTAGTCATTATGATCCAGATCCCAGATCAGGTCTAAGTTCAGGTCTCAGCTGCCACCCCAGCTGTAGTCATTATGATCCAGATCCCAGATCAGGTCTAAGTTCAGATCTATGCTGCCACCCCAGCTGTAGTCATTATGATCCAGATCCCAGATCAGGTCTAAGTTCAGATCCCAGATCAGGTCTAAGTTCAGGTCTCAGCTGCCACCCCTGCTGTAGTCATTATGATCCAGATCCCAGATCAGGTCTAAGTTCAGATCCCAGATCAGGTCTAAGTTCAGGTCTCAGCTGCCACCCCTGCTGTAATCATTATGATCCAGATCCCAGATCAGGTCTAAGTTCAGGTCAGATCAGGCTAAGCCACACCCCTGCTGTAGTCATTATGATCCAGATCCCAGATCAGGTCTAAGTTCAGGTCTCAGCTGCCACCCCAGCTGTAGTCATTATGATCCAGATCCCAGATCAGGTCTAAGTTCAGATCCCAGATCAGGTCTAAGTTCAGGTCTCAGCTGCCACCCCTGCTGTAGTCATTATGATCCAGATCCCAGATCAGGTCTAAGTTCAGATCCCAGATCAGGTCTAAGTTCAGATCCCAGATCAGGTCTAAGTTCAGATTCCAGATCAGGTCTAAGTTCAGATCCCAGATCAGGTCTAAGTTCAGGTCCCAGCTCGTAGATATCTATGTCTATGTCTATCTACTAGGTGACTCACCCGCGCTGTTGGCCAATGGAGCCGAATGTCTGCACACGGCGGCCATCTTACCACAGGCAGCTCGCTCACTTGCAGCATTGTGCTTTAATGGTGATATTGACGTTTTAAATAACCATAACTTACTCAGTTTCTACCGACTTTCAATCGGTCTGGTTTGTTAAAAACATCAGAGATGTAGTTATGAAACTACATACTTAATGATTATAACTAACAAAGGGCTCTATGCACAACTCCACTACTTCCTGAACTTAAGGTAGCTCCTTTGTTTCCTGTCTCTCATTACTGGACAGATGATTAATCCAGGTGTGTCTGTCCAGTTACTAAGGTCAGGCACACCTGGATTAATCAGCTTATCCAGTTATGAAAGACAGGAAACAAAGGAGCTACCTTAAGTTCAGGAAGTAGCGGAGTGGAGCGACTTATAACCATGGACTTCAATATTATAATAAACAGGCGCCCAAGGCATTTATATTTAATCAGTGTTTAGAACTAGCGTAAACAATGTATTTACAGTCATCCTCAGAATAATTTATACCCTCCAATTAAAGAAAAGACAAAATTCCCAATAGTAATTCAAATACCAAGAGAGTAATAACAAATTAAATTTTTCAAAATTATTATTTAATTAAATGAAGTATTGCTTTATAACTGTTGGTGGAAATAATAATTAAAAAAAATAAACAAACTGTTCCAGACACATAAAAGCATCTTTCCCATGAACATGGACCAACATACCTGCCAGCAGGTGCAGACGTCTGATTGGACGCTACAGAAAACACCTGATTGCTGTGATTGTCTCAAAGTGTTGCTCAACAACATTTTAGCTTCGGAGCCCCATCATGCTTGTTTACTTGTTTTATTTTTTTGTGTTTGTTTTTAATATTTCTGTTGAACCACAATTCAAAATCAATGTCATGATTTTCATAGAATTTTTATTTATTATTACTTTTGTCAATTTCACCTTTTTCACTAACAGCTGATTTTTTTTCTTCTTTAATTGGAGGGTATGAATAATTATGAGGATGACTATATATGAGTAAACTCTACAACCAGGTGTCACTCACAGGCGGGGTGGAACCTAAAGGACCGGACTAAAGCCCCGTCCGTAGGTATAGATAAGGCTTTAGACAGGACGTTTTACTAAACCATAGTTGCTAAACTGTTAGCTACATAGTTTGGGAAATGACATGACATTACGTTAGCAACAATGGTTTTGGGAAACGCACCCCAGCTAATCACACTACAGTCAAAGATGGTAATTTAAACAAATGGGTTGATCATAAAATCCCCACTGACCTCGCTATTTAATCAAAGATCAAATGTGGTCTCAGCCTTGATAACTTGCACAAGTAGGAAATAAGATGATTTGCGTTTGCAGAGATCATCTCCTTCTTTCAGAAACCAGAGGTTCCCAACAGAGAGCTGCCTGTGGTAAGATGGCCGCCGGTGATGCCGTCCAGCAAGTCACCATAAGAGATCTGGCGATTATAGATATCTGTGTCAGCTTTTAGCGCGGCACTCCAGCATGTCCATGCTGACAGATTGTGGTGCTGAACTGGCTGATATTCCGGCCTGGTGGACCAGGGTGACGCAGCTCTGGTCTTGAGGCTACAGGTTCACCTGTGGACAGGTACCTGATGCAGGTGGGCCTCACACTGTTCTCTACAGGTGTAATAGCTGGAGTACGGCCAGAGGAATGTGTTATTATGACTGGCTGCTTCTCCTTGCAGTGAAAGCGCCTGTTCTCCTCCCTGCAGCTCCCTCCATGCTTCCTCCCCAGCACCAGCAGGCCCCGTCCTACAGGGATTCCTCATCTTTCTGTTCCCCTCTGTGTTTCCTGCAGGAGAAGGAAGGCCGGCATCCTGCCCAGCCTGGAGGACCTGCTCTTCTACACCATCGCTGAGGGCCAGGAAAAAATCCCAGCACACAAGTTCACCACAGTGAGTTCACTCAGGGACAGCCTGTCACCATGGAAACGTCTCAGTGTCCAGCTCCTCATGAAGATAAGCATCATGGAAACAATGCTGATGGAAATACAGGCACCAACACATGAGCTGGAAAGTTCAGTGTTTGGACAGAAAATCTACAACTTTAACAGTTTAACAAGTTGGAACACACCTGGTTCAGTTTCAGACACAATCTCCTACCTGAAAACATTCAAGAGATGGGGGCTATAATCTGAGGGAGGAGTTCAATTTAAACATCAACGGAAACTATTATTATCATTATTATTACTACTATTATCATCATTATTATTGTTATTATTATTTGATTATTACCATTACTATTATTATTATTATTATTATTTGTCATAGTAGTAGTATTGTTATTTTGATTAGTATTGCGGAATTGAATTTTGTTTTTTGGATTATTCTCTTTGCTTTGTCTGTTTTTTTCTTTGTTTTTCTTGGTGACTTTCTTGTTTGTCGCACCACATGTTTGAAATAGTGTTGCCCCATCTAGATTACTTCACGATTCAATTCGATTACGATTATGCGACCCACGATTTTTTGATTATGACAGTTTATAATGTGTCGATTTGATTCGATTATTGAGACCATAATAATCATGATTATTGCGATTTTTAATGCTTTTTGCATCTAAATTCTTTTTTCTTCATTTGATGCTACATTTGTAAATAAATTAGATTATTAATTCACAGACACACGGTACTTCCACTAAAGTTTTCCACTGCTGTTCCAACAACCAAGACGTGCACATCTTTCCAGATTTCCTCGATATTATTAAGAAAATAGACCCAATTTCATCTGTTCTAATTACACATGTACAGAAATGTCACCCTAAGCAACGGTGATCTGCTGACGGCGTTTGCCCAGATTAGTCTATAAAAGCTTGTAGTTGAAGTGACGATGTACACGATATTGTACCGTATATTAAAAACAAAGTTAGGAAAATAACAATGGTGGCTTTGCTTTTCAATTACGTTCAACTGACACAGACCCTCTAAGTCCAGAACACTTAACGACATAATGACGAGATAACAGAGACCTAACAAGCACAAACAAACAGCCAACAAATATTTACCTTCTCTTTAGCATCGTTGTACATTTTTGGAACCTCCTTCGTTGCAAAACAGATGTGATGCGGCATTTGTAACGTGGCTCCGCGGCTGCAGTGTTTTATGGAAAGCCTCGTCGTTCGCTGCTGAATAAGGCCGCAAATCGGTGCCAGTGAATCGGCCTGTTGCATGCGTGATCCGACGGGCGATCCCTGAATTCCTGAGAAGTTTAGTGATCGTATCAACGATGGTCCTCTGTTGTGCTGGGACTGGCGGCGGTGCATTCTCCGTCTCTGGATGGAATCGCTTGAGGTGCTGTAGCATGTTCGTTGTATTACAAAGGTACTTAATTTTAATGTTTTGTCCAGAGTTTTGTTTGAGTTTTCCTAAAACCAAAACGACTTCCAAACGTGTGAGCCATACCCAGGAGGCAAAACTATTGCAGGCTCTTTAACTGGAGCACTGAGCTGCATGGGGAGTTCTGGCATTCTTGTTGTGTGTCAGGCCTGGTTAAACTGATCCTGGCGGAGGCGGACAATTCTACTTTTTTATGGTTTAAATTTCCATGGAAAAGCATCACAGCAGATTAATCGATGCCGGAGAGTTCTGGAAATCGTCACATGACCCACCTCGTGAGTGCGGAAATCGCCGGATCAATGAATTCTGGAAATAAACAACACTTGTTTGAAATAGAACAAATAAACTTGAAACCTAAAGTGTAAACAAACAAAAACAACTTCTTGAACACATGGTTTATTACAAGCCTAGAAAATCGAGAACAACACATCAGATGATGAAACTGAGACATTTTATCTGATTTCATAGAAAATATGAGCTGATTGTGAATCTGATCCAGGCCTGGAGAGTTCTGGAAATCCTGGAGTCTGATCCAGGCCTGGAGAGTTCTGGAAATCCCGGAGTCTGATCCAGGCCTGGAGAGTTCTGGAAATCCTGGAGTCTGATCCAGGCCTGGAGAGTTCTGGAAATCCCGGAGTCTGATCCAGGCCTGGAGAGGAGAGATCCCCCCCTCCCCCCCCCCCCTACTACAGAAGAAAATAGAAAATGAAGGAGCAGTGAGTCCACTCACCTTAACTCTATCCTCTTCCCCATCCCTTCTCCCCCTCTTATAACCCAGAGTTACAATGTTGTTGATATCCTGTGTCTTCCTCCCTCTTACCCCCCTACAACCACCAATCCAACCAGTTCATTTCAATCCTCCTCACTCATTCCTCTTCAAATTCCTATCTTCCCTCTCTTCTCCCCTCAACTCACCACCTTTCACAACCCCTTTCCCTCCCTTTTTTTTGTCTTTGGTTTAAATTCGATTTCTTCCTCCCTCTTTCTCCCCTCTTCTCTCCCCTTCCAGCCCGACCTTTCAGGTCTTTTTTTATTTTTTTTATTTCTTTTTTTCCTTTCCTTCTATTTTCTTTTTTGCATTTCCCATAACTTCCATGTTATCCTCCACATCCACCTCATCTCTACTTTATCTCCTACTTCCCTCACATTCTGAGATTTTTTTGTTTTATTGATTTGATGTTTGTCTTAGTTGCTCAGCACCACTAGACACCACCACTCTCTCCCCTCCCCCTCACTCCTTTTCCTCTATTTCCCTAATCTCTATCCTTCTTCTCGATATTCTCTGATAACTCTTCATTTGTTTGGTGTTTCAGTGATGGACAAGAAGCCGAGTAAAGGGAAATTTTTAATTAGTTTTTTAAATTGTTAAAATTTAATAATCATAAATCCTAAATAATTTAAAAAATTAATTGTTTTTTTTTGAATTGGAAAAAAAAAAAAAAAAGCTTCATTCTCCTCCTTATATTAGAAGGGGGGGGGGGTGGGGAATAAAAATTTCTTAAGTTCAGCTGGACAACAGATTTTCTTAGAAATTAACTGTAACTACATCTACATTAAAAGTAAAAGCAAACTCTAATTCTTTATGAATTTATGAAACTTTTAAACTCTTGCACCAAAATTTTTCGACATTTCTTTAGTTTTTTTTGGAAATTTAATTTCAGCTTTTCTTCTTTTGTTGGGAAATAAACATCAGAGACTTAAATAAAAAAAATAAACTTATTAATAAAGATAGTTCTTTCTTTGGTAAAAAATTTCTGCACCCGCTGGAGCTGATCATTAAAAAAAGATTCCTCAACATGTTATAAAGATTGAGGAAGACTCCTCCCCTCCCCCCCACCACATGGAGAAAAAATAAAATTTTTTTTTTTGGTGGGCGCCTCAGTTTCATTATTTTTGGAAGGGTAATTAAAATAATTTCTTCCCTCCAAAATCCCCCTCATAAAAAAAAAGACTGACTTTTTTTTTTTTTTTATTAAAAAAAAAAAAATTTAACTTTTACAATACTGAATTTCCCTTCGGGGATGAATAAAGTATTTTTCATTTCATTCATTTCATTATCGTCCTAGCGTTGTTCCGGCTGTTTCTCGGGTTGTCACTCTGGATTTCTCGTCCTAACGGTGACGTTTCGTCTCCGTTCAGGCTCTGAAGGCCACAGGACTTCGTACAGGGGACCCCCGGCTGAAGGAGTGCATGGAGATGCTGAAGGTGACGGTGAAGACCACCTCGGACGGGGCCCTGGACCGACACCTCTTCAAGAAGTAGGCTTACTTTACTCTGTCATGATAAACATTAGGGATGCGCTGAAAATACGAACACTGAAAGTTTTCGGCTGAAAATTACACAAAAGTGCTTTTTGGTTTTGTCTTTTTGGAAAGACATAAATCACCGAAACAACATGGACGAAACTTGTGATAATGCAGCAAACAGCATCCAGCGTGCAACTTCTGCACTTTGTGTTTTTATGTGAGAACATATTCAATTTCAGCCTTTCAGCAGCCAGTCAGTTATCAGCCTGGATATTAGTATTTGATGTAGTAGTACTACAGAGAAACATTTAAAAGGTTAAAAGGTGGCTGCAGCTCAGGTGGAACAGCAGTTATCTTTCAACTGGAGGGTTGGGGGATAGACTGCAGGCTTCCCCAGACTACATGCAAAAGTGACCTTGGGCAAGACGCTGAACCCCACGTTGCCCCCCGATGTGTCTATCAGGGTAGGATTGTGTGTGTGATTGGGTGAATGTGACATGTAGTGTGACGCACTTAGTCAGTACGACTAGAAAAGCGCTATATAAGCACGGTCCATGTACCAGTATGGAATGTACACGAGTGAGGTGGAACTAAATATTTATTCCAGTCATCAGTCATTTTCTGTGCCGCTTATCCAGTTCAGGGTTGCTGGAGTCTGTCCCAGCTATCCCAGAGGCAGGTCCACCCGGACAGGTCTCCAGTCTGTCGCAGGACCAACACAGAGACAGACAAACACTCACATTCATTCCGAGGGGCAATTCAGAGTGGTCAGTTAACCTAACATCATGTCTTTGGATGGAGGGAGGAAGCTGGAGAACCCGGAGAGAACCCACACATACACGGGAGAACATGCAAACTCCACACAGGAAGGCCGCTGTTGGAATTGTTCGACCCCCCTCCCTAGCCGGGAATCGATCTACCTTCTTATTGAGGCTGAGGTACTAACTACCACGCCATCGAGCAGCCCTAAATATTTTATTTTGAGCTTTACAGTGCCAGTTGCATGAAATTCCCGGCGACTTTTGGTCCCTTTTTAGTCCGACTCTAAGTACCTGAATACTGCATGAAAGGATCGTTCGCTGTGACTCAGCCTTGTCATAGAATAGCAGGCGCTACGAGTTAGCACTACTGTTAGCACCGGCTACAATGACCGAGGTTTGGTGGGCGGGACCAGAAGGCAGCTTGCTACCATGTGCTTCTGTTGTCAGTGAGTCTCTGTGGTCCTCATCGGCTGAAACGTGCTCTCAGGAAGAGGAGGTGGAGTGATACGGAGATACACATTCGCCCGTACACTCAGCAGTAACCTGCAGACACGCGCCTCTCCACACACTCATCGTTGGTTTGTTGTAGGTCTCAGAGGGAGGGACTTGAGTATAGTTCAGGGGAGGGGGGTGACCGCACTAGGAGTAAAATACACCGAACTGCCAATCAGCCCATTTGTGAATGCTAACTTCGCCATGTACGCAGACACGCCCAGGGACAAAGGAAACGTAAATCTATCATTTAAGCCCTTCGGGTCATAGGCAGGCTGGGAAAACTAAAATATATGATCAGAAACATCAAAAAATGCAAAGTTTTCGATGCCCAAGTCGTGCTTGGTGTGAACACACCATTAATGCACATTTGCATGATTGATGATGACATGTTGTTATGTACAAGTCTGTGGCGCTGGTTGTTATATTTGGGTTTTTAGATAAAAGTTGGTGACATCATTTCAGTGTGTGTGAAGTACTTTGAACGTTTGGAGCATGCTGTGACAGGACTGCGATCATGACGAAAACATGATCAATGTCGATCATCCCGTTACATACCTACCCACAAATAATCATCATCATCATCATGTTCAGGACGCCAGTCTCCTCCTCCTCCTCCTGCAGGCTGCTGATGTTAACTCTTTCCTCGCTCCTGTCTCTGTCTCAGATGCGTCCAGAGCAACATCGTCCTCCTCACGCAGGCCTTCAGGAAGAAGTTCGTCATCCCGGACTTCCAGTCCTTCTGCGCTCACATGGATGAACTCCACGACAACGCCAGGAACCTGTCTGGAGGACAGGTAGTGGAGACGGGTTCATACGCCGAGCACGATGGATGGAGACATGTCCGATTAGAGAACGACAAGACTGAAAACAACATAGACAACATCCATCATCCATACTAACATCCATCCATCCGTCCACACATACATGCATACGTATATATATGTATATATATATATATATATATATACATATACATACATAGATAGATAAAAAATAAATAAATAAATAAATAAATAAATAAAAAAATAATTTTCAAGGGGTGCAAAAATTTTTAGGAAATTAATTTTTTTACCCACATCGTCCTCTTTCTGATGTTGTTGCAAGAAGCAGACTGATGAAGAAGAGATGACAGTTTCTCTGCTTCCTGCAGGTGGCGGACTACATTCCCCAGCTGGCTCGCTTCAGTCCGGACCTGTGGGCCGTGGCTCTGTGCACCGTGGACGGACAGCGGTAGGCATCCAGGTTTACTCATTCTCACCTGCAGGCTTTAAAGGAGCAGTCCGTCTCTCTGTGTCCTGCTTCCATATGAAGCAGCTGCAGGACCGTGATACTGGTCTGCAGTCTCACTCAGACCAGGACTCTAACAGACCTGACAGGACCATGATGCTGGTCTGCAGTCTCACTCAGACCAGGACTCTACCAGACCTGGATCTGGTTTCAGTTCATGCTTGGCTGTTCAGGACTCCGTCCTCTCTCAGAATCTGCTGTAAACACAGGAAGATTTTTCCCAGCATAGATGCTGGATTAAGGAAAAAAATCATCATCACGATTATTTTAGTCAATATTGAAATCATGATTGTTTGAACGATTATTCTTTAGTTGCACGATGCATTTATTCAGCATTTCACTCTTTGTCAAAAAACACTTACTGTATTTTCTGGACTATAAGTCGCACCTTTTTTCATAGTTTGGGTGCTCATGTGACTTATAGTCCAGTGTGACATACATATAAGAATATTTAACCTATTTGTAAGTATTAATTCATATTAAATGCAGGGTTTCCTCCAGGAACACTGATCAGAGGTCCTCCATCATCTTCTGAA
Organism: Atherinomorus stipes; assembly: GCA_023101725.1. Classification (NCBI taxonomy): domain Eukaryota; kingdom Metazoa; phylum Chordata; class Actinopteri; order Atheriniformes; family Atherinidae; genus Atherinomorus; species Atherinomorus stipes. The sequence continues at coordinate 337,151 of JALJCO010001666.1, read as the reverse complement.
GGTTTCTTTTGTTTGGCTTCTTTTATTTTGGCGTGACGGTGTGCCACACATGTAGAGGAAACCCTGGACACGAAGTAAACATTACCGCCTAATGCCAAAAGAGGGCGCACCAGGATTGTGACAGCTGTATTCTGCTCCAAGGGCAAAAATCCCAAAATAGCTCCTCCCTCCTTTTCTTTTCTCAGTGAGAGGAGTTCATTTTGGACACCTGGCCTGTGCAGTGGAACAAATCCTGGAAAAATATGTTTATCCTTCTTATTTATGATGTTTATGATCATTTACAGGCTTAAACTTTGGAATTGGACTGATTTGATCATTTTTAGCTGTAACAAGTAGGATATGAAAAATATCCCCACATTTTAAATAAATAAATACCACTTATAGTCTGGTGCGACTTATCTTTTTATTTTTTTTCTCTCATGATGCATTTTTTGGCTGATGTGACATATACTCAGGAGTGATTTATAGTCCGGAAAATACTGTAATAATTTACGCAAAATGTTCAGATTGAAAATAAATATAGGCTGAAAACATGAAGCTTACAGTTGTTATGCAATGTATAAAACACTGGATGAATAAAGTAGATATAAGGCATAGAAAAACATAAATGTATCCAAAATAAACTATATATCCAGCTGTTCTGCAATTTATGTACATCCCAAAATAAACTTTGTTAAGCTTTATTTTTAATAATAATAATGACAATAATCATCATTTTTATGGAAATGATGATTGTCAATCGTCATCAATTATTAATTGGAAAATAATACCAATTTATCTCGTGTTTTTGTCCTCTAATGACGTGACAGTGCAGTAAATTTGATCTGTTGACATTTAAAACCTGAAAGCAGGAATTCTGAGTTCTTTGAATGAAGCAAATTCTTCATAAAAGTTCATCCGTACGAGGGAAACTAGCAGAATTTCGGCCAGAAACTGGGAAAAAGAGCTGAAAGGAGAAAAAAGCATGATGACTGCAGGAGGTCGGACATCTGAACAAGCCTGGTGGGTAAATGTGGACGTGTCTTTGCAGGCACACGGTGGGCGACACCAAGGTCCCCTTCTGCCTGCAGTCCTGCGTCAAGCCGCTGAAGTACGCCATCGCCGTGCACGACCACGGCACCGAGTACGTGCACCGCTTCATCGGCAAGGAGCCCAGCGGCCTGAGGTTCAACAAGCTCTTCCTGAACGAGGACGGTGAGGACTGCTCCGTCTCCTGCCTCACGTCCTGTCTGTTACCTGGTTACCATGGAGATGTGGATCTGTGATAACGACAGAGAGATGAGCTGGAGGAACGTCTGCTCAGTTATCCCGGTTCGGTTCAGACAACCGAAACAGGATGTTCTCCAGCATTGTTACCACGGTAACCCGGCTGGACTGTAATCCTGGTCCGGTTCAGACCGGTTCTCCAGCAGCAGTTACCACGGTAACTCGGGATGCACCGATCCGATCTTCAGATGGGGATCGGCTCCGATATAGAAAAAAAATCCTAGATCGGTAAAAATGGGTCGGGGTAAACATGAGCCGATCCACGGCCCGATCCGTAGGTGCAGATCTATTCAGTGTATTTCTGTGCTTCCCCTGTAAGTGACATCACGCGCTGCCGACGCAGCACGTGGAGGCTGCTTGTTTACAAGGCCAGAATCGCAGCTGTTAGCAGCTAGCTGTTAGCTGCTAGCATGCTGCCGTGTCTCAGTCCTGCGGCGGTTCGGTGTCCACGTTTCACAAGTAAAAATCCCGACAGGTCGCGGAGAAAGTAGAAAATACTGTTAAATATTTTTGGACATGACAAGTTTTATAACCGAGGGTATCCACCGGCAGTGTGGGAGAGACTTTTTTTTTCTTTAATCCAATCCGCTGTTTAGAAATGACCTCCATGTTAAAACTCCGATGAAGCGTTTGTTTATTCAGCTGCTTTTGTCGTGGTTCTTTCATTTCTGTTTTCACAAAAGTCCTAAACCATTTTAAAAAGATGATTTTCCGTTTTTGAATTGATCTACCAACCTGTCTTTCTACTACGCTAGTGGAGGTTTTTTTTTTTCTCAATTTCAGCTCCTTTATTAGGCCATTTATTTTTATTAGTATTTTGCATTTATTGGAACCAGACGACTGAACCAGGACGTTTTGTTATATTTTTACACATGTGAGCTTGTGAAGCTGCTTTAAGATTGTTAAAGTTTATTTAAGATTGCTGTGTGTGTGCAATTGTTGAATAAGTAGTTCAGTACATTTATCTCCTTTTTTTAAAAACAGGTAAAAATATTTTAAAGCCAAGTCTGTTATCTTGCACAAAAGAAAGATCCCAGTCTGTTTTCACACAACGAGGTGTGCCGTCAAACAGTACCACGCTGTTTTCCCCCTTTTTCTGTATCGGTTTGGGATCAAACATCAAATATCGGATCAGATCGGTGCCCAAAAAAGGCGGATCGGTGCATCCCTAACGGTAACCCGGCTGGACTGTTATTCTGGTCCAGATCAGACCGGATCTCCAGCAGCAGTTACCACGGTAACCCGGCTGGACTGTTATTCTGGTCCAGATCAGACCGGTTCTCCAGCAGCAGTTACCACGGTAACCCGGCTGGACTGTTATTCTGGTCCAGATCAGACCGGATCTCCAGCAGCAGTTACCACGGTAACCCGGCTGGACTGTTATCCTGGTCCAGATCAGACCGGTTCTCCAGCAGCAGTTACCACGGTAACCCGGCTGGACTGTTATTCTGGTCCAGATCAGACCGGTTCTCCAGCAGCAGTTACCACGGTAACCCGGCTGGACTGTTATTCTGGTCCAGATCAGACCGGATCTCCAGCAGCAGTTACCACGGTAACCCGGCTGGACTGTTATTCTGGTCCAGATCAGACCGGTTCTCCAGCAGCAGTTACCACGGTAACCCGGCTGGACTGTTATTCTGGTCCAGATCAGACCGGTTCTCCAGCAGCAGTTACCACGGTAACCAGGCTGGACTGTTATTCTGGTCCAGATCAGACCGGTTCTCCAGCAGCAGTTACCATGGTAGCTGTCAGCATCTCCGTGTCTTCCTGTGTCTCACCTGCCTGGACAGGACGTCTTGTTTCCAGGACGTCCCAGTTGCAGGACGTCTTGTTTCCAGTATGTCTCAGCAGCAGGACGTCTTGTTTCCAGGACATCTCAGCAGCAGGACGTCTTGTTTCCAGGACATCTCAGCAGTAGGACATCTTGTTTCCAGGACGTCCCAGCTGCAGGACGTCTTGTTTCCAGGACGTCTCAGCTGCAGGACGTCTTGTTGCCAGGTTGCTCAGCAGCAGGACGTCTTGTTTCCAGGACGTCTCAGCAGCAGGATGTCTTGTTTCCAGGACGTCCCAGCAGCAGGACGTCTTGTTTCCAGGACATCCCAGCTGCAGGACGTCTTGTTTCCAGGACGTCTCAGCTGCAGGACGTCTTGTTTCCAGGATGTCTTGTTTCCAGGACGTCCCAGCAGCAGGACGTCTTGTTTCCAGGATGTCTTGTTTCCAGGACGTCCCAGCAGCAGGACGTCTTGTTTCCAGGATGTTTTGTGTCCAGGACGTCCCAGCAGCAGGACGTCTTGTTTCCAGGATGTCTTGTTTCCAGGACGTCCCAGCTGCAGGACATCTTGTTTCCAGCATCCCACTCCCTTGTTTCCGGACATCCCAGCTCACCTTTTTCCATGTCTTGTTTCCAGACTCCCACTCACGCTTTTTCCAGACACCCACTCACGCTTTTCCATCTTCTTCAGACGCCCCACTCAACCTTTTTCCCCCTCACTCCCCTTTTCCTCCACACACCTTGTCCAACCCCCCTTTTCCAACCCCACACCCTTCCCCCACTGCACCTTTTCCCGCTCCTCCCTCCCTTCCCCCACACCCTTCCCTGTTCCACCCCACAGCGACGCTTGTTTCCATTTTTGTCCAGGACGCCCCCAGCAGGACGCCTTGTTTCCAGGATGTCTTGTTTCCAGACGTCCCAGCTGCGACATCTTGTTTCCAACATCCCGCTCAGGGCGTCTTGTTTCCAGGACCCCACTCCCTTTTTCCGGTCTTGTTTCCCGCCCCTCCGCTTGTTTCCCCCCAGCTGCAGGGCGTCTTGTTTCCGGACATCCCAGCTGCAGGGCGCTTGTTTCCAGGACATCCCACTCAGGCGTCTTGTTTCCAGACATCCCAGCTCAGGACGTCTTGTTTCCAGATGTCTTGTTTCCAGACGTCCCACACGACGTCTTGTTTCCAGATGTCTTTGTCCAGGACGTCCCAGCAGCAGACGCCTTGTTTCCAGGATGTCTTGTTTCCAGACGTCCCACTCAGACCTTGTTTCCAGCATCCCACTCGGCGCTTTTTCCAGACATCCCACTCGGGCGTCTTGCTTCGAGGACATCCCAGCTCGGCGCTTGTTTCCAGACATCCCAGCTCGGCGTCTTGTTTCCAGACACCCAGCTCGGCGCTTGTTTCCAGACACCCACTCGCTTTTTCCAACGCCTCACTCTCTTTTTCCCGCCCACACACGTCTTTTTCCAGATTCTTGTTTCCAGACGTCCCACTCAGACACTTTTTCCAGACGCCCCACTCGCGTCTTGTTTCCCGCCCATTCTTTCCAACGCCCATTCAACGCCCCTTTCAGACGCCTTGTTTCCAGACGCCCCACTCACGCTTTTTCCGACGCCCATCTATTGTTTCCGACTCCCACTGCCGCCTTTTTCCAGTTCTTGTTTCCCCCCACTCACATCTTTTTCCAGACCCCACTCAGATCTTTTTCCGACACCCAGCTCTCTGTTCCACCTCACTGCAGGGCGCTTGTTTCCAACGCCCACTCAGACATCTTTTTCCAGACATCCCACTCAAGTCTTGTTTCCAGACATCCCACTCAATGTTGTTTCCAGACGTCCCACTCGGACGCCTTGTTTCCTGTATTGTTTCCAGACGTCCCAGCTGCGACGTCTTGTTTCCAGATGTCTTGTTTCCGGACGTCCCAGCTCAGACATCTTGTTTCCAGACGTCCCAGCTGCAGGGCGTCTTGTTTCCAGACGTCCCAGTTGCAGATGTATTGTTTCCAGGACGTCCCACTCGACGCTTTTTCCAGTTATTTTTCCAGACGTCCCACTCACGTCTTGTTTCCAGTGTCTTGTTTCCACGTCCCACTCAGGACATCTTGTTTCCAGGACGTCTCAGCTGCAGGATGTCTAGTTTCCAGGACGCCTCAGCTGCAGGGCGTCTTGTTTCCAGGACACCCAGCTCGCGTCTTGTTTCCAGGACATCCCAGCTCGGATGTCTAGTTTCCGCGTCTCAGCTGCGGCGCTTGTTTCCGACATCCCAGCTCGGCGTCTTTTTCCGACCCCACTCAGGGCGCTGTTTCCGCACCCACTCAGGCGTCTTGTTTCCGGACATCCCAGCTCGCCTTTTTCCGCATCCACTCCGTCTTTTTCCAGGTCTTTTTCCGCGCCCACTCGCACTTTTCCATGTCTGTGTCCACGCCCACACCGTCTTTTTCCTCTTTTTCCCGCCCGCTCCTCTTTTTCCGCTCCCACTCAGCGCTTGTTTCCAGGACCCCAGCTCGCGCTTTTTCCGACCCCAGCTCCGCTTTTTCCAGCCCCACTCGCTTTTTCCACGCTCACTCGGCGCTTTTTCCAGCCCCAGCTCGCGCTTTTTCCGACATCCCAGCTCGGCGCTTTTTCCAGCCCCAGCTCGTCTTTTTCCAGCGCTCAGCTGCGTCTTGTTTCCACGCCCACCCCTTTTTCCTGTCTTTTTCCCGCCCACTCCCTTGTTTCCGGCGCCCACTCCGCTTTTTCCGCGCCCAGTCAGTTTTTCCGGGTCCAGTTGCCGCCCTTTGCCGCTTGTTTCCACCCCACTCACGCTTGTTTCCGCTCCCTTGCTTTTTTTCCCGCCCACTCCCTTTTTCCATGTCTTTTTCCCGCCCAGCTCACACTTGTTTCCCTCCCACTCTGTCTTTTTCCAGCACCCAGCTGCGTGTCTTGTTTCCAGACATCCCAGCTCTGTCTAGTTTCCAGCGCTCGCTCACGTCTTTTTCCGCGCCCTTCAGTGTCCCGCGTCCCACTCCGCTTTTTCCAGTTTTTTCCAACGTCCCAGCTCCGCTTTTTCCAGATGTCTTGTTTCCCGCCCAGCTCCATCTTTTTCCCGCCCACTCGCGCTTTTTCCGCGTCCCAGTTGCAGGATGTATTGTTTCCAGGACGTCCCAGCTGCAGGACGTCTTGTTTCCAGTGTATCCGGACGTCCCAGCTCAGACGCTTGTTTCCAGTGCTTTTCCAGGACGTCCCAGCTGCAGGACATCTTGTTTCCAGGACGTCTCAGCTGCAGGATGTCTAGTTTCCAGGACGTCTCAGCTGCAGGATGTCTTGTTTCCAGGACATCCCAGCTGCAGGGCGTCTTGTTTCCAGGACATCCCAGCTGCAGGATGTCTAGTTTCCAGGACGTCTCAGCTGCAGGGCGTCTTGTTTCCAGGACATCCCAGCTCAGCGTCTTTTTCCAGGCATCCCAGCTCAGGCGTCTTTTTCAGGACATCCCAGCTGCAGGATGTCTAGTTTCCAGGACGTCTCAGCTGCAGGATGTCTTGTTTCTAGGACGTCCCAGCTGCAGGATGTCTTGTTTCTAGGACGTCTCAGCTGCAGGATGTCTTGTTTCTAGGACGTCCCAGCTGCAGGATGTCTTGTTTCCAGGACATCCCAGTTGCAGGACGTCTTGTTTCCAGGACGTCTCAGCTGCAGGATGTCTTGTTCATAGGACGTCCCAGCTGCAGGATGTCTTGTTTCCAGGACGTCCCAGTTGCAGGACGTCTTGTTTCCAGGACGTCCTCATGTTTATGTTTATAGTCTGGTTGTGTGAACGCGTCCAATCAGAGGAGGCGGTTTGCGTCCTCGGCGTGCTGATGCTGAGCTGCGTCTCTGTCCTGCAGATAAACCCCACAACCCCATGGTGAACGCCGGCGCCATCGTCTGCACCTCCCTCATCAAGGTGAGCTGGATATCACTGCTGAGGACATTTCTGTCCCCGTGTCTCTGAGACCTGGATTCTGCTCAGGTCATCCACACTGAGGATGAGGATGTCACTGCCTCCTCTTCGTGCAGCTCCACTGTAAACGTGTGATGTAGGAACGTTGATGTTTTCAGATAAAATGTCCTGCAGAGCATTTCTGGCAGATTACGGCTCACACAGATTAAGGTTGGAGATAATCAGGCTGAAAGGGGATTAAGCTGAAAGCAGCATCGCTCAGGAGCGCGGTGATGAAGACCAGAGTCTTCCTCTCCTGCCCGCTCAGGAGCGCGGTGATGAAGACCAGAGTCTTCCTCTCCTGCCCGCTCAGGAGCGCGGTGATGAAGACCAGAGTCTTCCTCTCCTGCCCGCTCAGGAGCGCACTGATGAAGACCAGAGTCTTCCTCTCCTGCCCGCTCAGGAGCGCACTGATGAAGACCAGAGTCTTCCTCTCCTGCCCGCTCAGGAGCGCGGTGATGAAGACCAGAGTCTTCCTCTCCTGCCCGCTCAGGAGCGCGGTGATGAAGACCAGAGTCTTCCTCTCCTGCCCGCTCAGGAGCGCGGTGATGAAGACCAGAGTCTTCCTCTCCTGCCCGCTCAGGAGCGCGGTGATGAAGACCAGAGTCTTCCTCTCCTGCCCGCTCAGGAGCGCGGGTGATGAAGACCAGAGTCTTCCTCTCCTGCCCGCTCAGGAGCGCGGTGATGAAGACCAGAGTCTTCCTCTCCTGCCCGCTCAGGAGCGCGGTGATGAAGACCAGAGTCTTCCTCTCCTGCCCGCTCAGGAGCGCGGTGATGAAGACCAGAGTCTTCCTCTCCTGCCCGCTCAGGAGCGCGGTGATGAAGACCAGAGTCTTCCTCTCCTGCCCGCTCAGGAGCGCGGTGATGAAGACCAGAGTCTTCCTCTCCTGCCCGCTCAGGAGCGCGGTGATGAAGACCAGAGTCTTCCTCTCCTGCCCGCTCAGGAGCGCGGTGAGGAAGACCAGAGTCTTCCTCTCCTGCCCGCTCAGGAGCGCGGTGATGAAGACCAGAGTCTTCCTCTCCTGTCCGCTCAGGAGCGCGGTGATGAAGACCAGAGTCTTCCTCTCCTGTCCGCTCAGGAGCGCGGTGATGAAGACCAGAGTCTTCCTCTCCTGCCCGCTCAGGAGCGCGGTGATGAAGACCAGAGTCTTCCTCTCCTGTCCGCTCAGGAGCGCGGTGATGAAGACCAGAGTCTTCCTCTCCTGCCCGCTCAGGAGCGCGGTGATGAAGACCAGAGTCTTCCTCTCCTGTCTGCTCATGACACTCAGCTGCAGTCATGGAAGTATCCCGTCACCTGAACGTCTGGTATCATCCTCAGGGAGACCAGGAGCTGATCCTCCTCCGCCGTGTCCGTCTCAGGTGGACAGAGAGGATCAGCGGGAGTCCCCGGGTTTCCCAGACCCCCCCCCCCCCCCCTTCTGGATCTGACTGGGATTAACCCTCTAGGTGCCAGAGTTTAATTAGGAAAATATTCCGTTTGGACTTGAAGGTTGCAAAAGGCTGTAGCTCGGAGGCGGTGAGAAATAAATCCATAATGTAAATTAGAAAAATGTTCATAATGACCTAAAGTTTGTGATGGGAGTAAATTTACTCGTGTAATTTGCATATTGTGACATCACCAGTTACTGGCCATATTGGTGTAACTTTCAGTAAATCTGATTTTTGAACATATTTATACACAGGAAAAAAGTGACACTGTCATCTAATGCTCAAAATGAAGGAACAGGAGTTTGTTGGAGTAAATTTGCTAATATAATTTGTATATCAGCAGGTAAAATTCAGTAAAATAGAATTCTGAACAAATTTACACAGTAGATTTTTTTCATTTCATTTCTTTTTTTCACAGATTTTTTTTCATCCTCAGAATAAATGAACAGAAATCTAGGGCTGCACGATTCTGGTAAAAATGTGAATCGTGATTTTTTTGCTTAAAATTAAGATCACGATTCTCTGAAACGATTTTTTTTCCCCAAAAGTATTTATTGCACAAATAAACTTTAACAAAACAAACAAAACAACCGATTCAAAAGGTAATTCAAAATAAAGCATGTGTTTGCACAAGAGCTTTGTTGGAGCATTTCTTTGGCAGATGCATAGTTGTAATTCTTAAATATTGGTTAGGGGGTGGGAAGGCAACGGCAGTGTTGCATTTGAGGGCGCTTGAAAAAATCTGGGAAAAATGGAAACTTATTTGTGGTAAGCTCATGATTAAAAATGTTTCAGAATTGTTGTGGGTAGAATTGAGATTGCATGTATGTGTGAATTGAGATCACGATCTTTTAACGATTAATTGTGCAGCCCTAATCTTGTATATCAGCAGGTAAAATTCTGTTTTTTGTGTTCGTTTTTATAGATTTGTAGTTTGTGATAACCTGGCTGACCCCTCTGAACATGCTCATCATTATTTGCAAAGAGGAGGAAAGATATGTGATCTCATCTCAGATCTGTTCCTTGTCATCACTTTGTCAAAGCCAGGTGTGTAAACTGGCCAGAATCCATCCCAGTAGTCCTCAATCTCAGGTTCTCAATAAGCCTCATGCACAAATGCTGTCATCTCAGGGATGGTGACATCATACCAGCCATGAAATCTGGGGTTTGGCTGGAGTTGGTGTGTGTCGGTACTGGTGAGCATATCAGTTTCATTTGTGATGAGGTTCCAGAAATCCTCATCCAAGAACAGACTGGAAGTCACCTGCTCAAGCATCTGTGAGATCCTCGTGTCCGCGATGTCCCACAGGCTCATCAGTCTTTGATCCATTCATGGAAAACTTCCTCACCTCTCAAATATTCCCAGCCATCATCAGTTATTGTTTGATGGCTCATTTAGATTATCCCGTCTTCTGCCCACACGTCCCCTCTTTCTTCCTTCCATCACCGCAGCAGATAAAACTCGTCGTCATCGGTGTGGGTAGCACGCTGCATCATCAGAGTCAATCGTCTCTGACGAGCGATCATCGTCAAAGGGCTGATGGTCTCCTTCTGAATCCTGACAAAACTTCTCTGTACCAGAATGAACTGCATCAGCTTAAGATGATTTATTGGTTCACAGGGAAAGAGAGAAGGTAAAATAAGTGTGATGATGCTTAGAAACCACATGGAGACTTGGATTTGAATGAATAAATGAATGAATGGTTTATTTCGAACAATTTCTAAAAGAAAAAATAATATAAAAACACGAGGGAAAAAAAAAATATAAAAAGGAGCATGAAGAAGTACAAACTTATGAGACCCTGCCCCTATATTACACCATATAGCTCACAATTCCATGATTTAAATGTAACATAAGCATTAAATAAAATAATTGCAAAACAATATTACATATTACAACACCACCCACCAATAAAAAAACAGGTTTCTTTTTTTTTTTTTTTTTCTTTTTTTTCTTTTTTTTTTTTTTTTCTTTCTTTCCTCTTCTGGTCCTTTTTTTTCCTTTCCCTGTTTTTTATATTTCCTATTTTCTTTTTTTTTTTTTTCTTCCTTTTTTTTTTTTTTGGTTTTTTGGTTTTTGTTGCCCCTCTCCCTTTCCCCCTCCCCTTTCCCCCCTTCCCTTTATTTTTTTTTTTTTTTTTTTTTTTTTATTTTTTTTTTTTTTTTTTTTTTTTTCTTTCCTCTTTCTATTTTTTTTTCTTTTTTTCCCCCCTCCCCCACCCCCCCCCCCCCTTTTCTCTTCCTTCCTTTTTTCCTATCCCCCTTACCCATTCTTTTTTTTTTTTTTTTTTTTTTTTTTCTTTTTTCTTTTTTTTTTTCTTTTTTTTTTTTTTTTTTTTTTTTTTTTTTTTTTTTTAATTTTTTTTTTTTTAATTTTTTTTAATTTTATTTTCCTCTATTGTTTTTTTTTTTTTCTTTCCTTTTTTTTCTTTTTTTTTTTTTAATATAAATTATTTTTTTTTTTATTTTTTTATTTATTTTCTTTTTTTTTTTATTTTTTCCAAAAAAAAATATTTTTTTTTTTTTTTATTTTTTTTTTTTGTTTTTATTTCCCCTTTCCTTTTTTTTTTTTTTTTTTTTTTTTTTTTTTTTTTTTTCTTCTTTTTTTTTTTCTTTTTTTTCTTTTTTTTTTTTTTTTTTCTTTTTTTTTTTTTTTTTCTTTTTTTTTTTCTTCTCTTCTTTTTTTCATCCCCCCCCCCCCCCTTTCTTTTTTTTTTTTTTTTTTTTTTTTTTTTTTTATTTTTTTGATAATTTTTCTTTTTGCTTTCTTCCCTTGTGCCCTATCTCTTCCCCCCCCCCCCCCCCCCCCCCCCCCTCCCCCCATTTCCTCCTTTCTCTTTTTCTTCCTTTTTTTATTTTTTTTTCTCCAGGGCCACAACCTTGTCATTACCTGTAAGTTTATTTATTTTCTAAATGCTGTCTTGTCTGATAAACGTAGCTCGCTGTCTGAAATGCACATGTTGCTAGCAGTTAGCCTTTAGCAAAGTCCGACCGCAGCTTGACCTACTTTCTCTAAATAAGGTCATAGCCAAATAAGGTGTAGCCAATCAGAATGAAGTCAACTTGGTCTGAGGGTAAAGCTGCATATCATCAACGTACCCAACTCTTATTGAGGAAGGGAGGTCTACTGTGCCAAAACAATCCCCCGCTGTAAAAGGTGACGTTTTTTTCTTTGGAGTATTTACATATGCAGTAATGTCTACATGAACCAGTTTTACTGCTATGATGTCATCACTCCTTTAAACCAGAACGTTCTCCGTCACTGAACAAATTGTTGCAGGTTGCGGGGTAAAGATTTATTTCTTGCCATGAGCATTGTTATTGCAGTTTTATTACTGATTAAAGTGCCCCAGGCATGAAATTTGCATTTTTGAGGTTTTTGATCATATATTTTAGTTTCCCTAGCCTGCCTACGTATGTCCCGAAGGGGTTAAATTATAGATTTGTGTTTCCTTTTTCCCTTGGTGTGTCTGCCTACATGGGGAAGTTAGCATTCACAAATGGGCTGATTGGCAGTTCGGTCTATTTTACTCCTAGTGCAGCTTATGACGCTACGACTTCCAGCCTATTACCTCCCTCCCCCAAACTACACTCTCCAAGTCCCTCCCTCCCAGACCTACAACAACAAACCGACATCATGGCGTCCCGTTCGTATCAGAACTGCTCTGTACCTGGTGTATAAATATATAAATTGCTTTTCTAATATCTTTGAAAACTGGCAGAGTACTGAGATTGGTCTATAATTGGTAAAATAATGTTTCTCTCCTGATTTGAATAGTGGAATGACTTTGGCAATTTTCATTTTTTGAGGAAACATATCAGTTGAAAATGATAAATTACAGATGTATGTCAATGGTTTTATAATGCTATAGATTACACTTTTGATTAAGGCCATGTCTATCCCATTCCAATCTGTTGATGTTTTATTATAACACTTGCTGACACTGTCAATGATTTCCTTTTCTTCTACTTATTGTAAGTACATTAAGTTTGGGTTATTTGTAACATAATTTTCAGCCTTTCCATTGCCATGCAAATCTGTATTTTCAATTCATGCTGCTAATTTCGGTACTATGCCAACAAAGAAGTTTTTGAACCCATCAACAACATCATTAATATTATTTAAAGTCCTATTGTTGTCAGTGAAATACTTGGGATAATTCCTGTGGGTTGAGGTCCTTCTAATAATGGTGTTTAAAGGAGTGATGACATAACAGTTAAAAACTAGATTATGTTGTTGGCATTACTTTATATGTAAATACTCCAAAGAAAAAAACTGCATTTTTTACAGCGGAGTATTGTTTTGAAACGCCAGACCTCACTTCCTCAGTAATACAGTTGGGTCCGGTGATGATATGGAGCTTTACCCGGAGACCACGTTGACTTCATTTTGATTGGCTACACCTTATTTCGCTATGACCTTATTTGGAGAATCTAGGTCAAGCTGCGGCCGGAGTTTGCTAAAGGCTAACTGCTAGCATCATGGGCACTTCAGACAGTGTGAGCTACGTTTATCAGACAAGACAGCATTTAGAAAATAAATAAACTTACAGGTAATGACAAGGTTGTGGCCCCCTCCCTCAGTGTTCCTGCAGAAGTTTTCTTTTAAATCCATTTGTTTGAAAACCCAGACCTGACTGCACAGAAGTTACTACTAGCTCCATACATGCAGCTGAATCAGACAGGGAGGGGGGAGCGGACGGTGCATAAACCGTTAGGAGAGAGAGGGGGGGGGGGGGCGCTGTTTACTTGATAGTGTGCTCTTATTGGAGCAATTAAATTACGTAGAATGATAGAACTATGTAGAATGATAGAACTATGTAGAATGATAGAACTACGTAGAATGATAGAAGGGGGGGGGGGGGGGGGGTGCGTGCGTCGTCGTCATCTCGTGTCTCGATGTGCTTGATGTCTCGATGTGCTCGATGTAGCTCGATCTCGATGATACTTAGTGTAGCTTGTGATGATAGCTCGAATGATAGCTCGAATGATAGCTCGTATCCTACGTAGAATGATGGAACTACGTAGAATGATGGAACTACGTAGAATGATGGAACTACGTAGAATGATAGAACTACGTAGAATGATAAGCTGCTGTCTGATTCAACTGTTTCTGAGCAAAGAGACAAAGCTGACAGACCATAAACAGGAACTTTGATTCTCACTCTGACATTCACATGACCTCATCAGTGCACAATAGATCATATTATACACCCAAAACCCCAGAAAAGGGAAATTTGATGTCATGGCACCTTTAATATTTTCCAGTATTTGTTCTGTGTTGAATAGTTTTGAATCTTAGAATCGCATCGTATAAAGTCAAATTGTTGTGAAATCACTGGTGAATCGCATCTTATCGGCAGGAGGCTTAACTGTATCATGAGTTTATCGTATCGCTGGCAGCTAGTGAGATGCGTATCAAATTGGCGTCCTTGGTGGGCATTCACATCCCTAAGCTGTATGTAGTGGCAATGTAGTAGAACCAAGTAGAAAGAGCACAAGGCTATAGATTTAAAGATAATAATGATAATAATAATAATACATTTTATTCATATAGCACACTTTGAAATCCAGAGACATCTGAAGGTGATTCACAACAGAGATTAAAAACAATAAGATAATAGAATCAAGAATGGCAAACATGACAAGAACAACATGACAGTTCTAAGAACAACAATACAAGGAATAAATATATACATTATTTAAAGAGTTCAAAAACAATAATTGGATGAGAGCTGTTTTATTCAGCAACGTCGGCTGTCGTAATAATGCGACTTTTGCGCCTAGAGGGTTAAAGGTTCCAGCTTCAACATGTAGTTATTAAAAAGCAAACAGACCCAGGATAGCATAAATGGCATGTGGAGGTTTAAGGGTTAACGACGTCCATGGATCTGCTGATGAAACCAGGTCCAATTGGCGTCTGTGTGCATGCAACCCTCACATCAGATGTCTTCATATGTTCTGTACCTTTCATGGCTGGTTGTGTGGTTTTATGTGTTGTTCCGTATTTTCCAGCATTAGGATCTTTGGGAAATCATGACCACATCAGCAGGTCAATGACGTTGGTAATTTTCCCTTTTTAAATCATTTTTCCCTCCACGGTCTGGATTTGTGACACGCTTCAGTTTCTACATGCATCCTTTGAATCTGTTTATAAGCCGAAATTATAAACAGATCACTTAAAACCTTTGCTCCCATTCCTCTGCAGATCGTTTGATTTCTTCTCAGCAACACATTTTGTTTGTTATTAGCAGCCAGATTCATTTCTGTTTCCAGTCATTCCAATCAATCCACTCTCTTGTTATTAACCACTTATATTTTTTTTTATTTGAATTTTTTTTCCCTCTTTCCTTAATGAATATGAGAAAAAAATCTGTATTAGAGATCCCAGACTCAGTTCACATTCCAGCTACGTGGCTAACAGGCCTGAGAGCTGAGGACTCACTCATGATTTCATCACAGAGGAAATAGCAGTCGTTTCTATAGAAGTAACGAGTGAACCAAACCATCTATCCATTCCTGGCTACACCAATGGGTCCTGGGTCTCCTCCTGGTGAAACATGCCCAGAAAACCTCACCAGGGAGGCGTTTTGGAGGCATCCTGACCAGATGCCCGAGCCTCCTCATCTGGCTCCTCTGGATGTGGAGGAGCAGTGGTTCTACTTTGATCTCCTCCTGGATGACCAAGCTCCTCATCTAACTAAGGAGAGTCCAGACACCCTGAGGGGAAGACTCATTTCAGCTGCTTGGATTCAGGATTTGGTTCTTTGGGTCTCTACCCACAGCTGGTGATAATGATGAGGGTAGAAACGTAGATCAGCTGGTAAATCCAGATCTCTATCCAGCTCAGCTCCTTCTTCACCAGGACAGACCGATGCAGAGTCCACATCTCTGCAGACCTGCACCAGTTTACCTGTAGATGTTCCCTCACTCCTGAGCAAGATACTTGGAACTCCTCCACCTGGACCTCAAGAAAGAAACTTTATTTAACCCCAGAGGCAATTCATTTCAGTACAAGCCGTCCAAGATTAGACATACAACAACCGTACAAACATAATCACAACAATAACAAACAGAACCGGGCAGGCTGGGGTGCTGCCACATGACCAGCACACCTGTTTAGCAGATAAGAAAGGGTAACATCAGGAGAGAGGGGGTGAGGGCAATCAAAAAGCACTTTATTTCGCCACCTGGAGGGGATGCAATGACCTGGAGAGGACACCCAGGATTCCCATCCCGGCCGCTTCACGCTGGACTTTAAATCGCTCCAGTGAGAGTTAGGGATCACACCAGACCCCGCCCTGAGACCACCAAACTGGATCCCCTCAACACCTCAGCTATAAATCCTGTCCATAAAAGTCCTGAACAGAGTCAACGAGAAAGGGCAGCCTTGGAGGAGTCCAACCCTGACAAACCCAACTTGCCACTCTTGGTAGTGTGGACCAAGCTCTGGTGCTGGTTGTACAGAGACCGGACAGCTTGGACAAAGTGTCCGGTACTCCATATAGCTGGAGCACCCCCACTGGAGTCCCCAAGGGCACGGTTGGGTTGACCACCTTCTCCAAGTTCACAAAACACAGTCTACATGTGTTCCTCAAGGCCCTCCAGAGGGTGCAGAGCTGGTCCACCTTTGAAAGCCACAGTGACCTCAGTCCCAGAGAAAAGAAAGCCCACCCCTGGGTTCCCTGACTCTTCTTCCTCCTCAGAGGACATCAGTGGGATTGAGGTCTTTGAAGCATTCCTCCCACTGATTCATAACGCTCCGAGTTAAGGGCCAGCAGTATCCCATCCTCTGTTGTACACAGTGCTGAGGGGGACCTGCTTCTCCATCCTGAGCCGCCTGATGGTGGACCAGAATCTCCTCGAAGTTGTCTGGAAGTCATTCTCTATGGCCTCCTCACACCCCTCCCATACCCAAGTTTATGTCTCCATGGCCACAGGTACCTGTCAGCTGCCTCCAGATGGCCACAAAAGCCCAATAGGACTTGATAGGACATCAAGTCATCAACTTGATAACTTCCCTCATCTGCAGTGTCCACCAATAAGTTTGAGGGTTACTGTCATGACTGGCACGAACCACCTTATTGCCACGGCTCCAGTCAGCTGGCTTGACTCGGTGGTGAGCTCCCTGCTCAGGCCTGGTTCCATGAGAGGCCCCAGCTTCCCTACTCTTTACCGATTCTGGTGCTGGTCAGTGAAGGTCTTTGAATTGTTCTGTTTGACCCTGACACCGCTTTGTCCTGGTAGACCCTACCAGGAACTGATGTCAGAGACAACACGGTGCTTTGGTCAATGGAAGTATTGAAATCCCTCCACGACTTTTAAGTGGCGATTCATAGGTGGTCAGATCAAGATATCGACCATTAATCAAATCTCTGTTACTGATGGATGGACTCTTTCTCTGGTTTTCTGTCTGTTTTCCTTCCAGACTGAAACTTGGTGAAGGCTCCTCCTCTAGAACCAGGTGTGACTTGTTGATCATGTGACATGCACAGCGTTGTAGCCACCTATAGTAGCTTAATGTCCCCTTCAGTCAGCTGACCTTTCCATCTTAGTTTGTTTTGTTCGCAAACCAGAACCGCTGAGATGATTAACAGTTTTATATCACCTCCTCCATCTCCAGCTCTCCCACCTCTAATCCAAACTCATTTCTGGGATGCAGTCTTGTCATGGCCGGCTAATGGAAACTGGTTCCCGGGGAAAACTTAATATAGACACTGACGGGTGGAAACTGGCTCCTGGGGTAGTTTAATATAGGGATACTGACTGGTGGAAACTGGTTCCTGTGGTAGTTAAATGTAGAGATACTGACTGGTGGAAACTGGTTCCTGTGGTAGTTAAATGTAGAGATACTGACTGGTGGAAACTGGTTCCTGTGGTAGTTAAATGTAGAGATACTGACTGGTGGAAACTGGTTCCTGTGGTAGTTAAATGTAGAGATACTGACTGGTGGAAACTGGTTCCTGTGGTAGTTAAATGTAGAGATACTGACTGGTGGAAACTGGTTCCTGGAGTAGTTTTAATATAAAGATACTGACTGGTGGAAACTGGTTCCTGGGGTAGTTTAATATAGAGATACTAACTAACCAATATAAACTGGTTCCTGGGGTAGTTTTATATAGAGATACTGACCGGTGGAAACTGGTTCGTGGGGAAGTATCATATAGAGATACTGACCGGTGGAAACTGGTTCCTGGGGAAGTATCATATAGAGATACTGACCGGTGGAAACTGGTTCCTGGGGTAGTTTAATGGTTGAAACTGGTTCCTGGGGAAGTTTGATATACAGATACTGACTGGTGGAAACTGGTTCCTGGGGTAGTTTAATGGTGGAAACTGGTTCCTGGGGAAGTATCATATAGAGATACTGACCGGTGGAAACTGGTTCCTGGGGTAGTTTAATGGTGGAAACTGGTTCCTGGGGAAGTTTGATATACAGATACTGACTGGTGGAAACTGGTTCCTGGGGTAGTTTAATGGTGGAAACTGGTTCCTGGGGAAGTATCATATAGAGATATTGACCGGTGGAAACTGGTTCCTGTGGTAGTTTAATAAAGATGCTGACCTGTGGAAACTGGTTCCTGGGATAGTTTAATAAAGATGCTGACTGGTGGAAACTGGCTCTTGGGGTAGATTAATATAGAGATACTGACCGATGTAAATTTGTTCCTGGGGTAATTTAATAAAGAGATACTGACTGGTGGAAACTGCTTGGGTAGTTAAATATAGAGATACTGACTGGTGGAAACTGGTTCCTGAGGTAGTTTAATATAGAAATACTGCCTGGTGGAAACTGGTTCCTATTTAGAGATACTGACCGGTAAAAACTGGTTCGTGGGGTAGATTGATTTAGATACTGACCGGTGGAAACTAGTTCCTGGGGTAGTTTAATATAGAGATACTGACTGGTGGAAACTGGTTCCTGGTGTAGTTTAATATAGAGATACTGAACGGTGGAAACTGGTTCCTGGCACAGTTAAATACAAAGATACTGACTGGTGGAAACTGGTTCCTGGCGTAGTTTAATATAGAGATACTGACTGGTGGAAACTGGTTCCTGGTGTAGTTTAATATAGAGATACTGAACAGTGGAAACTGGTTCCTGGCACAGTTAAATACAAAGATACTGACTGGTGGAAACTGGTTCCTGGTGTAGTTTAATATAGAGATACTGAACGGTGGAAACTGGTTCCTGGCACAGTTAAATACAAAGATACTGACTGGTGGAAACTGGTTCCTGACGTAGTTTAATATAGAGATACTGACTGGTGGAAACTGGTTCCTGGTGTAGTTTAATATAGAGATACTGAACGGTGGAAACTGGTTCCTGGCACAGTTAAATACAAAGATACTGACTGGTGGAAACTGGTTCCTGGTGTAGTTTAATATAGAGATACTGACTGGTGGTTACTGGTTCCTGGCACAGTTAAATACAAAGATACTGACTGGTGGAAACTGGTTCCTGGTGTAGTTTAATATAGAGATACTGACTGGTGGAAACTGGTTCCTGGCACAGTTAAATACAAAGATACTGACTGGTGGAAACTGGTTCCTGGCGTAGTTTAATGTAGAGATACCGACTGGTGGAAACTGGTTCCTGGCGTAGTTTAATGTAGAGATACCGACTGGTGCAAACTGGTTCCTGGCGTAGTTTAATGTAGAGATACCGACTGGTGCAAACTGGTTCCTGTGGTAGTTTAATGTAGAGATAGCGACTGGTGCAAACTGGTTCCTGGGGTAGTTTAATATAGAGATACTGACTGGTGGTTACTGGTTCCTGGAATAGTTTACTTTAGAGATACTGACTGGTGGAAACTGGTTCCTGGTGTAGTTTAATATAGAGATACTGAATGGTGGTTACTGGTTCCTGGGATAGTTTACTTTAGAGATACTGACTGGTGGAAACTGGTTCCTGGTGTAGTTTAATATAGAGATACTGAATGGTGGTTACTGGTTCCTGGGATAGTTTACTTTAGAGATACTGACTGGTGGAAACTGGTTCCTGGGGTAGTTTACTTTAGAGATACTGAATGGTGGTTACTGGTTCCTGGGATAGTTTACTTTAGAGATACTGACTGGTGGAAACTGGTTCCTGGGGTAGTTTACTTTAGAGATACTGACCGGTGGAGACTGGTTCCTGGGGTAGTTTACTTTAGAGATACTCACCGGTGGAGACTGGTTCCTGGGGTAGTTTACTTTAGAGACACTGACCGGTGGAGACTGGTTCCTGGGGTAGTTTACTTTAGAGATACTGACCGGTGGTTACTGGTTCCTGGGGTAGTTTAATATAGAGATACTGACCGGTGGTTACTGGTTCCTGGGGTAGTTTACTTTAGAGATACTGACCGGTGGAGACTGGTTCCTGGGGTAGTTTAATATAGAGATACTGAACGGTGGAAACTGGTTCCTGGCACAGTTAAATACAAAGATACTGACTGGTGGAAACTGGTTCCTGGTGTAGTTTAATATAGAGATACTGACTGGTGGAAACTGGTTCCTGGCACAGTTAAATACAAAGATACTGACTGGTGGAAACTGGTTCCTGGCGTAGTTTAATGTAGAGATACCGACTGGTGGAAACTGGTTCCTGGCGTAGTTTAATGTAGAGATACCGACTGGTGCAAACTGGTTCCTGTGGTAGTTTAATGTAGAGATACCGACTGGTGCAAACTGGTTCCTGGTGTAGTTTAATATAGAGATACTGACTGGTGGTTACTGGTTCCTGGGATAGTTTACTTTAGAGATACTGACTGGTGGAAACTGGTTCCTGGTGTAGTTTAATATAGAGATACTGAATGGTGGTTACTGGTTCCTGGGATAGTTTACTTTAGAGATACTGACTGGTGGAAACTGGTTCCTGGTGTAGTTTAATATAGAGATACTGAATGGTGGTTACTGGTTCCTGGGTTAGTTTACTTTAGAGATACTGACCGGTGGAGACTGGTTCCTGGGGTAGTTTAATATAGAGATACTGACCGGTTGAAACTGGTTCCTAGGGTAGTTTAATATAGAGATACTGACCGGTGGAAACTGGTTCCAGGGTTAGTTTAATATAGAGATACCGACCGGTTGAGACTGGTTCCTGGGGTAGTTTGACATAGAAATGCTTACCTGGGCAAACTGGTTGCTGGGGTAGTTTAATATAGAGATACTGACCAGTTGAAACTGGTCCCTGGGGTTGTTTACCTTAGAGATACTGACTGGTGCAAACTGGTTCCTGGGGGTAGTTTAGTATTGAGATACTGACTGGAGAAACTGGTTCCTGGGGTAGTTTAACCTGTGCAAACCGATCAGAGATACTGATTAGTAGAAACTGGTTTTTGGGGTAGTTTAACATAGAAATACTGACCTGTGCAAACTGGTTCTTGGGGTAGTTTAATATAGAGATACTGACTGGTGCAAACTGGTTCCTGGGGGTAGTTTAGTATTGAGATACTGACCGGTAGAAACTGGTTCCTGGGGTAGTTTAACCTGTGCAAACCGATCAGAGATACTGATTAGTAGAAACTGGTTTTTGGGGTAGTTTAACATAGAAATACTGACCTGTGCAAACTGGTTCTTAGGGTAGTTTAATATAGAGATACTGACTGGTGGAAACTGGTTCCTGAGGTAGTTTAATATAGAAATACTGCCTGGTGGAAACTGGTTCCTATTTAGAGATACTGACCGGTAAAAACTGGTTCGTGGGGTAGATTGATTTGGATACTGACCGGTGGAAACTAGTTCCTGGTGTAGTTTAATATAGAGATACTGAACGGTGGAAACTGGTTCCTGGCACAGTTAAATACAAAGATACTGACTGGTGGAAACTGTTTCCTGGCGTAGTTTAATATAGAGATACTGACTGGTGGAAACTGGTTCCTGGTGTAGTTTAATATAGAGATACTGAACGGTGGAAACTGGTTCCTGGCACAGTTAAATACAAAGATACTGACTGGTGGAAACTGGTTCCTGGTGTAGTTTAATATAGAGATACTGACTGGTGGTTACTGGTTCCTGGCACAGTTAAATACAAAGATACTGACTGGTGGAAACTGGTTCCTGGTGTAGTTTAATATAGAGATACTGACTGGTGGAAACTGGTTCCTGGCACAGTTAAATACAAAGATACTGACTGGTGGAAACTGGTGGAAACTGGTTCCTGGCGTAGTTTAATGTAGAGATACCGACTGGTGGAAACTGGTTCCTGGCGTAGTTTAATGTAGAGATACCGACTGGTGCAAACTGGTTCCTGGCGTAGTTTAATGTAGAGATACCGACTGGTGCAAACTGGTTCCTGTGGTAGTTAAATGTAGAGATACCGACTGGTGCAAACTGGTTCCTGGTGTAGTTTAATATAGAGATACTGACTGGTGGTTACTGGTTCCTGGGATAGTTTACTTTAGAGATACTGACTGGTGGAAACTGGTTCCTGGTGTAGTTTAATATAGAGATACTGAATGGTGGTTACTGGTTCCTGGGATAGTTTACTTTAGAGATACTGACCGGTGGAGACTGGTTCCTGGTGTAGTTTAATATAGAGATACTGAATGGTGGTTACTGGTTCCTGGGATAGTTTACTTTAGAGATACTGACCGGTGGAGACTGGTTCCTGGGATAGTTTACTTTAGAGATACTGACCGGTGGAGACTGGTTCCTGGGGTAGTTTACTTTAGAGATACTGACCGGTGGAGACTGGTTCCTGGGGTAGTTTACTTTAGAGATACTGACCGGTGGAGACTGGTTCCTGGGGTAGTTTACTTTAGAGATACTGACCGGTGGTTACTGGTTCCTGGGGTAGTTTAATATAGAGATACTGACCGGTTGAAACTGGTTCCTGGCGTAGTTTAATATAGAGATACTGACTGATGGAAACTGGTTCCTGGCACAGTTAAATACAAAGATACTGACTGGTGGAAACTGGTTCCTGGTATAGTTTACTTTAGAGATACTGACTGGTGGAAACTGGTTCCTGGTGTAGTTTAATATAGAGATACTGACTGGTGGTTACTGGTTCCTGGGATAGTTTACTTTAGAGATACTGACTGGTGGAAACTGGTTCCTGGTGTAATTTAATATAGAGATACTGACCGGTGGAAACTGGTTCCAGGGGTAGTTTAATATAGAGATACCGACCGGTTGAGACTGGTTCCTGGGGTAGTTTAACATAGAAATACTTACCTGGGCAAACTGGTTGCTGGGGTAGTTTAATATAGAGATACTGACCAGTTGAAACTGGTCCCTGGGGTTGTTTACCTTAGAGATACTGACTGGTGCAAACTGGGTCCTGGGGGTAGTTTAGTATTGAGATACTGACTGGAGAAACTGGTTCCTGGGGTAGTTTAACCTGTGCAAACCGATCAGAGATACTGATTAGTAGAAACTGGTTTTTGGGGTAGTTTAACATAGAAATACTGACCTGTGCAAACTGGTTCTTGGGGTAGTTTAATATAGAGATACTGACTGGTGCAAACTGGTTCCTGGGGGTAGTTTAGTATTGAGATACTGACCGGTAGAAACTGGTTCCTGGGGTAGTTTAACCTGTGCAAACCGATCAGAGATACTGATTAGTAGAAACTGGTTTTTGGGGTAGTTTAACATAGAAATACTGACCTGTGCAAACTGGTTCTTGGGGTAGTTTAATATAGAGATACTGACTGGTGCAAACTGGTTCCTGGGGTAGTTTATTGGTGAAAACT
Organism: Atherinomorus stipes; assembly: GCA_023101725.1. NCBI lineage: Eukaryota > Metazoa > Chordata > Actinopteri > Atheriniformes > Atherinidae > Atherinomorus > Atherinomorus stipes. The sequence goes on along the minus strand of JALJCO010001666.1, from coordinate 314,061 downwards.
GGTTTCTGGGGTAGTTTAACATAGAGACCTGACTTATTAATGAACTGCTCATGTCACATGCTGAGATGTTTCTCTGACAATGATAAAAACTACTTCTGCTTGTGTTTCAGCAAGGAGCCAGTAATGCCGAGAAATTTGATTATGTGAGTATGACTTATTCCAGACTGATGATGATGATGATGATGATGAAATCAGGCTTTATAAGGCAGGTCCTCACAGATCCTGTGCTTTACTCTGCAGGTGATGAACTTCATGAATAAACTGGCGGGAAACGAGTATGTGGGCTTCAGCAACGCCACGTGAGGGACCAGTTAAACTAGTAGTTCTGTCTAGGTTCAGTTTGGCTTTATCAGAGCTGAGTCCTGCTGTTTACTGTGTCCTCCAGGTTCCAGTCTGAGCGCGAGTCTGGAGACAGAAACTTTGCCATCGGCTACTATCTGAAGGAGAAGAAGGTGAGAAACAAGCCTGCTGTTTTCAGTTGATTCTCAGGATTCTGTCCTTGGAGACTCTGGAGGGTTTCCAGTCTGCTGAAGGTGAAAAGACGGTGTGTTTGTCTTCTTCAGTGTTTTCCAGAGGGGACTGACATGACCTCCATCCTGGACTTCTACTTCCAGGTGAGTGATGATCATATGCTGAAGCTGCTGCATTGATTGGCTTATTTCAGAGGAGTCAAACCCAGAAACCACCAATTATAAAAGTGTGTTTACATGTTTAATCATTGCAACAAATCCACCAGTGAGGCTACTTCCAGGTTGAAAGTTGTAATTCTTTCTTCATCCACTAGGGGATGCAAATCCCCATAGACTCCCATGTTATGAAGACCAACTTCACAGCAGAAATAAACATGTTTACAGCAGGTATAAACATGTTTACAGCAGACATAAACATGTTTACAGCAGGTATAAACATGTTTACAGCAGACATAAACATGTTTACAGCAGAAATAAACATGTTTACAGCAGGTATAAAGATGTTTACAGCAGACATAAACATGTTTACAGCAGGTATAAACATGTTAACAGCAGACATAAACATATTTACAGCAGACATAAACATGTTTACAGCAGGTATAAACATGTTTACAGCAGACATAAACATGTTTACAGCAGGTATAAACATGTTTACAGCAGAAATAAACATGTTTACAGGAGGAATAAACATGTTTACAGCAGACATAAGCATGTTTACAGCAGGTATAAACATGTTTACAGCAGAAATAAACATGTTTACAGGAGGAATAAACATGTTTACAGCAGACATAAGCATGTTTACAGCAGACATAAACATTTTTACAGCAGGTATAAACATGTTTACAGCAGACATAAACATGTTTACAGCAGGTATAAACATGTTTACAGCAGACATAAACATGTTTACAGCAGAAATAAACATGTTTACAGGAGGAATGAACATGTTTACAGCAGACATAAGCATGTCAGTAGGTATAAACATTTTTACAGCAGGTATAAACATGTTTACAGCAGAAATAAACATGTTTACAGGAGGAATAAACATGTTTACAGCAGGTATAAACATGTTTACAGCAGAAATAAACATGTTTACAGCAGAAATAAACATGTTTACAGCAGGTATAAACATGTTTACAGCAGAAATAAACATGTTTACAGGAGGAATAAACATGTTTACAGCTTGGTTCTAAACATCATATTACCTATTAACCAAAATAACCCCCCTCATTCACCTGTGAGGGGGGTGAATTTTTTCATAACTCATCTGTTTAGATGTTATTTAATCTTGAAATTACACGTAATTGGGGGCGTGTCCTTTTGATTAACAGTTAGCTCCTTGTTAGCTCTCGGTAAGGTCTCAGTCTACAGCAGAGTATGTATTACCTTTATCCGTCACTCAGGAGACTAATCTTCGTTTTGTCTTGTTAGTTTTGAGTTAGCTCAGTTAGCATTTAGCACAGGGTACGTTGGCTGTCAATCATTTGCCCCAAGGCCGCGCTTTGCCCATTTTAGTATTTTCCAGGAGTGACAACACACTTGACACGGCAAGATGGTGGCAGTGGGACACTCCCACCTGGCTTCACTTTCCTCTATTTAGACGAGACCAGACACTACGTCCATATTTCTACTGTCTTCGTTCGTGGCTGAAACTGTGAACTGGTCTAGACCATATCTGAACTCCTTCCTGTCCAGTTTTAACTGTTCAGTTTCCCTCCCCCAGCTCTGCTCCATCGAAGTCACCTGTGAGAGCGCCAGTGTCATGGCGGCGACGCTCGCCAACGGCGGCTTCTGTCCAATCACAGGAGAGCGTGTGCTGAGCCCTGAGGCAGTGCGAAACACTCTGAGTCTGATGCACTCCTGTGGCATGTACGACTTCTCTGGCCAGTTCGCTTTCCATGTGAGTAGCTACCGGCAGCCGGCTGACCTGGGTTCCTGCTGAGCGTGAGGATGATGAAGAGCCGCTCTGTTTCAGGTGGGTCTGCCAGCCAAATCCGGCGTGGCCGGCGGGATCCTGCTGGTGGTTCCCAATGTGATGGGCATCATGTGCTGGTCCCCTCCGCTGGACAAGCTGGGCAACAGCGTGCGAGGCATCCAGTTCTGCACGGTAACGTCCCGCAGGTCCACAAGACCCCTTTAACGTCCCGCAGGTCCACGAGACCTCGTTTACTCAGACCAGACTCATCTTCATCATGTCCTCCTCCTCCTCCTTCAGGACCTGGTCTCCCTCTTCAACTTCCACAACTATGACAATCTGAGGCACTTTGCCAAGAAGCTGGACCCCCGAAGGGAAGGCGGCGACCAGCGGGTGGGTCTGGTCCTGGTCTAGACCCTAAACCAAACCTCCATCAGGGACTCTAGACCTCCACACAGACACTAGACCTCCACTAGAGACTCTAGACCTCCAAGGGTACACTAGACCTTCACCAGAGACTCTAGACTTCCACCAGGTACACTAGACCTCCACCAGGTACACTAGAGAATCCAGAGACCCTAGACTTCCACCAGGGACACTAGACCTCCACCAGGTACACTAGAGAATCCAGAGACTCTAGACTTCCACATGTACACTGGACCTCCACCAGGTACACTAGAGAATCCAGAGACTCTAGACTTCCACATGTACACTGGACCTCCACCAGGTACACTAGAGAATCCAGAGACTCTAGACTTCCACCAGGGACACTAGACCTCCACCAGGTACACTAGAGAATCCAGAGACTCTAGACTTCCACCAGGGACACTAGACCTCCACCAGGTACACTAGAGAATCCAGAGACTCTAGACTTCCACCAGGGACACTAGACCTCCACCAGGTACACTAGAGAATCCAGAGACTCTAGACTTCCACATGTACACTGGACCTCCACCAGGGACACTAGACCTCCACCAGGTCTAGTATACCTCTGGTGGAGGTATACTAGACCTGGTACTCTGGACCCCCGCCAGGTACACTAGACCTCCACCAGAGACTCTAAACTTCCACAGAGACGCTAGACCACCACCAGGTACACTGGACCTCCATCAGGTACACTAGACCTCCACCAGGTACACAAGATCTCCACCAGGGTTAGGTTAAGTTTTACAGACCGATTCACTTTTTTTTCACATATTTAATTGGACTTTGATATTTTAACCCCTTAGACTCCAGTTTACTGAATCGATGTGGTTTTTATATAAATGAAACGCCAGTCGTTCCTGATGGACGTCAGCTTCCTGGAACCAGATAAACACACGCAGGTGGAACAGATCGGGTCAATCATAGATATTATACAGAGCTAGATGGTGCAAGCGGGGTTGTTCAGCGTGGACCTCCACCAGGTACACGGCGGCCATCTTACATCAGACAGCTGCCCCGGACAGGGTGTCCGCGAGTTTTTAAAAAGTATTAAAAGGTAGTAAATGATACTGGCAAAAATGAAGGCCATTAAAAAGTATTAAAAAGTCATAAATGTTTCTGGTGAAGTATAAAATTTTTGAATCACTATCAAGCTGACTCTTTTTTTTTTTTGCTAAGTGTGTAGGCCAATCCTAAAATTCACTTGCATTTGTTTACTTTATTTAGTTTAATTAATGTACGAGCGTAATCTCAGGAGATCAATAATATGACGCCATCGACTTGCGCTGCTGGTAAAACAAGGTGCAATAAAAATAAAAATAAAAAAAAAGCTTGGACGTTTGGTTGGAGTAACTACGATTGAAAGGCTCGGGCCAGTGGTTCGTGATAATTGTATTATCAAGTCTGCAAGTAGAAAATGAATATCATCATGGGAGTGAACACGGTAACGTCCCACATGGAATCTAAAAACGCCCACTAGGAATCCGGGGACACGTAGCACGACGGCTAGCATCACTCCTCCACCAACCTCCACCGCTCCTCCACAAACAGGTCCAACCAGCACTGTGACTGCAGACGTCAGACAGAAAACTCTGAAACACTCATACTGCGTGCCGAGGTTTTAAAAAATGACGACTTAACAGCGCTCATACCCACGGAGATCGGAGCGATTTCACGTTACCTTATTTAGACATAGCTAAGTCCTTTGTGTGTAGGACAAGACCAGCTACACAACGTGCTGGAAAAGTGCTCTGTACTCTGCCTCACACAGACAAAATAACTTTGTCTGCGGTTGATGAAATCAGAAGCATATGAGTAAGTTTATTACACACCTGTAATGACAGTAATCTGTTCCATCACAACAGTAACAGTAATTGTAATTGCTCACAAAATGTTTCATAAATATATTCGCAGCAAAAAAAAGTACATATAGACAAATTATGAAAATGCTCACGTATTGATTTAGTTATAAAAATACAAAGAACAGTTATTAGTGAAATCTGGATATAAAATGTGTAGTTGTATCACACCACAGTCACTTTGTTTGACACACTGGTGAGATGAAGGTAACAGGTTTTTGACTTTATTTCTGATGTAAACTTTAGTTTGTTTTACCTATTTCACACCTTATTTATGTGCATTTTGGGGGGTTCAAACATTTTTACTTGGAAAACTCATACTATACCACATCTAAGTATTTAGGAACATAGCTACATCTGTGACGTTTATTAGAAATCAAACGGTTTGAAAATTGGTTGAAAACTGCGTCAGATATGGTTATTTAATCGTATCTGCACCGTTGATGCTAATGTTGTTCAGGGGCAGCTGTCTGATGTAAGATGGCCGCCGTGTAGCTACGTCACGCTCCACTGGCTAACAGCCCACATTACGTACACATCTAGCCTCTAATATGATGTCTTTGGGGTCAATAACCTGCTAGAAATGCACCAATCAGGGCTCAGCTAGTGGGCTCTCCTCTTCATCCTCCTCTTCATCAGGGTTAAGATCTTCCTCATGTGTTTCAGGTGAAGTCGGTCATCAACCTGCTGTTTGCTGCGTACACCGGAGACGTGTCGGCCCTCAGGAGGTACACCGGCTGCCTGCATGCTCTTCTCCTCCTCCTCCTCCCCCTTCCTTCATCATCCTCCTCCCCCTCCTCCTCCTCCCCCTTCCTTCATCATCCTCCTCCCCTCCCCCTCCTCCCCCTTCCTTCATCATCCTCCTCCAGATAAACACTGAGCCTCCTGTCTCCGTCTCCGTCCAGGTTCGCGCTGTCCTCCATGGACATGGAGCAGAGAGACTACGACTCCCGGACGGCGCTCCACGTGGCGGCGGCTGAAGGTTCAGTTCTCAGCAGGTCCAGGTGGTTCTGGTCCAGTTCTGTGAGTTGGTGGTTCTGATGTCTGGTTTCTGTGTTCAGGACACGCCGAGGTGGTCCGGTTCCTGCTGGAGGCCTGCAAAGTCAACCCGGTCCCCAGAGACAGGTAGACCGCCTCTGGCTTTATATGATCCTCTTAATGATGTCAATCCAGACCCTGAAAACCAGACCCAGACACGATCCAGACTCAGAATACCAGACCCAGACACGATCCAGACTCAGAATACCAGACCCAGACACGATCCAGACTCAGAATACCAGACCCGGACACGATCCAGACTCAGAATACCAGACCCAGACACGATCCAGACTCAGAATACCAGACCCAGACACGATCCAGACTCAGAATACCAGACCCGGACACGATCCAGACCCTGAATACCAGACCCAGACACGATCCAGACCCTGAATACCAGACCCGGACACGATCCAGACCCTGAATACCAGACCCGGACACGATCCAGACCCGGACACGATCCAGACCCTGAATACCAGACCCGGACACGATCCAGACCCTGAATACCAGACCCGGACACGATCCAGACCCTGAATACCAGACCCGGACACGATCCAGACCCTGAAAACCAGACCCGGACACGATCCAGACCCTGAATACCAGACCCAGACACGATCCAGACTCAGAATACCAGACCCAGACACGATCCAGACTCAGAATACCAGACCCGGACACGATCCAGACTCAGAATACCAGACCCAGACACGATCCAGACTCAGAATACCAGACCCAGACACGATCCAGACTCAGAATACCAGACCCGGACACGATCCAGACCCTGAATACCAGACCCGGACACGATCCAGACCCTGAATACCAGACCCGGACACGATCCAGACCCTGAAAACCAGACCCGGACACGATCCAGACCCTGAATACCAGACCCGGACACGATCCAGACCCTGAATACCAGACCCGGACACGATCCAGACCCGGACACGATCCAGACCCGGACACGATCCAGACCCTGAATACCAGACCCGGACACGATCCAGACCCTGAATACCAGACCGGGACACGATCCAGACCCTGACCAGACCGACACGATCCAGACCCCGGACACGATCCAGACCCTGAAAACCAGACCCGGACCACGATCCAGACCCTGAATACCAGACCCGGACACGATCCAGACCCTGAATACCAGACCCGGACACGATCCAGACCCTGAATACCGCACGGACCCGGACACGATCCAGACCCTGAATACCAGACCCGGACAACAGACCCGGACACGATCCAGACCATGAATACCAGACCCGACCCACCGGACACGATCCAGACCCTGAATACCAGACCCGGACACGATCCAGACCCTGAATACCAGACCCGGACACGATCCAGACCATGAATACCAGACCCGGACACGATCCAGACCATGAATACCAGACCCGGACACGATCCAGACCCTGAATACCAGACCCGGACACGATCCAGACCATGAATACCAGACCCGGACACGATCCAGACTCAGAATACCAGACCCGGACAGGATCCAGACCCTGAATACCAGACCCGGACACAATCCAGACCCTGAAAACCAGACCCGGACAGGATCCAGACCCTGAAAACCAGACCCGGACAGGATCCAGACCCTGAATACCAGACCCAGACACGATCCAGACCCTGAAAACCAGACCCAGACACGATCCAGACCCTGAATACCAGACCCAGACACAATCCAGACTCTGAAAACCAGACCCGGACACGATCCAGACTCTGAAAACCAGACCCGGACACGATCCAGACTCTGAAAACCAGACCCGGACAGGATCCAGACTCAGAATACCAGACCTGCACACGATCCAGACCCTGAATTCCAGACCCGGACAGGATCCAGACCCTGAAAACCAGACCCGGACACGATCCAGACCCAGAATACCAGACCCGGACACGATCCAGACCCTGAATACCAGACCCAGACACGATCCAGACTCTGAAAACCAGACCCGGACACGATCCAGACCCTGAATACCAGACCCGGACACGATCCAGACCCTGAATACCAGACCGGGACACGATCCAAAACCTGAAAACCAGACCCGGACACGATCCAGACCCTGAATACCAGACCCGGACACGATCCAGACCCTGAATACCAGACCCAGACACGATCCAGACCCTGAAAACCAGACCGGGACACGATCCAGACCCTGAATACCAGACCCAGACACGATCCAGACCCTGAAAACCAGACCCGGACACGATCCAGACCCTGAATACCAGACCCAGACAGGATCCAGACCCTGAATACCAGACCCGGACACGATCCAGACTCTGAAAACCAGACCCGGACAGGATCCAGACTCAGAATACCAGACCTGCACACGATCCAGACCCTGAATTCCAGACCCGGACAGGATCCAGACCCTGAAAACCAGACCCGGACACGATCCAGACCCAGAATACCAGACCCGGACACGATCCAGACCCTGAATACCAGACCCAGACACGATCCAGACTCTGAAAACCAGACCCGGACACGATCCAGACCCTGAATACCAGACCCGGACACGATCCAGACCCTGAATACCAGACCCAGACACGATCCAGACCCTGAATACCAGACCCGGACACGATCCAGACCCTGAATACCAGACAGGGACACGATCCAAAACCTGAAAACCAGACCCGGACACGATCCAGACCCTGAATACCAGACCCGGACACGATCCAGACCCTGAATACCAGACCCGGACACGATCCAGACCCTGAATACCAGACCCAGACAGGATCCAGACCCTGAATACCAGACCCGGACACGATCCAGACCCTGAATACCAGACCCGGACACGATCCAGACCCTGAATACCAGACCCGGACACGATCCAGACCCTGAATACCAGACCCGGACACAATCCAGACCCTGAATATCAGACCCGGACACGATCCAGACCCTGAAAACCAGACCCAGACACGATCCAGACTCAGAATACCAGACCCTGACACGATCCAGACCCTGAATACCAGACCCGGACACGATCCAGACCCTGAATACCAGACCCGGACACGATCCAGACCATGAATACCAGACCCTGAAACGATCCAGACCCTGAATACCAGACCCGGACACGATCCAGACCATGAATACCAGACCCGGACACGATCCAGACCATGAATACCAGACCCGGACACGATCCAGACCCTGAATACCAGACCCGGACACGATCCAGACCATGACTACCAGACCCGGACACGATCCAGACTCAGAATACCAGACCCGGACACGATCCAGACCCTGAATACCAGACCCGGACACGATCCAGACCCTGAATACCAGACCCGGACACGATCCAGACCCTGAATACCAGACCCAGACACAATCCAGACTCTGAATACCAGACCCGGACACGATCCAGACTCTGAAAACCAGACCCGGACACGATCCAGACTCTGAAAACCAGACCCGGACAGGATCCAGACTCAGAATACCAGACCCGCACACGATCCAGACCCTGAATTCCAGACCCGGACAGGATCCAGACTCAGAATACCAGACCCGGACACGATCCAGACTCAGAATACCAGACCCGGACACGATCCAGACCCTGAATACCAGACCGGGACACGATCCAAAACCTGAAAACCAGACCCGGACACGATCCAGACCCTGAATACCAGACCCGGACACGATCCAGACCCTGAATACCAGACCCAGACACGATCCAGACCCTGAAAACCAGACCGGGACACGATCCAGACCCTGAATACCAGACCCAGACACGATCCAGACCCTGAAAACCAGACCCGGACACGATCCAGACCCTGAATACCAGACCCAGACAGGATCCAGACCCTGAATACCAGACCCGGACACGATCCAGACTCTGAAAACCAGACCCGGACAGGATCCAGACTCAGAATACCAGACCTGCACACGATCCAGACCCTGAATTCCAGACCCGGACAGGATCCAGACCCTGAAAACCAGACCCGGACACGATCCAGACCCAGAATACCAGACCCGGACACGATCCAGACCCTGAATACCAGACCCAGACACGATCCAGACTCTGAAAACCAGACCCGGACACGATCCAGACCCTGAATACCAGACCCGGACACGATCCAGACCCTGAATACCAGACCCGGACACGATCCAGACCCTGAATACCAGACCGGGACACGATCCAAAACCTGAAAACCAGACCCGGACACGATCCAGACCCTGAATACCAGACCCGGACACGATCCAGACCCTGAATACCAGACCCGGACACGATCCAGACCCTGAATACCAGACCCAGACAGGATCCAGACCCTGAATACCAGACCCGGACACGATCCAGACCCTGAATACCAGACCCGGACACGATCCAGACCCTGAATACCAGACCCAGACACGATCCAGACCCTGAATACCAGACCCGGACACAATCCAGACCCTGAATACCAGACCCAGACACGATCCAGACTCAGAATACCAGACCCGGACACGATCCAGACCCTGAATACCAGACCCGGACACGATCCAGACCCTGAATACCAGACCCGGACACGATCCAGACCATGAATACCAGACCCTGAAACGATCCAGACCCTGAATACCAGACCTGGACACGATCCAGACCATGAATACCAGACCCGGACACGATCCAGACCATGAATACCAGACCCGGACACGATCCAGACCCTGAATACCAGACCCGGACACGATCCAGACCATGACTACCAGACCCGGACACGATCCAGACTCAGAATACCAGACCCGGACACGATCCAGACCCTGAATACCAGACCCGGACACGATCCAGACCCTGAATACCAGACCCGGACACGATCCAGACCCTGAATACCAGACCCAGACACAATCCAGACTCTGAATACCAGACCCGGACACGATCCAGACTCTGAAAACCAGACCCGGACACGATCCAGACTCTGAAAACCAGACCCGGACAGGATCCAGACTCAGAATACCAGACCCGCACACGATCCAGACCCTGAATTCCAGACCCGGACAGGATCCAGACTCAGAATACCAGACCCGGACACGATCCAGACTCAGAATACCAGACCCGCACACGATCCAGACCCTGAATACCAGACCCGGACAGGATCCAGACCCTGAATACCAGACCCGGACAGGATCCAGACCTGGACACGATCCAGACCCTGAATACCAGACCCTGACAGGATCCAGACTCTGAAAACCAGACCCGGACAGGATCTGGACCCTGAAAACCAGACCCGGACAGGATCCAGACTCAGAATACCAGACCCGGACACGATCCAGACTCTGAAAACCAGACCCAGACAGGATCCAGACCCTGAAAACCAGACCCGCACACGATCCAGACCCTGAATACCAGACCCGGACAGGATCCAGACCCTGAAAACCAGACCCGCACACGATCCAGACCCTGAATACCAGACCCGGACAGGATTCAGACTCAGAATACCAGACCCGGACACGATCCAGACTCTGAAAACCAGACCCGGACACGATCCAGACTCTGAAAACCAGACCCAGACAGGATCCAGACCCTGAAAACCAGACCCGCACACGATCCAGACCCTGAAAACCAGACCCAGACAGGATCCAGACCCTGAAAACCAGACCCGCACACGATCCAGACCCTGAATACCAGACCTGGACAGGATCCAGACCCTGAATACCAGACCTGGACACGATCCAGACCCTGAATACCAGACCCGGACAGGATCCAGACCCTATACTCTGTTTATGTGTGTATGTGTGTTTTTTTTCCATCTATCTTTTTTTTTTTTACATTATCTTGGTTTTGCAGAGGGATCTGTGTTTTTGCCAGTGTGGCGGTGAAATGGGCATAAATTCTGTTCTAAGTGGTCTGAAAAAGCTCTTAAAAGTCTTAAATCTAGGTCAGGGGCGGAGCTAGCAATGTCATCATCAGGGGCTTAGCCCACAAAAAGATTCATCGTTAAGGGTGATCCAGTACACCAAAAGTTATAAGAATTTAATCTACCGGTGTGGTACGAAACATTATTCAGTATTCGCCTTTATCTATCTAACGTTTAACACGTCCTGCCCATGTTCTTTAATAATCATAACACTACATTATGTTTTCATTTTAATGTGTTAATTAAAGTTAAAACTCAGTCTTGGTGTCACACATCTTACTCAAAGAACAATACCAACACACGGCTCAGGACTAAACAAGGACTCACTGAGCTCATTCAGACAGAATTTACTAAACCAGTTCTGACCAGGACTCATTCAGGGATATATTCACAAATTTAACCAAAAATGCTACTTCCCCCAAAAGTAAATATGTCCTTAAATATAATCCCATCCTCTTCTTCTTTTAAACCTTGATCTTGTTCCACCTCTGTGTTCTTCTCATTCTTCCTGTCATCTTTCCCTCTTTGTACAAACACACAAAGATCAACCAGAGCCACAAAAAATATTATTAAAAAAAAAGACACACCAATATATTCCACACAATTATAAGGTTATTTGTACCTTTGTTCTGGAGTTTAAACAGGTAAAAGGTCATATCTGCATATTGTGGTGGACTGAAACCAGGTAAGGTGTTTTTGCTTTTGCTATTAGTACAACATTTACACATGACAACATAATTTAACCTCAACTTCAAAAGAAAGTATATAAACTAGTGTGTTCTAAAATGCTCATGCTGGCATTTTTGTTTCTTACCACCATCTCTCTCTTTTTGTCCTTCATTCATACATCAACCAGAGCAAATTACTGTGTTATTATCCAAAGTCATATGACATATGATATCACTGTAAAATTGTCTTCAGTTGTTTCCTCTCTCCTGAGCTTTTCTCTGTATTCAAAAAGGACCTGATGTCCACGGTTGGCAAATCACGCAAAAAAAAAAAAAAAGAATATACTGTATATGTTTATATTTATTAAAAAGTTAGTTAAAATAGTTTTAAAATTTAAGGAAATTTATTGGGCTTAGCCCATTATTGTACTTGTTTCATAAACCAATACTAAACACAGCATATTACTGTTTCAATAACTGGGGGGGGCTAGTAACGACATGCAGCGTCCCCTTTTTATTACGTTTTGCATACACTGTAGTTGAGTTGATGAGAAAATATTTAATCAAATCTAAAATGAAGAAAAAAAGAAATAACAGAAAAAAGAAACCTCAAAAAAGATCCGGGCTTTTGTAGAATCATTCCAGGCCTAAGCCCCCTAAGCCGCCCCCCCGCTCCGCCAATGATCTAGGTTCTCCAGGAACCGTCTAAACGTCTATGTTTTTTTACTTTATATAGAGTTGAAGTGATGACGGTGGTTATTATGCTGTTTCATGTGACTGTGGGGTGCTGTTACCCCCCAGCAGGGCGTTGCTAGACCTGGACTTTACCACGCGGTCTGGCCAGTGCCCCACAGCCCAGAACAGAAAAGAAACTAGAGGGAGAACAGCGGATGTGATTCAGGAAGGATACAACAGCGATACTTCTAGTTTTAACTCAGCTTTCCTGCTACGTTTGTGGTCCCGTTCGACATCTCAGAAGTTTTCATTTCGTCATTAATCACAGTTCCATGTCGGTTCTGACGATCAGTTTTTAGACAAACTAACAGTGTCATCAGTATCATCACTGGTATCCAGTGATGCCAGTGACTAACTACTTCGTGATCTGATTACTTGTTCAAGTAAAAAGTAATCTAATTACCATTATTTTTCTTGTCATCAGATTACAGTTACTTTTATAATTACCTAAGTTACACTCCCAGTAGGGTAGGATGATGCTTCCCACCAAAATAAGAGTGAAGTTTTAACTTTGTCGTACATCATGGCAGGTTTTATCCTGATCATGATCCTGCAGGACCTGATTTCACCAGATTCTCAGTCACAGCGCTGAACAGACGCTAGAATCAGAGACATGCCGCCACTTTCATCCTCTCAAACCCGACTTTGCTGAATAAAAGTTCAAATAAACATGAACCATTCACTGATCCTTACTTTAGATGATTAGTACTGAAAAGAAAACCTCCTTCAATGACCTGATGCATGCTGGGAGCTCCGCCTTCTGTGAGCTTTTCCAAACCAGTAATTATATTGAGGATTTGTCCAATTTCTGAACATTTTATGTTTTGTAAAACACTGGGATGCTGGGAGAACTTTTAGTAAGGTGTAGGCCAAAGCAGCTGTCAACAAATGTCATAATAAGTGACTAATAAAGTAACTAGTGCTTAATTACTGTGAAACTTAAGTAATCAGTAAAATACTTAAATTACTTATCAAATAAATCAGTAATCAGATCACTTTTTTGGGTAATCTCTGGCAACTCTGCTGGTATCACTTCTTATGGCATTAAACCGTTGGGGGCCCAACACTGACCCCTGGGGGTCTCCACAGGAAATGTTGAGTTATTTGCTAACTGTTGCTGGTTATAATTTATATTTAATCATATTTAGTTTATTTATAATGACTTTGTACTGATTTCAAATGTCCACTCTTCCATTATAATGTTATAGGGCTTCTCGATGACGGAAAAATTATCAAGATTTTTGGTTGCTATTGAAATCACAATTATTTAAACGATTGTTTTTTATTAATATTTCTCTTATTCAACATTTCTCTTTCTTTCAAGTATACATAGCCTACATTTTTTCAATTTCAACATTTTGCATAAATGATCAATAAAGCATTTTTGACAGAGAAATGCTAAATAAATATATCGCGTAACTGAAAAATAATCATTTTAGAAATCGTGATTTCATGATAACTAAAATAATCGTGATAATGACTTTTCCGTCATGGAGCAGTCCGACTGTGTAAAAGCCGTGGTTCTCTGAAGCATCACCCGTCCTTGCTGCAGGTGGGGGAACACGCCGATGGACGAGGCCGTGCACTTCGGCCACCACGACGTGGTGACCATCCTCCGGGATTACCACAACCAGTACAGCCCGCAGGACAGCAGCGCCGACAAGCAGAGCGCAGAGACCAACCTGGACGGCATGCTGTGAGGGGACGGGTGGACGTGGAGGACGAGAGGACGCGCGGTCAGCAGAGTGATGAAGACATCTAAATTATCTTTATGAGCAGGTCACATGGCCAGAAACCCCGACACGTCCCGTTCAGGACTGAGCCGTCGTCCTCGCCTGTCCCTCAGAAATGTCTCCGTGTCTCACTGTTTGGATGTTTCTCACTCGTCCTCCCTGAACGTCAGCTGGCTGGTCCGACTGGGTCATCCTGAAGGCTGGAACGGGAGGTAGCGGCGCCGCCTTCCTCCTGTGGTCAGCAGACCGTCTGATGTTTGATCTTCTCAGAGATGCAGTGTGAATGTGTGTGAGGAAGAGGATGTAAATACGTGATGCCGTCAGTGTTCACCTTTAAGCTTTTATTTCTTCTTAGACCACATTTAAAGGTGCAGTGTGTAAAACCATCAGACAAAATGTGTCTCTGTTGGTCTCTAAGTAGGGCTGTGCGATATACTGATATATCACGATATGATATTTACATGAGAGAGATATATTTACACTAATATCGTGGTATTAGTAGTGCAAATTTTTTTGCTTTATTTATTTGTAATGACTGCACCTCAACTGACTACCTGGTTATAAAGGGTGGGAAAAATATCAATACATTAAAATATTAAGATATTTTCAAGTATTTAGAAACGTGGTTTTGCTCTGTGTTACGAATGAAATCTCGCGAGATATTGTTTTGTTACGAAATCTCATGAGATTTCACGAAATACCACAAGATGATGTAACAGAACGATGAAATCTTTCGAGATTTCATGAGTAAAATAGATTGATACCATGTTTTTAAATATAGATATATCGGCATATGAAAATATTGCGATATATCAGTGTATTAATATTTTTTTTTTTACCACCCTTATTATCTAAACTGTCTGGAAGACAATCCTCTCTGAGACTTTTACAAAGAAATCATAAAAACCAGCAATTATCTTTAATTACTTGGATTTAACAAACATCTCTAACAGTGTTTGTCAGTTCCATGACCGCAGTGGAGCGATACCTTTATGCTAAACATGTTTCAATACTAAAAACAGCTGTTTGATATGAAATGAAATTAGAGTAAAATTACCGGTATATATCGTATATCGACATCCAAAGTAAATGTATCATATGATGAAGTTTGGTCCATATCGCCCAACCCTATCTCTAATCTCTTCACTTCTCCCAGGATCAACATTTCCGTCTCCTCATGGGTCCACCGTGGTCACTACGGTGTCTCTGAGTGGACAAACAACTCTGCAGCAGCGACTCATTGGACCCACTCACAGATTAAAACCTGTTTGTCTGCGAGAATTTTGCAACTGGCGGCTGTCGTCTAGAGATGGGCGATACCAAAAAATCCTTTCGATCCTTTTGTCCCTTAAAGGAAAACCGCATGATTGTACAGTTTGTATGAATATCTTGAATGTAAAGACAATATTAGATAGAAGTAAAACTTAAGAACAGAAGTACTGGAAAGAAATACTTTTAAAACAATAATAAATTCTGTTGATGAAGAAATTAAACAAAAATTAGATTAAAAACTTATTTCAGTTATCAAATAACTTCAGTACAGGTTAAAATCATTTACATTTATTCAGTGAAAATATTCAAATATCAAATGTAATATTTTTATTATAAATTAACCAAAACATCATCATCACAAACAATAGCAGCATCATCATGACATATGATAGGCTACCGCCATCACCTGATACAGAAGCTGGAATCTGATAGGCTACCGCCATCACCTGATACAGAAGCTGGAATCTGATAGGCTACCACCATCACGTGACACAGAAGCTAGAATCTGATAGGCTACCACCATCACGTGACACAGAAGCTAGAATCTGATAGGCTACCGCCATCATCTGATACAGAAGCTACAATCTGATAGGCTACCACCATCATGTGATACAGAAGCTAGAATCTGATAGGCTACCGCCATCACCTGATACAGAAGCTAGAATCTGATAGGCTACCACCATCATGTGATACAGAAGCTACAATCTGATAGGCTACCACCATCACGTGATACAGAAGCTACAATCTGATAGGCTACCACCATCATGTGATACAGAAGCTAGAATCTGATAGGCTACCACCATCATGTGATACAGAAGCTACAATCTGATAGGCTACCACCATCATGTGATACAGAAGCTACAATCTGTTAGGCTACCACCATCATGTGATACAGAAGCTACAATCTGCTAGGCTACCACCATCATGTGATACAGAAGCTACAATCTGATAGGCTACCACCATCATGTGATACAGAAGCTAGAATCTGATAGGCTACCACCATCATGTGATACAGAAGCTAGAATCTGATAGGCTACCACCATCATGTGATACAGAAGCTACAATCTATTAGGCTACCACCATCATGTGATACAGAAGCTACAATCTGATAGGCTACCACCATCATGTGATACAGAAGCTGGAATCTGATAGGCTACCACCATCATGTGATACAGAAGCTAGAATCTGATAGGCTACCACCATCATGTGATACAGAAGCTAGAATCTGATAGGCTACCACCATCATGTGATACAGAAGCTACAATCTGATAGGCTACCACCATCATGTGATACAGAAGCTACAATCTGTTAGGCTACCACCATCATGTGACACAGAAGCTACAATCTGATAGGCTACCACCATCACGTGATACGGAAGCTACAATCTGATAGGCTACCACCATCATGTGATACGGAAGCTAGAATCTGATAGGCTACCACCATCATGTGATACAGAAGCTAGAATCTGATAGGCTACCACCATCATGTGATACAGAAGCTACAATCTGATAGGCTACCACCATCATGTGATACAGAAGCTACAATCTGATAGGCTACCACCATCATGTGACACAGAAGCTAGAATCTGATAGGCTACCACCATCATGTGACACAGAAGCTAGAATCTGATAGGCTACCACCATCATGTGATACAGAAGCTAGAATCTGATAGGCTACCACCATCATGTGATACAGAAGCTAGAATCTGATAGGCTACCACCATCATGTGACACAGAAACTAGAATCTGTCTGCTTTCATCGTTTCGTTGCCTAAAACTCTCAAACATGCAGTTTGTGGAAGTAAAAAGTATCACGATACTCAGAAAGTATTGCACCCCATATTTTGTCTGGCTGGTATCGAAGTATCGACTCCACGGTGTTGGTATTTCCATCCCTGCTACTGTCCCTGCTGTGCCCATCTTTACCACTAGAATTCTACACACTGCACCTTTAAACTCAGACGGTTTGTACATATCAGACACGGCACTGCCAGACGCAGACACACTGAGAAGTTTCTATGTCGTTTTGTTGCTCTCAGCAGAAGGAATCTTCCTCGTCTTCGTCAGTAGACGGTGACGTAGTCCGGTTCAGTCTGATGATGCGAGACTTTCCAGTCGTTTCTGGCTGGATCCTGTCCATATCTTCAGAGATTCATCAGCTCAGTCAGACCTCTTTGGGTTTTAGGCTGTCAGAGCTGCACCTGAACACATCGCTGCAAACACAGCAGATCAGATTCTAGACAAACTTTATTCTTATTTATGAAGATTGTAGCAGTTTTCCAGCCTTGCGTTTAAAGGATGGAGGCAGGATGACCATCCGATACATCCTTCAGCCATTGCTCACCGCACTCTGCATGCTGTGTTCAGGTGCAGACATCTGACAGTAGAATATTCTACTGCTGCTGCATTCAGGTGCAGAGCTGCTTCAGTCAAGAAATGTGGACGTTGTCCATGTGAATTAATTCTTGGCATTTTGAAGGCAGTGGTCCACCACCGAGTCAATATGGGGAAACACTGCCTGGATTGGTCCTTCATGGGCCTAAGGAGTCCTACATTGGTCCTTGATGGTCTTAAGGGGTCCTAGGTTGGTTCTTGATGGTCTAAAGGGGTCCTTGATGGCCCTTAAGACCATCAAGTACCCCTTAAGTCCTTGATGGTCTTAAGGGGTCCTACATTGGTCCTTG
Organism: Atherinomorus stipes; assembly: GCA_023101725.1. Lineage (NCBI taxonomy): Eukaryota > Metazoa > Chordata > Actinopteri > Atheriniformes > Atherinidae > Atherinomorus > Atherinomorus stipes. Next base: position 295,451 of record JALJCO010001666.1, on the reverse strand, counting down.
ATGGTCTTAAGGGGCTCTTACATTGGTCTTTGATGGTCTTGGATTGGTCTTACTTTGGTCCTTGATGGGGTCCTTAACTGGACTTTGATGATCCCACATTGGTCCTTGATGGTCCTACTTTGGTCCTTGATAGTCTTAATGGGTCCTACATTGGTCTTTGATGGTCCTTGATGGTCTTAAAGGGTCCTACATTGGTTCTTGATGGTCTTAAGTTGGTTCTTGATGGTCTAAAATGGTCCTACATTGGTCTTTAATGGTTCCACTTTGGTCCTTGATGGTCTTAATGGGTCCTACATTGGTCTTTGATGGTCCTTGATGGTCTTAAAGGGTCCTACATTGGTTCTTGATGGTCTTAAGTTGGTTCTTGATGGTCTAAAATGGTCCTACATTGGTCTTTAATGGTTCCACTTTGGTCCTTGATGGTCTTAATGGGTCCTACATTGGTCTTTGATGGTCCTTGATGGTCTTAAAGGGTCCTACATTGGTTCTTGATGGTCTTAAGTTGGTTCTTGATGGTCTAAAATGGTCCTACATTGGTCTTTAATGGTTCCACTTTGGTCCTTGATGGTCTTAATGGGTCCTACATTGGTCTTTAGTAGTCCTGGAGTGGTCCTTGATGGTCTTAATCCCACATTGGTCTTTGATGGTCCTACATTGGTCCTTGATGGTCTTAAGGGGCTCTTACATTGGTCTTTGATGGTCTTACCTTGGTCCTTGATGGGGTCCTCAATTGGTCTTTGATGGTCCTGGATTGATCCATCCAGGACGTTGGTCATTAATAGTCTTAAGGTGTCCTTTGTTGGTTCTTGATGGTCTTAAGGGGTGCTACATTGGTCTTTGATGGTCCTGGATTGGACTTGGATAGTCCTAGGAGGCGCTATATTGGTCTCAAGTGTCCCCACATTGTCCTGGATGGTCCAGGATAGGCCACCCCAGGACCAAACCGGGGCCACCCCTGGTTTGGTCCTGGATGCAGTTTTCCAGGTGAGCTGGATCTGCTGTGGGCTCTGCTGCTGGAAGCTTTTACGTTTTTATTTTAGTCTTAAATTAATTAATTGTGACTGATGGTGTGAAAATTTCAGAATCAAACTTCTGGATTAAAATCTGAACAGGTATCAGCAGAGTTATTTAATCTGGAATTTTCCTTCTGCTGAGGACGTCGGTGTTCTCTGATGCTGGGAAAGTGTGTTGTGGTGAGTGTGTGTTAGTGTGTGTGATGACTTCGTGAACACTCAGGAAGGGTTGGGGACGACACTGATGGAGCGAAACCACAGATTGTTTTTATTGGTCTTACTCGTGCACACGTTTGTGTTTGTGATGTGCTGGAAGTTTGTGAAGGACCCGTCAGCAGGAATATTTTGGATTCCAGGTCGGAAGAAGCACAAAATTCCCTCCTCAGTCAGCAATAGAGAAGAAATGATTGTAGGAGGAGATGTAGACTTGCTGACCCGGTCCGGTCTGAGACAGCTCGGTCTGATCAGGGGCCCGTTCCAGAAGGCAAACCAAGTCTCAGCCCGAGTCAGTCACCATGGTAACATACTACGCTACGATATAATACTAGCAGACTGACATCATCTCCACCTCGAGCAGCTGTCAGTCATGGGTTGCTATAGCAACACAAGTCCTGAGCTGAACTAATCATTCACATGTCAGGCCTTTCTGGATCAATAGCTCATCAAACGATGTTTTACTGTCGCTTCGATTGCGTGGTTGGGCATTTCCACAATCACCGTGACAACGACAGATGCGATGGGTCACATTAGTCATGGGACCTTTATTCCCAACAGCAGCAACACAGAACATGATGAAAGAACCACCTCGGTTTCTCTCTGGACTCGGATGAACCTGCTTTCTGGACCAGGCCCCTGATCCAGTCCGGTCCGAAATGTGACGTTTGTGCTGCTGATTCTGAATGTAACGTGTTTGCCGTCGTTCTGTTTCTTCTTCATGTGTATTTATGACAGATATTTATTCACCAATTAAAGTCCTTTAATAAACGTTAGAAAAAACCACTGAAGTTTGTTTGTTTCATAAGGGGGGGGGGGGGTATTTGTTTGAGTCAGGAAAACGAGGAAACATCCTTCTACATAAAAAGCTCTGATTTAATGTTTCTGAGGGAAAATCATTTAAATACTTTTTCTTCTGGAGGTTTTTACAGTTTTTCTGCTCCGTCGGGCTCACAGGATGAGACCAGTTTCCAGAACTGCAGTGGAGTCGGTGTTCACATTCAAGGTCAATAACAACAAACATAATGGGAAACAGTCATTTACAAACAAAATCATGCAGAAACAGTAAATAAAACAGAAGATCAACGTCCCGCTCCGGTGATCCAGACCACGACGCCGCTTCACTGGCTTTCCTCCGAAAACTCTGCGCTCATCTGACGAGGAAGAAGAGGAGGTTGTTTACCGGCGGCTTCAGAAACAAACAACACTGTTCAGGAATCTGTGTTACGTAACGTGTTGTTACGGTAACGAGGCGATGGTTTACCAGGACATGATTCAGTAAACATGTTCACACCCGAGTCGTCTCGGTTCTCTACAACTACAAATGAGTTATTTACTGATGAAATTACAACAAACATCAGCTGAGACCAGAAGTGGATAAAAAAATTCTTCTAGATTTCACCGATTCCTGGGTTTAGATTTGAAACTGGTCCTGGAAAACCAGTCTGACCAGGCCAGAAACCTGAACAAAACCAGGACAGAAACCAGGTCATAACACGTAACAAACCGGGACAGAACCAGGCTGTAACCGCGACAGAACCAGGCTGTAACCGCGACAGAACCAGGCTGTAACCGCGACAGAACCAGGCTGTAACCGGGACAGAACCAGGCTGTAACCGCGACAGAACCAGGCTGTAACCGCGACAGAACCAGGCTGTAACCGGGACAGAACCAGGCTGTAACCAGGACAGAACCAGGCTGTAACCGCGACAGAACCAGGCTGTAACCACGACAGAACCAGGCTGGAACCGGGACACAACCAGGCTGTGACCGCGACAGAACCAGGCTGTAACCGGGACAGAACCAGGCTGTAACCGGGACAGAACCAGGCTGTAACCGGAACAGAACCAGGCTGTGACCGGGACAGAACCAGGCTGGAACCGGGACACAACCAGGCTGGAACCGGGACACAACCAGGCTATGACCGCGACAGAACCAGGCTGTGACCGGGACAGAACCAGGCTGTAACCGCGACAGAACCAGGCTGTAACCGCGACAGAACCAGGCTGTAACCGGGACAGAACCAGGCTGTAACCAGGACAGAACCAGGCTGTAACCGCGACAGAACCAGGCTGTAACCACGACAGAACCAGGCTGGAACCGGGACACAACCAGGCTGTGACCGCGACAGAACCAGGCTGTAACCGGGACAGAACCAGGCTGTAACCGGGACAGAACCAGGCTGTAACCGGAACAGAACCAGGCTGTAACCGGGACACAACCAGGCTGGAACCGGGACACAACCAGGCTATGACCGCGACAGAACCAGGCTGTGACCGGGACAGAACCAGGCTGTAACCGGGACAGAACCAGGCTGTAACCGGGACAGAACCAGGCTGTAACCGGGACAGAACCAGGCTGTAACCGGGACAGAACCAGGCTGTAACCGGGACAGAACCAGGCTGTAACAGGGACAGAACCAGGCTGTAACCGGGACAGAACCAGGCTGTGACCGGGACAGAACCAGGCTGGAACCGGGACACAACCAGGCTGGAACCGGGACACAACCAGGCTATGACCGCGACAGAACCAGGCTGTGACCGGGACAGAACCAGGCTGTAACCGGGACAGAACCAGGCTGTAACCGGGACAGAACCAGGCTGTAACCGGGACAGAACCAGGCTGTAACCGGGACAGAACCAGGCTGTAACCGGGACAGAACCAGGCTGTAACAGGGACAGAACCAGGCTGTAACCGGGACAGAACCAGGCTGTAACCGGGACAGAACCAGGCTGTGACCGCGACAGAACCAGGCTGTAACCGCGACAGAACCAGGCTGTAACCGGAACAGAACCAGGCTGTAACCGGGACAGAACCAGGACAGAACCAGGCTGTAACCGGGACAGAACCAGGCTGTAACCGGGACAGAACCAGGACAGAACCAGGCTGTAACCGCGACACAACCAGGCTGTAACCGCGACAGAACCAGGCTGTGACCGCGACAGAACCAGGCTGTAACCGGGACAGAACCATCTGCTTAGGGGAATTTGTTGAAAAGAAGCAGCAGTTTCTTGCACATGCTCAAATGAAAAAAACTAAACTCAGCTCTGCAGGAAGATGCTGAGAAGTGTTAATCTTGTTCCTCATAATCAGATTATTCAGTCTACATGATGACTGAATAATCTGATTCCTCATAATCAGACCGGAACAATCTGGTTACTCATGATGATGATCAGATTTCAGGTGTTCGTGGAAACAGTAAGCAGAGAAAAGTTCATGAAAATGTGAAAAGAAATATTTCTGGGCCCAGTAACAGTACTGCATATATACCTGTACATATGTCATATGTACCCATTTTATATATATAGATGTACCCGTAAATATGTCATTAGTACCTGTACACATATGTATAGATCTACATACATATGCATAGATGTACCTGTAAATGTAATTAGTACCTGTTTATACTGTACTGTATGCATAGATGTACAGTACAGTAGTTATATATTCAGGTAATAACTGTATATAGGTTATGTTCTTTTTGCTCAGCAGTGGTTTTGGTCTTGGAACTCTGCCATCAGGCGTTTTTGCCCCCCAGTCTCTTTCTGATGGGGGAGTCATGAACACTGACCTTCATTGAGGCAAGTGACATGTATTAGTATACATGTCATTTGTACCCACATATGGGTACTAATGACCCATATACATATACTAAGGGTATATATGTGACGTATACCAATATACCCACATGGGTATATTGGTATATATATATATACCAATATACCCAATTTTCCATATATACCAATATACCCACATGGGTATATTAAGGGTATACATGTGACATTCATATATAAATGTCATTGGTACCCATATATACAGGTGCATCTATATATATATAGATGCACCTGTATATATGTCATTAGTACCATGACATATATACAGTAAAACATATATATAGTAAAACTGTTGTTTTACTATGTCATTGGTAGGCCCTACCGGTATGTATATGTATACATGCACACGTCATGAGTACCGACGGCGTATATATGTATAGATGCAATTGTATATACAGTTGTGCAAAAAAGTTTTTGCCCCCTTCCTGATTTCTTTCTTTTTTGCATGTTAGTCACACTTAAATGTTTCAGATCATCAAACAAATTCAAATGTGAGACACAAGTAACAAGTAAACGACAAAATGCAGTTTTTAAATGGAGATTTTTATCAGTAAGGGGGGATCCAAACCTCCATGTCCCTGTGTGAAAAAGTGATCTTCCCCTAAACCTAACAACTGCTTGTTCCACCTTAGCAGCAACAACTGCATCAAGCGTTTGTGATAACTGGCAGTGAGTCTTCTACAGCGCTGTGGAGGAATTTTGTTCCACTCATCTTTGCAGAATTGTTGTAATTCAGCCACATTGGAGGCTTTTCCAGCATGAACCGCCTTTTTAAGGTCATGCCACAGCATCTCAATGGGATTCAGGTGGGGGCTTTGACTAGGCCACTCCAAAGTCTTCATGTTGTTGTTCTTAAGCCATTCAGAGGTGGACTTGCTGGTGTGTTCTGGATCATTGTTCTGCTGCAGAACCCAAGTGCGCTTCAGCTTGAGGTCACCAACAGATGGCCGGACGTTCTCCTTCAGGATTTTTTGGTAGAAGCAGAATTCATGGTTCCATTTACCACAGCAAGTCTTCCAGGTCCTGAAGCAGCAAAACAGCCCCAGACCATCACACTACCACCACCATGTTTTACTGTTGCTATGATGTTCCTTTTCTGAAATGCCGTGTTACTTTTACGCCAGATGTAATGGGACCTCCACCTTCCAGAAAGTTCCACTTTTGTCTCGTCAGTCCACAGAGTATTTTGAGGATCTTTTGGTCTACTTCACTTTGTCAGGCAGGTCCTATTTAAATGATTTCTGATGGAGAACAGGTGTGGCAGTAATCAGGCCCGGCTGTTGCTAGAGAAATTTAACACAGCTTTCGAAAGATGTGATAAACCACAGCTAATTTATGTTTTAACGAGGGGGCAATCACTTTTTTCACACAGGGCCATGTAGGTTTGGATTTTTTTCATCTCTTACTAGGGCTGTCAACGAATATTCTAAATTCGAATATATGTTCGAATATTAATAAAAATCCAAGATTCGAACGTGAAAATTAATATTCGAACTTTAAATAAACAGTGGGACAGTGGGAAAAATAGCCTATTTTAGGCCTATTTTTATTATTAGGCCTACATTTGCTACACTGGTTTGATTACAGGCCGACTGTTTCAAGTTGCTCCATGTTTATTGCAGCTGCTCGAGCATTCATTGTTCGTTAATTTCATTTCAATTTGTCGGGATCTTTAATCGCTCGCACAAGTTAAGGAGATGCGGGGGGTGGGGGAACTGCAGCGAGTTCATTTTCTATTTTCCAGGGCATTGTTAAAGATGTTAATAATGAAATAAACACTAAAAATAAAAAAAAAAATAAAAAAAAGATAGACGAAACCGGCTAAACGCCACAACTAGACCGTCCACTATTGCCTGGGAAGTGTTTCTGTACATAATTAGAACAGATGAGAATGGGACTTTTTTCTTAACAACATGGAGGAAATCTGGAAGGACTGTCACATTCCTGGTTGTTGGAACAGCATTGGAAAACTTTAATTGTGGTAATAAGCGAATAAGAAGATCGCGGACATTTATTTCATGAAGATTTCTTCTGTCTGTGACAAAAGTGGACATTTCTGCTGCTCGCGCTCAGTCCACTGATGTCAGTGTGTTCGTATCAGGAAGGAATATCGGACACACAGAACAGAGGAGGAATAACTTGCTGCCACGTTGGAGAAAACACTGGATTTAATCACTAACAACAAAAACACGGTAAATTATGATGAACACTCATTAACCTGACACTTTAATTTACGTATCTATGCTCCCGAAAATGAGGCACTGCATAACGTTTTTATGCTAGCTAATGCTAAACGAGACAGCTGAGTGTTGCTGTAAGTTAATGAATTATCGGGGAGATATTGTGAAATATAAGGTTATTTGCTCTGATCAGGGCAACGTTGAGACCAGAAAATAAAAACAGTTCAGTCGCAAACACAAAGAAATCAGGAAGACGGTTTCCTGCAGCCTTTAGTCTCATTTGCAGGACATGTGAAGGCTACGTGGTCTGTACAGTCCTGAAACAATACCAAAAGCCAAATTTATGACAAAATAGATAAGTAACGAGCTCTGAAAGGGTTTGGTTTTTTAAACTTTGATAAGTAATCACGAGATTTCCGTGTTATTCCGGTGTGGCTTGTCATTAAAGCCAGTTTCCAGAGATGAATAATAGTTTAAATTAATGCTCCGATGTAAATAAATAAATAAAATGTCAGAATACTTTAGAGATCTCTGGATAACATACCTGTAGGTTATCATGACCTTAGACGAATGTCCAACATTGTAAATCCAGATATTGACGCTGCTTTCCATGTTGGCAGATAGGAGGTAATTGGGACTCGTTCCCTAGGCAACGGCGGCAGCGCAAGATGGCGCAACACACAAAACGCTCGTCGGCTGAGTCTGTACAAGTAGTTATGTCATGTATTAGTTTGTCCTCCTGTACATTGCTCAAATGGATATTCGAATTTATTCGAATTATGTGTAAATTTTAGAGCAAATATTCGAATGTCATTTTGGAGCAATTTTGACAGCCCTATCTCTTACTAATAAAAATCTTCATTTAAAAACGGCATTTTCTGTTTACTTTTGTTATCTTTGTCTCACATTTACAGTTGTTTGATGATCTGAAACATTTAAGTGTGACAAACATCCAATAAAGTAAGAAATCAGGAAGGGGGCAAAACACTTTTTTACACAACTGTATGTCATTAGTACTCGTATATATGTATAGATGTAACTATGTATGTCATTAGTACCCGTGTGTACTATAGATGTACCCGAAGGTGATAAAACTGACATGTCCAACTATTGACCAATAAAAATACTTCCTATTCAATCCAAAAACAGCTGAGAAGTGGGTGGTTAAACTGTTAACAGCCAGCCGTCATTGCATCCACAGACAGCGCCCTGTGTGTTCTCATAGAAAACACAAAAGGCCAACCTGGCAAGAATCTGTGGTGGGGCAGTCTTTTTAGACCTAAGAAAGCCTCTGACACATTAAACCATCAGGTCCTGTTATCCAGGCTGTCTCGCTTTAACATCTTTGATCAAGCACATTTATGGTTTAGGTCCTACCTGCCCCACAGGAAACAATACGTGGTTGTAGATGGTGTCAAATCCCCGTGTTTAGACTGCAGCAGGGGTGTCCCACAGGGGTCAATTCTTGGGCCAGTTCTGTTTTCCCTTTTTATTAAAAATGTCCCCAACTCCTTTTCAAACATTTTTCCCCAGATGTATGCAGATGATGCAGTAATCTATACTCATGCAAAAAGCAGCTGATCTCTCTGCTGCTCCGTCCTCAGTACATAACTTTTTTTTTTTTTTTTTCCACCTCTACCACCCCCTACCCCGCCACCACGCTCACACACACACTCCCCACCCACCTACCCCAACACTAGGGCTGAAAGATATACCGTCACCGCATCCACATCGAGACACGGGCACCCAAGACATCAACACCGCAAGAGCAACCACACAAAAGATACAGATCCCCCCTGCGCCCGCCCCGCATACAAAGCCCCGGAAGCCACAAACAAAACCGCACCCCCCACCAAAGCGCCCGGCCCCCAACCAACCCGCAGCCACACCGCACCACACCGACACCAAGATGCCCGGCACGAACACCGAGATACAAACCCCATAACTGGCTCAGGGACTCGCGCCTCATGTTGAACTGTCTGCATGCATTTCTCACAACGTCAGCCCAAACCAACCACTTCTAATGTTTTCCTGATCGGAGAGGAGCTTCATCTCGTCTCAGAATTTAGGTACCTCAGAGAAGTTTTAGGGTGCATTCAGAAGCATAGTCCTCGGTCTGTTTGGGGGCTCGGTTCGGCTGGGGGCGGGGGTGGTCTTCCGGACCGAGATCGCATTCACGTTGCACTATTGCCAAACGGGCCAAGAATCTCAGGTGGCGCTGCATTCGGATTCACCGAAGACGCATGAACAAGAAGGTTCTGACAACTTCTGTTCCGTCCACAAAGCGACATTATTTCTGTACGAGGAGCTGATATTATGTCATCAGATCAAAGCTTTTACTTCCTCGTAACGGCGCGTCTGACCACGAGCACTGCAGTCCCACACGTGTGTTTGTTGTAGCGTTTACCCACATTGTCCAACGTTTGACCCACAATGCAATGCGTTGTGGGTCAAGTGAACCACTTCCTGTCTTTGGTTCCCTTGAATCGGACCGAGACCTGCGTTTGCAGGCGGACCGAGTCCGGTAGTTTGTTCCGGATCAGAGTCCGTTTGCGCGTTCACACCTCCCCTAACGAAGTGGACTTTCCTAGCAAATGGACTCTGATTCCAATCAAAATAGCTTTGTGAACGCGCCCTTAGACTCAACACTGACTTTTTCTTCATGTTAATCTTACCGTTTTGTGTTTCCGCATCCCTGATTGCAGAGTTTTACAGGAATCAGGCCACTTTGTGTGATTTTATTGCTTGTGTGACCCCGCCCCTGAGACTGCAGATGGAAATCAGCCTTCGGCTAGAATCTGGCACATTTACATTCATGCATGTCTCACGCCTGTCCATTAACATGCACTGACCTGTATCCCTATATACACGTCATTAGTACATGCATATATACACCGGCCACTTTATTAGGTACACCTGTCCAACTGCTCGTTTACACAATTTCTAATCAGCCAATCACATGGCAGCATGTAGCAGCATGTAGACATGGTGAAGATGATCTGCTGCAGCTCAAACCAGCACCAGAATGGGGAAGAACGGTGATTTACGTGACTTTGAACGTGGCATGGTTGCTGGTCTGAGTATTTCAGAAACTGCTGATCTACTGGGATTTTCCTGCACAACCATCTCTAGGGTTTACAGAGAATGGTCCCAGAAAGAGGAAAACATCCAGTGAGCAGCAGTTCTGTGGGTACAAATGCCTTGCTGATGCCAGAGGTCAGAGGTCAGAGGAGAATGGCCAGACTGGTTCCAGCTGATAGAAAGGCAACAGGAACTCAAATAAGCACTTTTTACAACCAGGGATGTAACGATTACCGGTAAAATGGTTAATCATGATAAAACTACCAACGATTAGTAATAACGTTTCAATTTTTAATTATCGTTAAAACTGTGACTGATTACTGCACTTTGAAAAACTCTCAGTGATGCTGCTGATTGGCTGGAAAAGCAGCATGAAAACATGGTGGAAGGCAACGAAGGCGCCCACACGGACAGTTCTGCTGAGATTTTTCCCCATTTAAAAAGGACAAAGTAGACATTTAGACCCATTTTGGATATTTTTAAAGATGCTGGGGGGTATTTCTGTAGTACGGCGCTGAAAATGATAACCGTGATCATTTTGGTCACAATAACCGTGATATTAAATTTTCATATTGTGACATCCCTAGTTACAACCGAAGTATGCGGAAGAGCATCTCTGAATGTACAACACATCCACCCTGGAAGCAGCAGAAGACCACAGCGGGTGCTTTCCTGTCAGCGAAGAACAGGAAACTGAGGCTACAATTCACACAGACTCACCAACGCTGGACAATAGAAGATGGAGAAATGTTGCCTTGTCTGACGAGTCTCCATTTCTGCTACCACATTCAGATGTAGGCTCAGCTACAACCAAGGTGTACCTGATAAAGTGGCCGGTGAGCGTACACCATTAGTACCCGTATAGATGTAACTGTATATGTCATTAGTACTCAAATACATGTATAGATGTAACTGTATATGTCATTAGTACCCAAATACATGTATAGATGTACCCGTGCGTCATTAGTACCCGTATAGATGTAACTGTATATGTCATTAGTACCCGTATAGATGTAACTGTATATGTCATTAGTACCCGTATAGATGTAACTGTATATGTCATTAGTACCCGTATAGATGTAACTGTATATGTCATTAGTACCCGTATAGATGTAACTGTATATGTCATGATGTGTAGCTTTTGAGGATCTTTTGGTCTACTTCACTTGGTCTACTTTGAGTACTCTCAAATACATGTATAGATGTACCAGTTTGTCATTAGTACCCATATATATGTCATGAGTACATCTTATTGTATCATTGTATACAATAAGATACAATATATATACAGTAGATGTACCTCTATATACACAGATGTCATATACAGGTAAATATGTGCATATGTTAGGTTTCGTTGTTAGACAGCAGAGCATGCAGTCTGCAGCTAGTACTAGTACTAGTACTAGCAGAACTAGTACTAGTACTAGTACTAGCAGAACTAGTACTAGTACTAGTAGAGCTAGTACTACAGGTACTACAGGTAGAACTAGTACAGTCAAGTAGTGGACACTTCACCAACAGAACGTAGAGGACGTATTATCTACCTGAGTGTCAAACTCTCCAAAATCCATCAGATTGCTCGTCTGAAAGGAGATGGACAGAGAGACAGAGATGGGTGGAAAGAGGGACATGGAGACAGGTGAACAGGGACAGGGATAGACAGAGGGACAGGTGCACAGAGACAGGAGGACAAAGATGCAGAAAGACAGAGAAAGACAGGTGGAAAGGGAAAGACGGGGACAGAGGCAGGGGGACAGAGGGACAGGTGGAAAGGGACAGACAGAGAGACAAGTGGACAGCAGTGAAGCACCAGTCCTCTGACAGAAGCAGGACAGTAAAACGACCGTGTGACCAGAACTATCTGGTTCCACGCAGACGTCTTCACGTCCGTCCAGGTCTTTCTCACCACGGCATCGATGTCTCTGGGGCCAACGTACTGCTCCAGGGCCTTGTAGTCGTCGGGGGACATGGGCATCATGTTGTCCTGCAGCCGGGACGGATGTCTGGACAGAGGACGGCAGGTCAGAGACAGTTCCCCAGAGGCGGGCGTGTGTGTGGACGGCGGCTTACACTTCTGAGACGGAGATGAGCTCCGTCTTCATGTAGCCGCTCTTGTCGGCGTTCTCCACGTCCATCGGTTCCTGAGCTGGAGGTCAAACGTCTGATGAGCGTGGCGTTCGGGACGTCCGGAGGGACGTGGCGGCGGGGGACTTACCCTCCGAGGGTTTGGGGTAGTACTTCCCAAAGGCCTTGTCCTTGGGGACGTCGGGGTAGAGGAAGCGCAGCGGGTTCTCCGGGATGTTCTCGGCCGCCATCACCTTGTAGGTGCGGATGATGTCGGGCAGGGACACGGCCGACAGCTCCTTCTTGGTGTACGGCTCCACCGAGTGGTACAGGGGCTTCCCTGGGGGGCGGGGGGGTGCAGTGTAACGATCAGCATGAGTGGTGTTGTAATGGCATTAACATACATACATACACACACACGTGCACCCTTGTACTTCTATCTTAGTGAGGACATTCACTGACATCATGCATTCCCTAGCGCCTTACCCCAATCCCAACTACCACAACTGATTGCCTAAACCTAACCCTAACCTAAACCTAAACTCTAAAACCTAATCTTGACCTTTAAAAGTAGGGTTTTCTTTATATATATATACACACACACACACATATATATATATATATATATATGTATATGTATATACCTTGTTGGTATACATATACAAATATATCATCAGTGCATTTGCGTCCACAGAACTGCAGCTCACTGTTTATTTCCTCTTTTGGGACCATCCTCTGGAAACCCCAGACATGGTTGTGCAGGAAAATCCCAGCAGATCAGCAGCTTCTGACACACTCAGACCAGCAACCATGCCACGTTCAAAGACACGTAAATCACCTTGTCCTCTGTGGAGGACGTGAGTCTCAGACCTCTACCAGCATTTACAGAGAATTGTGGAGGAATTTAGTTTATTTTATTGAATGCTTGTTAATAACTGAATTTTACATATTGCTGGACCTGATAGAAGAAAAGAGAAGATTAAGAGAAGAAAGGAGTGAACATAAATTAAAAGAGGAGTGGAAAGAGGAAAGAAAAGACAAAGATCCACCAAAACAGCCAACTGCTGCATCTGCACAGAAACATAACGGAAGCATCCTGCAGGTTTGCTTGTGGGTGCTGGAGCACCTACAACAACCTGGATCACAACTACACACACACACACACAGGCACACACACGCGCACGCACGCACACACACACGCACACACACACACACACACGCACGCACACACCGCACGCACACACAACTACAAAAACATTCAAATCAACCAAACTAACTAGGGCAAACAACAGTAACTACTGTATTGGTGTGAGCTCATACAGCCAATGAATGACATTAAAAGATTTTTTTAAGGAAAAGTGACACAAAATGAATGTGAATATATAATAATAATAATAATAATAATAATAATAATAATAATTTTAATAATAATAATAATAATAGTAATAATAATAATAATAATAATAATAATAATAAATGAACCACCACATCAGGATCAAGCAGGACCCGACGTCCACGACCAGGAACGTTCCAGAAAGAGTCAGTTCAAATTCAAACCCGATTTAACACAGATATTTCAAAAGCAGAACTTTTTTCAGCGGGTCTCAGGAGGGCACATGTAGGTCAGAACCTGCAGATGGTCCCCGTCCTGAGTCCGGCGGGTAGACCTGGACCGGTGGTCTTACCGTGCACGTCGTGCTCGATCCAGGTGAAGGTGATGGCGCCCTCTCGGCTGCTCTCGCTGAAGCGCAGCAGGAAGGTCCCGGGACACTTGTCGCTCAGCAGAGCCTTCTCCCTCTCCTTGCTGATGAAGCCCATGATGGAGCTGCAGAAGCAGAGCAGAAAGGGTTAACGCCGGAGACCGGAGACCGGAGACCGGCCTCGGGTCCGGGTCCAGGTCCGGGTCTCACCCGTCGTTCCACAGGGACAGCAGGTGTCTCTTGATCAGGTCCAGGATGCCTTCGATCCACAGCCAGAAAGGGAAGGCCTTCTCGTTGGCGCTCTGCTGCTGGACAGACAACAAGACGTGAGCTTCTCACCCAGAACCGGACCAGACCTGCTCTGGGACCCGCATCACCTTGCAGAACTTGGTCCAGGGGATCTGACCCTCCGGGTTCCTCTGGGCCTTGGCTCCTGGAAAACATCCAGATGTCAGTCATGCCTGCTGCTCACCAGAGCTTTCTGCAGAATTACAAGCCTGATTTCTGCTGAGTCATGGAGGCCGTTTGCTCAGCAGATCGTAGTCATGTCGCCCGATTTCTGCTGAGTCATGGAGGCCGTTTGCTCAGCAGATCGTCGCCGTGTCGCCTGATTTCTGCTGAGTCACGGAGGCCGTTTGCTCACCAGAGCTTTCTGCAGAATTACAAGCCTGATTTCTGCTGAGTCATGGAGGCCGTTTGCTCAGCAAACCGTCGCCGTGTCGCCTGATTTCTGCTGAGTCATGGAGGCCGTTTGCTCAGCAGATCGTCGCCGTGTCGCCTGATTTCTGCTGAGTCATGGAGGCCGTTTGCTCAGCAGATCGTCGCCGTGTCGCCTGATTTCTGCTGAGTCATGGAGGCCGTTTGCTCAGCAGATCGTCGCCGTGTCGCCTGATTTCTGCTGAGTCATGGAGGCCGTTTGCTCAGCAGATCGTCGTCGTGTCGCCTGATTTCTGCTGAGTCATGGAGGCCGTTTGCTCAGCAGATCGTCGTCGTGTCGCCTGATTTCTGCTGAGTCATGGAGGCCGTTTGCTCAGCAGATCGTCGCCATGCAACCTGATTTCTGCTGAGTCATGGAGGCCGTTTGCTCAGCAGATCGTCGCCATGTCGCCTGATTTCTGCTGAGTCATGGAGGCCGTTTGCTCAGCAAGCCGTCGCCATGTCGCCTGATTTCTGCTGAGTCATGGAGGCCGTTTGCTCAGCAGAGCGTCGTCGTGTCGCCTGATTTCTGCTGAGTCATGGAGGCCGTTTGCTCAGCAGATCGTCTTCGTGTCGCCTGATTTCTGCTGAGTCATGGAGGCCGTTTGCTCAGCAGACCGTCGTCGTGTCGCCTGATTTCTGCTGAGTCATGGAGGCCGTTTGCTCAGCGGATCGTCGCCGGATTTCTGCTGAGTCATGGAGGCCGTTTGCTCAGCAAGCCGTCGCCGTGTTGCCTGATTTCTGCTGAGTCATGGAGGCCGTTTGCTCAGCAAGCCGTCGCCATGTTGCCTGATTTCTGCTGAGTCATGGAGGCCGTTTGCTCAGCAAGCCGTCGCCGTGTCGCCTGATTTCTGCTGAGTCATGGAGGCCGTTTGCTCAGCAGATCGTCGCCTATCGCCTGATTTCTGCTGAGTCATGGAGGCCAATTGCTCAGCAAGCCGTATTTTGTGTCTCACGAGGTGAAAAGCTCACCGTGCGCTCAACTTGAGCTCTGCTGAGGACAGAAGATCTCGCGACCAATAAAAACACGTCCACAGATCACATGACTTCAAGATGGCAGCCCTCTGTCATCACGTTAGAAGACTTGAGCCATGTCTCAAACCGCGAACTTGCCCAAGTGCCTGGAACTCAGTGTGTACAGAGTTCCAGTACACACTGAGTTCCAGTACTGGATTCACAGTACACACAGTACACACAGCAGAAAGCTCTGGCAAGCAGCAGACGCGAGGCAAAGGTGTGCGTCGCCGTGGCAACGGAGGCGGTCCTACCCAGCAGCTTGTCAGCCAGCATGTTGAGCTGCTCCTGGTTCAGACCTCGCTTGGTGACCGAGGAGAACTGCCAGCTCAGCACCTCCCCAAGCTGGGACCACGTAGCAGGAGGAGGAGACAGGAAGAACTTCAGGTTCTGCAGGAGGAGAGAGGAGTTAGAGGAGGAGGAGGAGACAGGAAGAACTTCAGGTTCTGCAGGAGGAGAGAGGAGTTAGAGGAGGAGACAGGAAGAACTTCAGGTTCTGCAGGAGGAGAGAGGAGTTAGAGAAGGAGGAGGAGACAGGAAGAACTTCAGGTTCTGCAGGAGGAGAGAGGAGTTAGAGGAGGAGACAGGAAGAACTTCAGGTTCTGCAGGAGGAGAGAGGAGTTAGAGAAGGAGGAGGAGACAGGAAGAACTTCAGGTTCTGCAGGAGGAGAGAGGAGTTAGAGGAGGAGGAGGAGACAGGAAGAACTTCAGGTTCTGCAGGAGGAGAGAGGAGTTAGAGAGGAGGAGGAGGAGACAGGAAGAACTTCAGGTTCTGCAGGAGGAGAGAGGAGTTAGAGGAGGAGACAGGAAGAACTTCAGGTTCTGCAGGAGGAGAGAGGAGTTAGAGGAGGAGGAGGAGAGAGGAAGAACTTCAGGTTCTGCAGGAGGAGAGAGGAGTTAGAGGAGGAGGAGGAGGAGACAGGAAGAACTTCAGGTTCTGCAGGAGGAGAGAGGAGTTAGAGGAGGAGGAGGAGAGAGGAAGAACTTCAGGTTCTGCAGGAGGAGAGAGGAGTTAGAGAAGGAGGAGGAGACAGGAAGAACTTAAGGTTCTGCAGGAGGAGAGAGGAGTTAGAGGAGGAGGAGGAGACAGGAAGAACTTCAGGTTCTGCAGGAGGAGAGAGGAGTTAGAGGAGGAGGAGGAGACAGGAAGAACTTCAGGTTCTGCAGGAGGAGAGAGGAGTTAGAGGAGGAGGAGGAGACAGGAAGAACTTCAGGTTCTGGAGGAGGAGAGAGGAGTTAGAGGAGGAGGAGGAGACAGGAAGAACTTCAGGTTCTGGAGGAGGAGAGAGGAGTTAGAGGAGGAGGAGGAGACAGGAAGAACTTCAGGTTCTGCAGGAGGAGAGAGGAGTTAGAGGAGGAGAGGAGAGAGGAAGAACTTCAGGTTCTGGAGGAGGAGAGAGGAGTTAGAGGAGGAGGAGGAGACAGGAAGAACTTCAGGTTCTGCAGGAGGAGAGAGGAGTTAGAGGAGGAGAGAGGAAGAACTTCAGGTTCTGGAGGAGGAGAGAGGAGTTAGAGGAGGAGGAGGAGAGAGGAAGAACTTCAGGTTCTGCAGGAGGAGAGAGAGAGTTAGAGGAGGAGGAGGAGAGAGGAAGAACTTCAGGTTCTGCAGGAGGAGAGAGGAGTTAGAGGAGGAGAGAGGAAGAACTTCAGGTTCTGCAGGAGGAGAGAGAGGAGTTAGAGGAGGAGGAGGAGAGAGGAAGAACTTCAGGTTCTGCAGGAGGAGAGAGGAGTTAGAGGAGGAGAGAGGAAGAACTTCAGGTTCTGCAGGAGGAGAGAGAGGAGTTAGAGGAGGAGGAGGAGAGAGGAAGAACTTCAGGTTCTGCAGGAGGAGAGAGAGGAGTTAGAGGAGGAGGAGGAGAGAGGAGGAACTTCAGGTTCTGCAGGAGGAGAGAGGAGTTAGAGGAGGAGAGAGGAAGAACTTCAGGTTCTGGAGGAGGAGAGAGAGGAGTTAGAGGAGGAGGAGGAGAGAGGAAGAACTTCAGGTTCTGCAGGAGGAGAGAGAGGAGTTAGAGGAGGAGGAGGAGAGGAAGAACTTCAGGTTCTGCAGGAGGAGAGAGAGGAGTTAGAGGAGGAGGAGGAGACAGGAAGAACTTCAGGTTCTGCAGGAGGAGAGAGGAGTTAGAGGAGGAGGAGGAGACAGGAAGAACTTCAGGTTCTGCAGGAGGAGAGAGGAGTTAGAGGAGGAGACAGGAAGAACTTCAGGTTCTGCAGGAGGAGAGAGGAGTTAGAGGAGGAGGAGGAGACAGGAAGAACTTCAGGTTCTGCAGGAGGAGAGAGGAGTTAGAGGAGGAGACAGGAAGAACTTCAGGTTCTGCAGGAGGAGAGAGGAGTTAGAGGAGGAGGAGGAGACAGGAAGAACTTCAGGTTCTGCAGGAGGAGAGAGGAGTTAGAGAAGGAGGAGGAGACAGGAAGAACTTCAGGTTCTGCAGGAGGAGAGAGGAGTTAGAGGAGGAGGAGGAGAGAGGAAGAACTTCAGGTTCTGCAGGAGGAGAGAGGAGTTAGAGGAGGAGGAGGAGGAGAACAGGAAGAACTTCAGGTTCTGCAGGAGGAGAGAGAGGAGTTAGAGGAGGAGGAGGAGAGAGGAAGAACTTCAGGTTCTGGAGGAGGAGAGAGGAGTTAGAGGAGGAGGAGGAGGAGACAGGAAGAACTTCAGGTTCTGCAGGAGGAGAGAGGAGTTAGAGGAGGAGGAGGAGAGAGGAAGAACTTCAGGTTCTGCAGGAGGAGAGAGGAGTTAGAGGAGGAGGAGGAGACAGGAAGAACTTCAGGTTCTGCAGGAGGAGAGAGGAGTTAGAGGAGGAGGAGGGAGAGAGGAAGAACTTCAGGTTCTGCAGGAGGAGAGAGGAGTTAGAGGAGGAGGAGGAGACAGGAAGAACTTCAGGTTCTGCAGGAGGAGAGAGGAGTTAGAGGAGGAGGAGGAGAGAGGAAGAACTTCAGGTTCTGGAGGAGGAGAGAGGAGTTAGAGGAGGAGGAGGAGAGAGGAAGAACTTCAGGTTCTGGAGGAGGAGAGAGGAGTTAGAGGAGGAGGAGGAGACAGGAAGAACTTCAGGTTCTGGAGGAGGAGAGAGGAGTTAGAGGAGGAGAGAGAAAACCAGGCTGAGGAGAAAATTAGGGAGGAGGAGGAGACAGGAAGAACTTCAGGTTCTGCAGGAGGAAGAGGAGTTAGAGGAGGAGAGAGGAAGAACTCAGGTTCTGGAGGAGGAGAGAGGAGTTAGAGGAGGAGGAGGAGAGAGGAAGAACCAGGTCTCAGGAGGAGAGAGGAGAGAGGAGGAGAGGAAAGGAAGAACCAGCTCAGAGGAGAGAGGAGTAGAGAGGGGGAAAAAAAAAAAAAAAGAAGAAAGAAAGTGAGGAGAAAGATTAAGGAGGAGGAGGAGAAGGAAGAACTTGGTTCTGAGGAGGAGAGAGGAGTTAGAGGAGGAGGAGGAGACAGGAAGAACTTAGGTTCTGCAGGAGGAGAGAGGAGTTAGAGGAGGAGGAGAAGGAAGAACTTAGGTTCTGCAGGAGGAGAGAGGAGTTAGAGGAGGAGGAGGAGAGAGGAAGAACTTCAGGTTCTGCAGGAGGAGAGAGAGGAGTTAGAGGAGGAGGAGGAGAGAGAGAAGAACTTCAGGTTCTGCAGGAGGAGAGAGAGGAGTTAGAGGAGGAGGAGGAGACAGGAAGAACTTCAGGTTCTGCAGGAGGAGAGAGGAGTTAAGGAGGAGGAGGAGAGGAAGAACCAGGTTCTGAGGAGGAGAGAGGATTAGAGGAGGAGAAGGAAGAACTTCAGGTCTGCAGGAGGAGAGAGGATTAGAGGAGGAGGAGGAGAGAGGAAGAACTTCAGGTTCTGAGGAGGAGAGAGAGTTAAGGAGGAGGAGGAGGAGAGAGGAAGAACTTCAGGTTCTGCAGGAGGAGAGAGAGGAGTTAGAGGAGGAGGAGGAGGAGACAGGAAGAACTTCAGGTTCTGCAGGAGGAGAGAGGAGTTAGAGGAGGAGGAGGAGACAGGAAGAACTTCAGGTTCTGGAGGAGGAGAGGAGTTAGAGGAGGAGGAGAAGGAAGAACTTCAGGTTCTGCGGAGGAGAAGGAAGAGGAGGAGGAGGAGACAGGAAGAACTTCAGGTTCTGGAGGAGGAGAGAGGAGTTAGAGGAGGAGGAGGAGAGAGGAAGAACTTCAGGTTCTGAGGAGGAGAGAGGAGTTAGAGGAGGAGGAGGAGACAGGAAGAACTGGTTCTGCAGGAGGAGAGAGGAAAGAGAAAGAAGAACTCAGGTCTGGAGGAGGAGAGAGGATAGAGGAGGAGGAGGAGAGAGAGGAAGAACTTCAGGTTCTGGAGGAGGAGAGAGGAGTAAGGAGGAGGAGAGAGAGAGGAAGAACTTCAGGTTCTGGAGGAGGAGAGAGAGTTAGAGGAGGAGGAGGAGAGAGGAAGAACTTCAGGTTCTGGAGGAGGAGAGAGGAGTTAGAGGAGGAGGAGGAGAGAGGAAGAACTTGGTCTGAGGAGGAGAGAGGAGTTAGAGGAGGAGGAGGAGAGAGGAAGAACTTAGGTTCTGCAGGAGGAGAGAGAGAGAGGAGGAGGAGGAGAGAGGAAGAACCAGGTTCTGGAGGAGGAGAGAGGAGTTAGAGGAGGAGGAGGAGACAGGAAGAACTTCAGGTTCTGCAGGAGGAGAGAGGAGTTAGAGGAGGAGGAGGAGGAGAAGGAAGAACTTAGGTTCTGCAGGAGGAGAGAGGAGTTAGAGGAGGAGGAGGAGGAGAGAAGAACTTCAGGTTCTGGAGGAGGAGAGAGAGGAGTTAGAGGAGGAGGAGAGAGGAGAGAGGAGGAGGAGACAGGAAGAACTTCAGGTTCTGGAGGAGGAGAGAGGAGTTAGAGGAGGAGGAGGAGACAGGAAGAACTTCAGGTTCTGCAGGAGGAGAGAGGAGTTAGAGGAGGAGGAGGAGAGAGGAAGAACTCAGGTTCTGGAGGAGGAGAGAGGAGTAGAGGAGGAGGAGGAAGAACTCAGGTCTAGGAGGAGAGAGGAGAAGAGGAGGAGGAGGGAGAGGAAGAACGTCAGGTTCTGGAGGAGGAGAGAGAGTTAGAGGAGGAGGAGGAGAGAGGAAGAACTTCAGGTTCTGGAGGAGGAGAGAGAGTTAGAGGAGGAGAGAGGAAAACCGGCTAGGAGGAGAGAGAAAAGGAGGAGAGAAACCAGCTAAGAGAGAGGACAGGAGGAGGAGGAGGAGACAGGAAGAACTTAGGTTCTGCAGGAGGAGAGAGGAGTTAGAGGAGGAGGAACAGGAAGAACTTAGGTTCTGGAGGAGGAGAGAGGAGTTAGAGGAGGAGGAGGAGACAGGAAGAACTTCAGGTTCTGGAGGAGGAGAGAGGAGTTAGAGGAGGAGGAGGAGACAGGAAGAACTTCAGGTTCTGGAGGAGGAGAGAGGAGTTAGAGGAGGAGGAGGAGAGAGGAAGAACTTCAGGTTCTGCAGGAGGAGAGAGGAGTTAGAGGAGGAGGAGGAGAGAGGAAGAACTCAGGTTCTGGAGGAGGAGAGAGGAGTTAGAGGAGGAGGAGGGAGAGAGGAAGAACTTAGGTTCTGCAGGAGGAGAGAGGAGTTAGAGGAGGAGGAGGAGGAGAGAGGAAGAACTTCAGGTTCTGCAGGAGGAGAGAGGAGTTAGAGGAGGAGGAGGAGGAGACAGGAAGAACTTCAGGTTCTGGAGGAGGAGAGAGGAGTTAGAGGAGGAGGAGGAGACAGGAAGAACTTCAGGTTCTGGAGGAGGAGAGAGGAGTTAGAGGAGGAGACAGGAAGAACTCAGGCTGCAGGAGGAGAGAGGAGTAGAGGAGGAGGAGGAGGAGAGAGGAAGAACTTCAGGTTTTGCAGGAGGAGAGAGGAGTTAGAGGAGGAGGAGGAGACAGAGAAGAACTTCAGGTTCTGGAGGAGGAGAGAGGAGTTAGAGGAGGAGGAGAGGAGACAGGAAGAACTTCAGGTTCTGCAGGAGGAGAGAGGAGTTAGAGGAGGAGGAGGAGAGAGGAAGAACTTCAGGTTCTGGAGGAGGAGAGAGGAGTTAGAGGAGGAGGAGGAGAGAGGAGGAACTTCAGGTTCTGGAGGAGGAGAGAGAGGAGGAAGGAACTTCAGGTTCTGGAGGAGGAGAGAGGAGTTAGAGGAGGAGGAGAGAGAGGAAGAACTTCAGGTTCTGCAGGAGGAGAGAGGAGTTAGAGGAGGAGGAGGAGAGAGGAGGAACTTCAGGTTCTGGAGGAGGAGAGAGGAGTTAGAGGAGGAGGAGGAGAGAGGAGGAACTTCAGGTTCTGGAGGAGGAGAGAGGAGTTAGAGGAGGAGGAGGAGGAGACAGGAAGAACTTCAGGTTCTGCAGGAGGAGAGAGGAGTTAGAGGAGGAGGAGGAGACAGGAAGAACTTCAGGTTCTGCAGGAGGAGAGAGGAGTTAGAGGACGAGGAGGAGAGAGGAAGAACTTCAGGTTCTGCAGGAGGAGAGAGGAGTTAGAGGACGAGGAGGAGAGAGGAAGAACTCAGGTTCTGGAGGAGGAGAGAGGAGTTAGAGGAGGAGGAGGAGAGAGGAAGAACTTCAGGTCTCAGGAGGAGAGGGGAGAGAGGAGGAGGAGGAGAGAGGAAGAACCAGGCTCAGGAGGAGAGAGGAGTTAGAGGAGGAGGAGGAGAGAGGAAGAACTTCAGGTTCTGCAGGAGGAGAGAGGAGTTAGAGGAGGTGCAGGAGAGAGGAAGAACTTCAGGTTCTGCAGGAGGAGAGAGGAGTTAGAGGAGGAGCAGGAGAGAGGAAGAACTTCAGGTTCTGCAGGAGGAGAGAGGAGTTAGAGGAGGAGGAGGAGAGAGGAAGAACTTCAGGTTCTGCAGGAGGAGAGAGGAGTTAGAGGAGGAGGAGGAGAGAGGAAGAACTTCAGGTTCTGGAGGAGGAGAGAGGAGTTAGAGGAGGAGGAGGAGAGAGGAAGAACTTCAGGTTCTGCAGGAGGAGAGAGGAGTTAGAGGAGGAGGAGGAGAGAGGAAGAACTTCAGGTTCTGCAGGAGGAGAGAGGAGTTAGAGGAGGAGGAGGAGACAGGAAGAACTTCAGGTTCTGCAGGAGGAGAGAGGAGGTAGAGGAGGAGGAGGAGGAGACAGGAAGAACTTCAGGTTCTGGAGGAGGAGAGAGAGGAGTTAGAGGAGGAGACAGGAAGAACTTCAGGTTCTGGAGGAGGAGAGAGGAGTTAGAGGAGGAGGAGGAGACAGGAAGAACTTCAGGTTCTGGAGGAGGAGAGAGGAGTTAGAGGAGGAGGAGGAGGAGAGAGGAAGAACTTCAGGTTCTGGAGGAGGAGAGAGGAGTTAGAGGAGGAGGAGGGAGACAGGAAGAACTTCAGGTTCTGGAGGAGGAGAGAGGAGTTAGAGGAGGAGGAGGAGGAGAGAGGAAGAACTTCAGGTTCTGCAGGAGGAGAGAGGAGTTAGAGGAGGAGGAGGAGACAGGAAGAACTTCAGGTTCTGCAGGAGGAGAGAGGAGTTAGAGGAGGAGGAGGAGAGAGGAAGAACTTCAGGTTCTGCAGGAGGAGAGAGGAGTTAGAGGAGGAGGAGGAGAGAGGAAGAACTTCAGGTTTTGCAGGAGGAGAGAGGAGTTAGAGGAGGAGGAGGAGGAGAGAGGAAGAACTTCAGGTTCTGCAGGAGGAGAGAGGAGTTAGAGGAGGAGGAGGAGACAGGAAGAACTTCAGGTTCTGGAGGAGGAGAGAGGAGTTAGAGGAGGAGGAGGAGACAGGAAGAACTTCAGGTTCTGCAGGAGGAGAGAGGAGTTAGAGGAGGAGGAGGAGAGAGGAAGAACTTCAGGTTCTGGAGGAGGAGAGAGGAGTTAGAGGAGGAGGAGGAGAGAGGAGGAACTTCAGGTTCTGGAGGAGGAGAGAGGAGTTAGAGGAGGAGGAGGAGAGAGGAGGAACTTCAGGTTCTGGAGGAGGAGAGAGGAGTTAGAGGAGGAGGAGAGAGAACTTCTGCAGGAGGAGAGAGGAGTTAGAGGAGGAGGAGGAGAGAGGAAGAACTTCAGGTTCTGGAGGAGGAGAGAGGAGTTAGAGGAGGAGGAGGAGAGAGAGAGGAACTTCAGGTTCTGGAGGAGGAGAGAGGAGTTAGAGGAGGAGGAGGAGGAGACAGGAAGAACTTCAGGTTCTGCAGGAGGAGAGAGGAGTTAGAGGAGGAGGAGGAGACAGGAAGAACTTCAGGTTCTGCAGGAGGAGAGAGGAGTTAGAGGAGGAGGAGGAGAGAGGAGGAACTTCAGGTTCTGGAGGAGGAGAGAGGAGTTAGAGGAGGAGGAGGAGGAGACAGGAAGTACTTCAGGTTCTGCAGGAGGAGAGAGGAGTTAGAGGAGGAGACAGGAAGAACTTCAGGTTCTGCAGGAGGAGAGAGGAGTTAGAGGAGGAGGAGGAGAGAGGAAGAACTTCAGGTTCTGGAAGAGGAGAGAGGAGTTAGAGGACGAGGAGGAGAGAGGAAGAACTTCAGGTTCTGGAGGAGGAGAGAGGAGTTAGAGGAGGAGGAGGAGAGAGGAAGAACTTCAGGTTCTGCAGGAGGAGAGAGGAGTTAGAGGAGGAGGAGGAGGAGAGAGGAAGAACTTCAGGTTCTGCAGGAGGAGAGAGGAGGTAGAGGAGGAGGAGGAGAGAGGAAGAACTTCAGGTTCTGCAGGAGGAGAGAGGAGGTAGAGGAGGAGGAGGAGAGAGGAAGAACTTCAGGTTCTGGAGGAGTTAGAGGAGGTGCAGGAGGAGGCGTCCACCTTGGGGTCGCTGGTCAGCGTGTTGTACCAGAGGATGGAGGCCCAGCCACTCGGCAGCTGACAGACGTTGGAGATGACGACCACGGGCAGGGACATGGCCTGGAGGAGACGGAGACAAGAGGACAGACATGAGAATAGAGACATGAGGACATAAAGCCAGAGACGTGAGGACAAAGGTGAAGACAGCCGTGAGGACAGAGACGTATAGACAGATCCACGAGGACAGAGACGTGAAAAAGGACGTGAGGACGGAGACGTGAAGACAGAGAGATGAGGACAGAAATGTGAAGACAGAGACGTGAGAACAGACGTGAGGACAGAGAAGTGAGGACGGTGACGTGAGGACAGAGACATGAAGACAAAGACATGAAGACACTGAAGACAGAGACATGAGGACGGATACATAAAGACAGAGACGTGAGGCCAGAGGCAAGAGGACAGAGACATGAAGACTGAGACATGAGGACGGAGACATGATGACAGAGATGTGAAGAAAGAGACATCGGGACAGAGACATTGGACAGAGACATGATGACAGAAACGTCAGGACGGTCGTGAGGACATCCCACCTCCAGCTTGATATCCAGACCCGACTGGTTGAGCTGCAGCTCCGACTCGAAGCTGAGAGAGTGGAGCTCCTCAGTGACAATGAGCGGCCCCTGGAGGAAGAGGAGAACGTGCCGAGTCATCTCTGAACGTGCAGTCTCGTCTCTAAACATGCAGAGTCGTCTCTGAACGTGCCGAGTCGTCTCTGAACGTGCCGAGTCGTCTCTGAACATGCCGAGTCGTCTCTGAACATGCAGAGTCGTCTCTAAACATGCAGAGTCGTCTCTGAACGTGCCGAGTCGTCTCTGAACGCGCCGAGTCGTCTCTAAACATGCCGAGTCGTCTCTGAACATGCCGAGTCATCTCTGGACATGCAGAGTCGTCTCTGAACACGCCGAGTCGTCTCTGAACACGCCGAGTCGTCTCTGAACGTGCAGAGTCGTCTCTGAACAAGCCGAGTCGTCTCTGAACAAGCCGAGTCGTCTCTGAACACGCCGAGTCGTCTCTAAACACGCCGAGTCGTCTCTAAACATGCCGAGTCGTCTCTAAACATGCCGAGTCATCTCTGAACATGCCGAGTCGTCTCTGAACATGCCGAGTCGTCTCTGAACATGCCGAGTCGTCTCTGAACGCGCCGAGTCGTCTCTGAACGTGCCGAGTCGTCTCTGAACGCGCCGAGTCGTCTCTGAACGCGCCGAGTCGTCTCTGAACGCGCCGAGTCGTCTCTGAACGCGCCGAGTCGTCTCTGAACGCGCAGAGTCGTCTCTGAACGTGCAGAGTCGTCTCTGAACACGCCGAGTCGTCTCTGAACACGCCGAGTCGTCTCTGAACACGCCGAGTCGTCTCTGAACACGCCGAGTCGTCTCTGAACACGCCGAGTCGGCTCTGAACGTGCAGAGTCGTCTCTGAACGTGCAGAGTCGTCTCTGAACACGCCGAGTCGTCTCTGAACACGCCGAGTCGTCTCTGAACATGCCGAGTCGTCTCTGAACACGCCGAGTCGTCTCTGAACACGCCGAGTCGTCTCTGAACACGCCGAGTCGTCTCTGAACGCGCCGAGTCGTCTCTGAACACGCCGAGTCGGCTCTGAACATGCAGAGTCGTCTCTGAACGTGCAGAGTCGTCTCTGAACGTGCAGAGTCGTCTCTGAACGTGCAGAGTCGTCTCTGAACATGCCGAGTCGTCTCTGAACACGCCGAGTCGTCTCTGAACATGCCGAGTCGTCTCTAAACATGCCGAGTCGTCTCTGAACGTGCAGAGTCCTCTCTGAACGTGCAGAGTCGTCTCTGAACGTGCCGAGTCGTCTCTGGACATGCAGTTATCTTTTATTAAACCACTGAACAAGTCTGATATGGTGAATTAATTCTGGTTTTGTGGTCTCAGAGAACACTGAGGACATTGTCCCACCAGGACTCATTTCAGGACTTTTATTTAAAGACCCGGCATCTCTACAGACGACTCAGCATGTTCAGACACGAATTAAAGAACAAACTGACTAATGGTGTTATTTCACCTCTCCAACTTAAAGAGGGCCACCAGACAGGCGTGCCCTCCGTCCCCCCTCGTTTAATATTTCACTAGAACCATTAGCGGTTGCTGTAAGAAGGAATTAGGGGTTTAAGGTTCGGAGGAGGCGGTAAACAACATAAATTGCTGCTTTATGCAGATGATACGTTGCTTTTGTTGAAAGATCCAGCTCACTCCATTTAATGAAAACAACACAATCTTATTCTACTGTGTCAGGATACAAATTTAACTGGACAAAGTCTGGAGCCAACATCCAGGCTCAGCCGTGGAAAACTAATGATACAATTTGGATTTAAGTGGATTCCCAAAGGAATGAATTATTTGGGAATTAAACTGAGCCGAGAAGTGGAGAAAATGTCTTCACTCAAGTTTGAACCACTTTTACAAAAAATTTTAACTAACCTGGATAAGTGGGAACAATCTGACTGCCATTAAAGGGCAAAATGAATGTAACTAAAATGGGTGTTTCACCACAATTTAATTATGTTCATGATGCTCCAAGTTATAGTTCCTCCAACTATTTTCAGTGCTGGCTATGAGAACTTAAAAGCCTCATGGGAAAAGGACACCGGATGGACACAGATTCTTTCAGATGCTGGAAAATTTATAGGAGAATATAAAGACAAACTCACCCAATGTAAGATTATACACAGATATTACTGGACTTTATTTTTAACTGTTATATTGAAGCCCTTAGTAGTTAATATGTATGTAATATGTAATGTGCTTGTTATATTTACTGTATATTTTTGTCAGACCAAGAAAAACTACAATAAAAACTTGAATTATATATATATATATATAATTATATATATATATATATATATATATATATATATATATATATATATATATATATATATATATATATATATATATATAAACGGGTCTATAGCCTGGACCAGTTCTCTATCCTGGACTGGGTCTCTGAGCCTGGACTGGGTCTCTGAGCCTGAGCCTGGATCTCTGTTGTCATGGCAACCGCCTGGTCCCCTCCTGACTCTGAGCAGCAGGGACTTCAGGAGAATGAACGACATGAATAAAACATCGTTTACGTCTCACCTCGTTTCTGTTGCCGGCAACTTTCTGCTCCTTCAGTTGCTGAACGGGAAAAAAATGTAGAAAATTTATTTCTCAAGTTTGTTTTCAGACAGAAAATCAACCAAATAATCATAATTATCAATAAACGTTACTGCTAATAAAACAAATACATCATTTATGTCAGGGGTGACTCTGGGTGGGCGGTCACGGGCCAAAACTAAAAATCTATGTTGCAGTGTATGAAATTCAACATGCTGACTGCAGCATAATTGTCCAAAATACGTCATGCACAGTCATGGGGAAATGAAAAATCCTATTCTTTATTGTGTTTACAGCCTGAAATCACTAAACTTCCAGGAAGGCCTTCAAAAACATCGATTCAAACCTCCACAAGACCAAAAATATGTAGCCGAAGATTACACGCCTTCAAAAACGGCGACTGTCTTTCATTTCGGGCAGACTGCTATAAAATACATTTCTGTAAATAAAAGTACTCATGTTCCCGACGGCTGTTAAACTTTCTCTGCTCAGTGTGCCGCAACCTTTCACAACATCGCTGACATGAAAAATCTCTGCCATCCTTCACTTATCCTTCACCCCTACCCACAATGCAATGGTCATCTGTGGTCAGAAGGGGAAGTGCAACAATGAATAAGTATCACTTCATTATTAAAGGAACATTCCACCCACAGAATGATGTAACTTTATTTTCCACTTCCCCTCATGGTGAGAAAGACTCTGCAGCACTTTTTTAATATCTCAAAAGCAGCCGGAGATCAGGAAGGCTTCTCGTTTCCCCCCAACTTTCATATAATGGAGTTCGATTGAGCCCGAGCCAAAAAGGTCCATAAAAGTCCACAAAATCTGGTCAATATTCCTCCAAACTGCTCATCCAATGTAGTCCAAGTGTCCTGAGTGGGTAGCGGACAGAATTTACTGGAAACATCATTTAGTAGATTTTTAGAGACTAAAAAGGAGTATTGTTTACTTCCATGAAGCGCACACATGCACGGTCACGAAACTACGGAAGCCTCGGCATTCAGAGCCTAGTCTGCCGTTAATACAAGCATAGAAGAAGAAATTCACTGTTTACATTGTGTTAAGAGCAACATAGCTGCAGACAAACACAAGAGGGGTTGATATTGATTTAAAACAAAGAAAGAAAGATTAAGAGAACGCGCGATCTCGTCTGCCGCGCCTTCCGTAGTTTCATGAACGCGCATCGGCAAGCGCGGAGGAGATGCGATGCAATTCTATTTAGGCTCTAAAAATCTACTAAATGGCGTAGTTTCCAGTAAGTTCTGGACGCTACCCACTCAGGACACTTGGATTACATTGGACGAGCAGTATGGAGGAATATTGACACGTTTTTGTGGACTTCTAAGGACCTTGTTGGCTCGGACTCAATCAGACTCCATTATATTAAAGTTGGGGGGAAACGAGAAGCCTTCCTGATCACCGGCTGCATTTGAGATATTAAAAAAGTGCTGCAGAGTCTTTCTCACCATGAGGGGAAGTGGAAGATAAAGTTACATCATTCTGTGGGTGAACTTTAAATTTTGAAAAGAAAAATGTGCAGTGAGCTGAAAGTGATCACTCACAGGCCAACTTTGGCCCCCGGGCCCCCAACTTTATATGCTGTATGAACTCTAAATGGTGGAAGGTGGGTCTGGGGCGTGTCTGCAGGACAGGAGACCCACCAGGTGTCTGAACTCCGCTGCCAGGCTGCCGTTGGACTCCTCCATGTTCATGACTTTGGTGTTCGTTCCCAAAATGTTGAACTTGCGGAACCTGGTGGGACAAAGTCGGGACAAAGTCGGGACTCGTCACCGAACGTTTCACCCTGAAGCCTCGTAGGCTTCGTTTGGATCCGTCATCCGTTTATTCAGGCATGTGAGAAAGATCTGGTACGTACCCCTTCTTCTCCGTCACGTCCCTGCCAGGAAAGAGACGCGATATCGTTAGAAACACGCCGATATGGAGATGAAACATCGGGAAAAACCAGAGCACCTTACTTGTCAAACACAGCTTTGACCTTCAGCTGGTAGTTAAACTCCTGCAGCTTCACCAGAAACCTGCACAAGAAAACAGCAAGAAGGTTTGATTTATTTATTCAGCACATAATAGTGACAATTATGAGAAAAAAAATATTTAAAAGAATAAAAAACATACAGAAAACAGAACAGACCAAGAACAAAACTCCAAAGAGAAGCAGTAGCAAAAGCAAAAGAATAAGATGTAAAATATTATGTAATGAACGAATGAATGCCTTTATTTCGGTTTAAAAACAAAAATAAAAAATTATGTTTTTACAATAAAATTTATCAGACAGCGACCGAAAAAGGACCAGGCTGAAGGCCCAAGGCTTGTTTTTATCCTGCACCACCACAGGAGTGATTCACAGAAACATCATTGCAGGACACACAAATTCAAATTTCAATTCAACCTTTAATAATTTTAGAATTTAAAGTGTTTCTGAAAATAAACACAGAATTACACATCTTTATTTCATCATTTAGTCCCAAGGGCGTAACTTTGGGTCCATCATTGGGGGGTCGGATTCTTTGCCTGTTTAGTTATTTAATTATTTGCATTTGTAAAACAAGTCAGGGTAATTTGGTGTCTGTATAAGAGATACAGTATATTGTGATACTTTTCCTTTTTCCTTTTGGATAAATAGTAAACTTAGTTATTTACTTTTCACCGCTATAATCAGCCCCATTACAGGACAGTGAACAGAGATATATTATATACTGCTGGCCGATGTAGTTTCTTACTTTTATGCAATTAAAACTTGAATTGTAAAATCTGTGAAACTTTCCTATGAAGTCAAACACATCAAAGACATCCATGCAGAAGAGCATTAAACAGCTTCTAGAACAAATACGTTACTGTGAGTTTTGCATTACTAATCTTTTAACATTTATTAAGTATATAAATATGATACAAGGTTCCATGATTAGTTCTCACTGAGACCCAATTTATGTTCATGTTGTGAAGTCAAAATAATAAAAAAAAAAGTAATGATAATAATCCATTGAGCTGCCCTTTACATCATGGGATCTTAAAGGGATAAATTTTCAAGTGCCAACATGTCTTTTGGGGGTGTGAGAATGACGGCCAGTGACCCCCTTTGTGCTGAAATAGAGATGTGGTAACGTGGCATCAAATGTACTGTAGCTACAAGTAGCCTATAATAATCTAATATTCATTAATACATTTAATTTCAAAACAAGCTCAGAATGCATGAACAACCTTAAAGTGCAGAGTGTTCATGCACCTGTAACCGGTAACCTCCCCATTACTGACACATGATATAATAACTAATTAATTATTATAATTAATAAACTAAATAATCATATGACAACTGAACGCTGTGAAGTCACGTCGCATTTCTAAAGTTCATACAGAAGTAAATCACGCGCATCCCAGATAGTGAGGAGGACTGGTGCTGGATGAAAGTGAAATATAGGAAACGTCACAGCATTAAAAAAAACAAACAAACAAACAAGCAAACAACAACTTTGGGAGCTTTTTGCTCTGCATTTCTAAACTTCAGCATGGATCATGTACTGATCCAGTTTACATCCATGAGCACGCGACCAGGAGAGGAAGGCGATCAAAACGGTGAAACTTGCAACTTCGAAGTTGTGCTGCGTTCGGAGACAGCTGGGAAATAACAGTCTTAGCATCAGCCTAACAGGGATAACTACCATGTGGGCTTTGTTAGAAAGTCAATAATGAAATCAATATTCTAAATAAACTTTGGGGAGCTTCAGTTCTTCTAAAATACACCTGACCACATCCTGGTCTCTGGTAGAGAAAAGCCTAACACTTGTGTGTGTCTGCTTTTAAGCGGTTACTGTGTTTTCCGACGTGCGCTCTGTCCGCGCGCTGATGGAGTGCACAGATGAAGACGCACATGTGCGTGTATTTACCTCTCATGTGCGTGTATTTACCTCTCTTTGGCCAATCAGTTCTTTTTTTTATTAAGGTTGATGTCGATCATCAATGAATCATGTCGTCTGTCCACCTTTTCTTCTTTACATTACTGTTTGTCTTCTGTTTCCCTCCATCCATCAAACACAGCAATAAGATAGAGAGCGGCTGGATGGGTAATACCAAATACACGGCGGGGGAAGAGGGAGGGGGGTGCGTTACAATACCAGATGATTAAAGGTGCTGTTGTTTTGCTAGAAAATATTGTAGCAATAAAAAGAATTAACAATATGTTAATAAAAGATCAGTAATGTTATTATTAAATCCGAGTTGTGTTATTTTTTAGGGGGGTTATATCACCTGGCTCTGATTATTGGGGGGTCAAACCCCCCTATCCCCCGGGAAATTACGCCATTGTTTAGTCCGTTCCACAATGTCGCCCCCAAAACTGAAACATCTGTACTTGAGATTAGTTCTGGCTTAAGTTTCAAACATTAGCTGCCCCCTCAAGTTATAAACCCCCCACCTTCATTTAACATTTTTTTAATACAAACAGGAATTGTCTTATTTACCACTCAAAACATAATTTCTCATGTTTTTAAATATAAAATGTTGAGAAATGTTATTGTTTGTGATTTTAGAAAAGCTGATTTGTAGAATCGCTGTTTCCAGCTCCGTTTATCGTCCTGATGGCCCTTTCCTGCAATTTAGTTATTATTGGATCTGATTATTTTATACATATTTATCCAAATTTCAGCACAGTATGTCATGTAAGTAAAGTAAGTAAAGTACAACAAATGAAGGCAGTTAGTAACTGTCTTATTTTATAAAGAACAGAAACAGACTTGGATAATTTCTGTTTTACATGATTTTTATGAGGCTTCCAGCAAACTTTATCATCTATTATTACTCCCTAAAACTTAGTTTTATATGCCCTTTCAATTTCAACATCATTTATATTCAGTTTTACCTCAGTGTTAGTCCTTTTACCTCCAAACAACATAAATCTACTTTTACTTTCATTTAACGAAAGCAAACCATTAACTTCATCAGTTCTATTTCTACCGTTGCTTTCAACTCCTTTATGTCCCCCCCAGAACAAAATAAATTTGTATCATCTGCAAACATAACATGTTTTAATGCATCACTTATGGGCCTTTTCCATTAGCACCGGTCAGCTCAACTCAGCTCAATTCAGCTTGGCTTGGTAGCTTTTCAATTCCAATCCCTGACCCCGACCAGAAGTGGGCGGGGTCAGAGTGAAGCTGCTGCCACCTACGAGATTGTGCAACGTAAATGACAGCAGCAACAGTTCACACTCCCTACCAGTAGGTGGCGGTAACACACCTCATTAATTGCTCGCCAACCGCCAGTAAAAACAGCAACAGAAGAAGGCGAGCTCGCCTTGTCATCTGAAAGTCCTGGGTTCAAGTCTGTCTGAACACAAACTATTTTTTTTTCTCCACAATCTTCTTACGAATCTGACATCTATCTATCTATCTATCACTATCTATCCATCTGTACATTGACAATAAAGTCTTCTGAATCTTTTTGGTTGTTTATTTATTTAACCTTTGTTTAACCAGGAAAAGTCCCATTGATATTAAAAACCTCTTTTACTAGGGAGTCCTGGCAAAAACCATAAGAATAAGCAGAATCTGAATTAATATCAATCAATCAATCTCTCTCAACATGGAGAAAAAATTATATTATTCGCCTTAAAAGGGACTTGAACCCACGTCCTTTGGGTTATATGGCAAACTTGCTACCACTCACGCCACAAGTACTCATACTAGTAGTGCAAGTAATGATATGATCCGTTACTTCCATCTGACTTCACCTCGTCTTCTTCTTCTGTGCCTGTTTTTATCGGCGGCTGACTAACAATTCATGAGCTGCGTTACCGCCGCTTACTGGTAGGGAGTGTGCGCTGTCGCTCATTTAATGATGTCACTCTCTGACCCTGACAGAGAGGGTCAGGGAGGCGGCATGCAGTGAGATGACGTCAGACATGGCTCGCTTCAGCACGCTCAGAACCGCAACAGAGCAGGTACAGAAAATGCATCACCTCAGCTCGGAAAACCCCCCGTGGAAAAGCCCACTAACCGAGGCGAGGTGGGGGGAGTTGAGCAGAAAAGTGATGGTGGAAAAGGAGCATTACTGTACAGATAAAAATTTAAATAAAGTATAAATAACTTTGTTCCCAACACTGAACCTTGTGGAACTCCACAGATTACATGTGTAAGATGAGGTTTAATATCTAATACAAGTGAAATGTGAAAGGGAGAGGTAGGAGCCAAACAGGCTTATAAAAGCCCCCTCCCAAGAAAAAACAAGAACAGAAAACCATGCAAATTACAAAGCCACACATAGAACTATTTCCCGTTTATTCTACTTAAGTAAAGGTATTCTGCAATTAACTTCTGTTTGTTTATTTTTATACACAGATAATGTTACGATGAGTCTAGAAGATGTAAGACTCATTCTACAGGAACCTCCATTTTTCTGTCCCTAGCCTTTAGAGAAATATTACTCCTGGAAAAAATGGTTTTATTTAAATTTTTTAAAGTTTTTTACTTTAAAAAATGTACTATTTGAACTATCACACCATTTGTGATAGTTCA
This sequence comes from Atherinomorus stipes, assembly GCA_023101725.1. Classification (NCBI taxonomy): domain Eukaryota; kingdom Metazoa; phylum Chordata; class Actinopteri; order Atheriniformes; family Atherinidae; genus Atherinomorus; species Atherinomorus stipes. The sequence goes on along the minus strand of JALJCO010001666.1, from coordinate 261,525 downwards.
CGTGTGTGCGTGCCCCTTTTACCCAACATCCGAACTACTTTCTATGAAACGGTGAGACGAGTATTGGATTTACTGTAAATGTAATGGGGGGTGGCAGTTTTACAGGGGGGTGATTTTGATTGTTTTTTTTTTTCAGAATTAATTTGCTTCCAGTAAATTCTGGACGCTTGGATTTCATTGGACGAGCAGTAGAGAGGAATATTGACAAGTTTTTGTGGACTTTTATGGACCTTTTTGGTTTGGGTGCCGGTATGAAAGTCAGAGACAACCCCCCCCCCCCGGATCTGTGGCTGCATTTGACATATAAAAAAGTGCTTCAGAGTAGGGATGCACGAGTATCGGCCTTAAAACTAAATCTTCTTCATCCAAAACTTCTTTTTACAGACTTTAAAACTTTAAAACGAGGGGTGGAAAAAATCATGATACCTTTAACCCTCTATGCGCCAAAGTCGCAATATAGCAACAGGCGACATTACTGACTATAACAGACCTTATCTGTAAATCTACAGCCTTGTGCTGTTACTGCTCGGTTTCACTACATCGCCACAACATACAGCGTCAGTTCTGACGCCATTTTTGAGTGTTTCTATGGAAAAAAATCAGAGAAATAAAGGTTTGAAACCCGACACCCGCGGTCTGCGCGCGGGAGAGAGAGAGAAGAGGCGAAAGCAGCAGCGTGTTGGAAAGAGTGAGAGACAGATCGCCACTTTTTGAATGAAAAACTAAACTTCCAGAGGCCTTTACAGTGCAGACGAGGTGCTGCACTGATCTCTGCTGATCAGGATTAGAAGGGGACGATCAGGCCTCGTCAGAGTGCTGCCGCGTTCATGCTGCCGCCTTCGTGCTGCCGCCTTCGTGCTGCCGCGTTCGTGCTGCCGCCTTCGTGCTGCCGCCTTCGTGCTGCCGCGTTCGTGCTGCCGCGTTCGTGCTGCCGCCTTCGTGCTGTCGCGTTCGTGCTGCCGCCTTCGTGCTGCCGCCTTCGTGCTGCCGCCTTCGTGCTGCCGCCTTCGTGCTGCCGCGTTCGTGCTGCCGCCTTCGTGCTGCCGCCTTCGTGCTGCCGCCTTCGTGCTGCCGCCTTCGTGCTGCCGCCTTCGTGCTGCCGCGTTCGTGCTGTCGCCTTCGTGCTGCCGCCTTCGTGCTGCCGCCTTCGTGCTGCCGCCTTCGTGCTGCCGCCTTCGTGCTGCCGCCTTCGTGCTGCCGGTTCGTGCTGCCGCCTTCGTGCTGCCGCGTTCGTGCTGCCGCCTTCGTGCTGCCGCGTCGTGCTGCCGCCCGTGCTGCCGCCTTCGTGCGCCGCCTCGTGCTGCCGCCTTCGTGCTGCCGCCTCGTGCTGCCGCCTTCGTGCTGCCGCCGTCCCGCCTTCGTGCTGCCGCGTTCGTGCTGCCGCCTTCGTGCTGTCGCCTTCGTGCTGCCGCGTTCGTGCTGCCGCGTCGTGCTGTCGCGTTCGTGCTGTCGCGTCGTGCTGCCGCCCGTGCGCCGCCTTCGTGCTGCCGCCTTCGTGCTGTCGCGTTCGTGCGCCGCCTTCGTGCTGCCGCCTCGTGCTGCCGCGTTCGTGCTGTCGCGTTCGTGCTGTCGCGTTCGTGCTGTCGCCTCGTGCTGCCGCCTTCGTGCTGCCGCCTCGTGCTGCCGCCCGTGCTGCCGCGTTCGTGCTGCCGCGTCGGCGCCGCCTTCGTGCTGCCGCCCGTGCTGCCGCGTTCGTGCTGCCGCCTTCGTGCCCGCCCGTCTGCCGCGCGTGCGTCGCGTCGTGCGTCGCGTCGTGCGTCGCGTCGTGCTGTCGCGTTCATGCTGCCGCGTTCATGCTGCCGCACAAACTGTCAGAAACACCCTGATGATGGTGAAAGTTTTCTCTGCCACGGTGATGGAAGAAAGAGGGATGTGTGGGCAGAAGACGGATAATCAGAATAGGAGAGTCATTGATGACGGCTGAATGTTTGAGAGGTGAGGAAGTTTTCCATGAATGGATCAAAGACACTGACGAGCCTGTGTGGGATATCGCAGACACGAGGATCTTACAGATGCTCGTGCATGTGATTTTCTGTCTGTTTTCGGATGAGGATTTCTGGAACCTCATCACAAATGAAAGATATGCTCACCAGTACCAACACACACACCAACTCCAGCCAAACCCCAGATTTCATGGCTGGTATGATGGTCAGCTTGGTTATGACAAACTATAAATCTATAATAACAAAAAAGGGGGAAAAAAAAACATAAAATTATAATTTTACCTGTTGATATATAAATTATATTAGAGAAATATACTCCTGTCAGATTTCTGTTCATTTATTCTGAGGATGAGAGGATGAAAAGGGATCGGTGAAAAAATGAGGAAAAAAAAAATCTACTGTGTAAATATGTTCAGAATTCTGTTTTACTGAGTTTTACCTGCTGATATATAAATTATATTAGCAAAGTTACTCCAATCAAACTCATGTTTCTTCATTTAGAGCATGAGATGACAGTATAATTTTTTTTCCTGTGTATAAATATGTTCAAAAATCAGTTTTTTTACTGAAAGTTACACAATCCAATATGGCCGCTACCTGATGACATCACAATATGCAAATTCCATGAGTAAATTTACTCCCATCATAAACTTTAGGTCATGATGAATGTTTTTCTCATTTACATTATGGATCTATCTCTCACCACCTCCAAGCTACAGCATTTTGAAATCTTAAAGTCCAAATGGAATATTTTCCTAAATAAACTCTGGCACCTAGAGGGTTAATATTGCAATAATTTCATATGCTGACGTCATATCGACATTTGAAAACGTGGTATCGATCTATTTTACTCATGAAATCTCACGATGTTCATCATTCTGTTACGAAATCTCGCGGGAATTCATGAAATATCGTGAGATGAATGAAATCTTACGAGATTTTGTAAGTAAGACAGATGATGCTGTGTTTTTAAATATCAATTTGATGTCGGTATATGAAAATATCACGATATTTCAGTGTATCGGTATTTTTTCCCGCCCCTGTTCTTTTAGTGTCAGGAACGGGTAAAACTGTTTCCAATGACTGATTTTTTTTTCCGCTTTCATATTGGTATCGATATCGGTTATAGGCCACATGAGTTTTAAAATATCGGCATATCGGCCAAAACTGCAGAGTTCTGCTCAGAATGAGGAGGAGATGAAGGACCATCATTCTGTGGGTGTACTGTTCCTTTAAAGTCGGAGTTCCAGAGAACGTGAGCCAGTCTGGTCTGTGGTGGTCTCTTACCGGAGCTTGACGGTGAACTGGACTCCGGTCTTCAGGACCAGGGGTCTCTGGGGGTGCGTGGGCATGCAGGGCTGCCTCTCCACCACCAGCGAGCTGTGGACAGAGGACACTGCTGACTGACCGTGACCACATGGGGGGGACTCACTGCTGCGGGGGCTCCGTACTCGGACAGCAGGTTCTTGAGCAGCTCCAGGGCCCGGGTCTCCAGGAAGACCTTCTTCTGGGTGATGGGGTCGCTGTCGTAGGTGAACTTCTGCTCCAGCTCCTGCAGCTTCTTCAGGTGCTGCCGGACCTGCTGCAGACTCTCCGCCACCGCCGTGAACCTGCGGGGAGACGCCCATGAGACGGGGACGGGGACGGGGACGGGGGGTCCGCGGGGTCCTCACCAGTTCTGCAGCTGGTCCACGCAGGCGTTGGGCGGCCCCCCGATGCAGGCGGTCCGCTGCCGCTGCTTCCACTCCGGCAGCTCCTCCGAGATCAGGTCCGACAGCAGAGCCTGGGTCACGTTCAGGAGGTCGCTGAGCTGCAGCACCACGTCCTGGAGACAGACGGACACGTCAGGGACGGTCCGGAGCAGGACTACGTCCCGCAGGAGACCGGGGACTCCGGTGGACCGCCTCACCTGACGCTTGGCCTTCAGCTCGAAGCACATCCTCCCGATCATCATCTTCTCCTTCTCCAGCTCCTTCGCCGTCATCCCGTTCATCTCGTTCTCTGAGAGAGAGACAGACTCAGACCACCGGAACCAGAAACCGGAACCAGAAACCGGACCACCAGAAACCAGAAACCGGACCACCGAAACCAGAAACCAGACCACCGGAACCGGAAACCGGACCACCGGAACCAGAAACCGGACCACCGGAACCAGAAACCGGACCGCCAGAAACCAGAAACCGGACCGCAAGAAACCGGACCACCAGAAACCAGAAACCGGACCGCCAGAAACCGGAAACCGGACCGCAAGAAACCGGACCGCCAGAAACCAGAAACAGGACCGCCAGAAACCAAACCACCAAAAACCAGAAACCGGACTGCCCTAAACCAAAAACCAGACCGCCAGAAACCGGACCACCAGAAACCGGACCGCCAGAAACCGGACCACCAGAAACCAGAAACCGGACCACCAGAAACCAGAAACCGGACCACGAAACCAGAAACCGGACCACCAGAAACCAGAAACCGGACCGCCAGAAACCAGAAACCGGACCACAAGAAACCGGACCACCAGAAACCAGAAACAGGACCGCCAGAAACCAGAAACAGGACCGCCAGAAACCAGAAACCGGACCACCAGAAACCGGACCGCCAGAAACCGGACCGCCAGAAACCAGAAACCGGACCGCCAGAAACCAGACCGCCAGAAACCAGAAACCGGACCGCCAGAAACCGGACCACCAGAAACCGGACCGCCAGAAACCGGAAACCAGAAACCGGACCACCAGAAACCGGACCCCCAGAAACCGGACCCACCAGAAACCGGACCACCAGAAACTGTTGCAAAATCTTGCAAGATTTCATAACAGAGCGATTAAATCTTACGAGATTTTGTTCGTAAAATAGATCGATACCACGTTTTAAAGTATCAATACGATATCGGCATTTGAAAATATCACGATATTTCAGTGTATCAATATTTATTTTATCCCAGAGTAACCAGATTGCTGCTGCGATTAGACGCACGTCCGGAACAGGACATGAGGAAGACGGGGGTCTGCGTGTCCCGTCTCCTCCGGGCTCACGGTCAGTAACGCTGCCACAAAAACACACAGCTGTATAAACGAAGCCGTTTCATTCAGAGACACTGTCAACGTTCGTGAAGTTCCTGGTCCTGCTGCGTCCAGACCGTCGTCTCCGTCTCCTCACCTCTGTTCTTCAGCGAGTTGATCCTGAAGTCGTACTCGTCCTGCAGGTCCTCCACGTTCTTGATGTGCTGGTCCACCACCTGAGGAGACGGAGACGGAGATGAGGACAGAGACGGAGAAGGAGATGAAGACAGAGACGGAGACGGAGAAAGAGAAAGAGAGAGAGAAAGATGGTGACAGAGACAGAGATGGAGAAAGAGATATAGACGGAGACGGAGATGGAGATGGAGATGGAGATGGAGATGGAGACAGAGACGGAGACGGAGACAGAGACGGAGATGGAGACAGAGTCTGTGACAGAGACGGAGACAGAGACGGAAACAGAGAGAGAGAAAGATGGTGACAGAGACGGAGATGGAGAAAGAGATAGAGACGGAGACGGAGATGGAGACAGAGACAGAGACGGTGACAGAGACGGAGACAGAGACGCTGGACTCAGCTGGGACACCTTCATACAGAGGGACTACGGAGCAAACCAGACCTGGACCCTGTCCTTCATCTCCTTGACTTTGTTGTCCAGCTTCTGCTTCTCCACCACCATGGCCGACACCGTCCCCTCCCCCTCCACCTGCAGGGGACACGGTCTTTCATCAGAGACACGGAACCAGACCGGATCCAGATCTGAACCCAGCTGCAGGTCTTACCTCGGCACTTCTGGCACTGGACAGGATCTTCAGCTCCTCTTTCAGGTTTCTGGAGATTATCATGGCCATGTGGACCGGGTCCTCCTGGAACCGGTCCTAGGGGACAAACAAAAGTCCATTTAGATGTGAGAGGACCTGAAGGACCGGAGCGGACCGGACCGGACCGGAGACACACCTGCAGGTTCCTCTTGATCTTGCGGATGTTGTGCTGCAGCAGAAAGTTGTTCTCCAGGGCGAAGCGGCTGTGCTGGTCGTCCAGCTGGGCCAGCAGGTCGTGGAAGCGGACCGTGGCCAGAGAGTCCTGCATGGCCACCGTGTCCCTGAGGAGGACCAGAGGATCAGAGCGGGTCCTGGACCCAGACTTAAGAAGGAGCTGCTGGTGGAGGTTCAGGTCCACCAGAACCCAGAACGCTTCAGCGTCCGTTAAAAACTTTAAAGGGACCCGAGGTCAGATGAAGAAATGAGACCGCAGCCACGAACCGTGACCGGAGAAAAGCTGAAGCTGTGACGTTGGTTACCACGCCGACACCGTTTTTTCTTCTTTTTTAGTCTTTCTTCTCTTTTCTTCTTTTCTTTCTTTGACACGTTTTAGTGTCTTTCAGCTGATCTGGATCATTTTCTGACGGCAGAAGAATCCATAACTGTCTCTTACAGCGTCTGAATCCACCACAACGTCTCCTTCCTGGATCAGACACGTCCGGGACGGGGACGGATGCAGCATCAATGATGTCACATCTGCAGGACAGCGCGGGAAATTTACCACAGAATCGCAGCATCATGCAGCCTGTCCAAGGCCACGGAGAGAGACGGGGGGGGGGGACTCGTCCTTTTTGCTTTTTAGCGCTTCATCGCCCGTCAGCATTAAAATCTGGACATGCGTGTTCATTCGTTCTCATTCCTGCCTCTGGTCCCTTTAAAGCAGTAAAGAAACGTGAGAGAGTAAAAGTAATTCTGACCAGTCGATGCTCTCGATCCACTTGCTCAGGTACTGCCGGATGTCCATGGGGAAGGAGTCGTCGTACAGCTGGTCTACCTGCTCCAGGTACTTACAGTCCAGCATCTGAAGCTGGCACCACTGCGCCATCTTCTGGTCAACACCTGCAGCTGCAGACGGATGGAGACTCAGAGGAACTGCAACATCTCATCATCTATCAGAGACAGTTATGTTTTCACCCCAGATTAGGACGACATCTGTCTCCGTCCCACGTACAAGTTCAACATCATCTACAACCCACAAAAGGCTCAGGAACACTTAAAGGTCGAATCTGGAACACGGACAGAACAGCGACATCACGTGTGTCTAAGTTGTAGTTGCAAGAAAAACATTCGCTGGAATGAAAGAATCTAACCACACGCAGCACGTCCAACAGTCTGCAGCATGTCCAACAGTCTGCAGCATGTCCCACAGTCTGCAGCATGTCCCACAGTCTGCAGCATGTCCAACAGTCTGCAGCATGTCCTACAGTCTGCAGCATGTCCAACAGTCTGCAGCATGTCCGACAGTCTGCACCATGTCCCACAGTCTGCAGCATGTCCAACAGTCTGCAGCATGTCCAACAGTCTGCAGCATGTCCTACAGTCTGCAGCATGTCCAACAGTCTGCAGCATGTCCCACAGTCTGCAGCATGTCCGACAGTCTGCACCATGTCCCACAGTCTGCAGCATGTCCAACAGTCTGCAGCATGTCCAACAGTCTGCAGCATGTCCGACAGTCTGCACCATGTCCCACAGTCTGCAGCATGTCCAACAGTCTGCAGCATGTCCAACAGTCTGCAGCATGTCCGACAGTCTGCACCATGTCCCACAGTCTGCAGCATGTCCAACAGTCTGCAGCATGTCCAACAGTCTGCAGCATGTCCCACAGTCTGCAGCATGTCCCACAGTCTGCAGCATGTCCAACAGTCTGCAGCATGTCCTACAGTCTGCAGCATGTCCAACAGTCTGCAGCATGTCCAACAGTCTGCAGCATGTCCCACAGTCTGCAGCATGTCCAACAGTCTGCAGCATGTCCCACAGTCTGCAGCATGTCCCACAGTCTGCAGCATGTCCAACAGTCTGCAGCATGTCCTACAGTCTGCAGCATGTCCAACAGTCTGCAGCATGTCCCACAGTCTGCAGCATGTCCCACAGTCTGCAGCATGTCCCACACTCACAGTCCGCAGCATGTCCCACAGTCTGCAGCATGTCCCACAGTCTGCAGCATGTCCAACAGTCTGCAGCATGTCCCACAGTCTGCAGCATGTCCAACAGTCTGCAGCATGTCCCACAGTCTGCAGCATGTCCAACAGTCTGCAGCATGTCCCACAGTCTGCAGCATGTCCCACAGTCTGCAGCATGTCCAACAGTCTGCAGCATGTCCTACAGTCTGCAGCATGTCCAACAGTCTGCAGCATGTCCCACAGTCTGCAGCATGTCCCACAGTCTGCAGCATGTCCCACACTCACAGTCCGCAGCATGTCCCACAGTCTGCAGCATGTCCCACAGTCTGCAGCATGTCCAACAGTCTGCAGCATGTCCCACAGTCTGCAGCACGTCCCACAGTCTGCAGCACGTCCCACAGTCTGCAGCACGTCCCACAGTCTGCAGCAGTCTGCAGCATGTCCAACAGTCTGCAGCAGTCTGCAGCATGTCCAACAGTCTGCAGCAGTCTGCAGCACGTCCCACAGTCTGCAGCATGTCCTACAGTCTGCAGCATGTCCTACAGTCTGCAGCATGTCCTACAGTCTGCAGCATGTCCTACAGTCTGCAGCATGTCCCACAGTCTGCAGCACGTCCCACAGTCTGCAGCATGTCCTACAGTCTGCAGCACGTCCCACAGTCTGCAGCACGTCCCACAGTCTGCAGCAGTCTGCAGCACGTCCCACAGTCTGCAGCATGTCCCACAGTCTGCAGCAGTCTGCAGCATGTCCCACAGTCTGCAGCATGTCCTACAGTCTGCAGCATGTCCTACAGTCTGCAGCATGTCCCACAGTCTGCAGCACGTCCCACAGTCTGCAGCAGTCTGCAGCACGTCCCACAGTCTGCAGCATGTCCCACAGTCTGCAGCATGTCCTACAGTCTGCAGCATGTCCAACAGTCTGCAGCACGTCCTACAGTCTGCAGCATGTCCAACAGTCTGCAGCAGTCTGCAGCATGTCCCACAGTCTGCAGCATGTCCTACAGTCTGCAGCATGTCCTACAGTCTGCAGCACGTCCTACAGTCTGCAGCACGTCCCACAGTCTGCAGCACGTCCCACAGTCTGCAGCACGTCCTACAGTCTGCAGCACGTCCCACAGTCTGCAGCACGTCCTACAGTCTGCAGCACGTCCCACAGTCTGCAGCATGTCCCACAGTCTGCAGCAGTCTGCAGCATGTCCAACAGTCTGCAGCAGTCTGCAGCATGTCCAACAGTCTGCAGCACGTCCCACAGTCTGCAGCATGTCCCACAGTCTGCAGCAGTCTGCAGCATGTCCAACAGTCTGCAGCACGTCCTACAGTCTGCAGCACGTCCCACAGTCTGCAGCACGTCCTACAGTCTGCAGCACGTCCCACAGTCTGCAGCATGTCCAACAGTCTGCAGCACGTCCCACAGTCTGCAGCATGTCCAACAGTCTGCAGCACGTCCCACAGTCTGCAGCACGTCCTACAGTCTGCAGCACGTCCCACAGTCTGCAGCACGTCCTACAGTCTGCAGCACGTCCCACAGTCTGCAGCAGTCTGCAGCATGTCCCACAGTCTGCAGCACGTCCCGACAGTCTGCAGCACGTCCCACAGTCTGCAGCACGTCCCACAGTCTGCAGCACGTCCCACAGTCTGCAGCATGTCCCACAGTCTGCAGCACGTCCCGACAGTCTGCAGCACGTCCCACAGTCTGCAGCACGTCCCACAGTCTGCAGCACGTCCCACAGTCTGCAGCACGTCCCGACAGTCTGCAGCACGTCCCGACAGTCTGCAGCACGTCCCACAGTCTGCAGCATGTCCCACAGTCTGCAGCATGTCCCACAGTCTGCAGCACGTCCCGACAGTCTGCAGCACGTCCCGACAGTCTGCAGCACGTCCCACAGTCTGCAGCATGTCCCGACAGTCTGCAGCACGTCCCACAGTCTGCAGCACGTCCCACAGTCTGCAGCATGTCCCACAGTCTGCAGCACGTCCCACAGTCTGCATCATGTCCAACAGTCTGCAGCACGTCCAACAGTCTGCAGCACGTCCCACAGTCTGCAGCACGTCCAACAGTCTGCAGCATGTCCAACAGTCTGCAGCACGTCCCACAGTCTGCAGCATGTCCAACAGTCTGCAGCACGTCCCACAGTCTGCAGCACGTCCCACAGTCTGCAGCATGTCCAACAGTCTGCAGCACGTCCCACAGTCTGCAGCATGTCCAACAGTCTGCAGCACGTCCCACAGTCTGCAGCATGTCCAACAGTCTGCAGCATGTCCAACAGTCTGCAGCACGTCCCACAGTCTGCAGCACGTCCAACAGTCTGCAGCACGTCCCACAGTCTGCAGACTGTCCAACAGTCTGCAGCATGTCCAACAGTCTGCAGCACGTCCAACAGTCTGCAGCATGTCCAACAGTCTGCAGCACGTCCCACAGTCTGCAGCATGTCCAACAGTCTGCAGCATGTCCAACAGTCTGCAGCATGTCCAACAGTCTGCAGACTGTCCAACAGTCTGCAGCACGTCCAACAGTCAGCAGCACGTCCCACAGTCTGCAGCATGTCCAACAGTCTGCAGAACCTCCAACCCAGTCTGCAGCATGTCCAACAGTCTGCAATCCCAGTCATCATGTAGAACCTTTAATCCCAGTCATGCAGACATGTAATCCAACAGTCAGTAGCAGAACGTTTAATCCCAGTCATCATGTAGAACCTTTAATCCCAGTCATCATCAGAACATTTAATCCCAGTCATCATATAGAACCTTTAATCCCAGTCATGTAGAACCTTTAATCCCAGTCATCATGTAGAACCTATAATCCCAGTCAGCATCAGAACCTTTAATCCCAGTCATGATATAGAACCTTTAATCCCAGTCATCATGTAGAACCTATAATCCCAGTCAGCATCAGAACCTTTAATCCCAGTCAGCATCAGAACCTTTAATCCCAGTCATGATATAGAACCTTTAATCCCAGTCATCATGTAGAACCTCTAATCCCAGTCATCATGTGGAACCTTTAATCCCAGTCAGCATCAGAACCTTTAATCCCAGTCAGCATGTAGAACCTTTAATCCCAGTCATCATGTAGAACCTTTAATCCCAGTCATCATGTAGAACCTTTAATCCCAGTCAGCAGCAGAACATTTAATCCCAGTCATCATGTAGAACCTTTAATCCCAGTCATGTAGAACATTTAATCCCAGTCAGTAGCAGAACATTTAATCCCAGTCATCATGTAGAACCTTTAATCCCAGTCATCATGTAGAACCTTTAATCCCAGTCAGTAGCAGAACCCTTAATCCCAGTCAGCCTGTAGAACCTTTAATCCCAGTCAGCAGCAGAACGTTTAATCCCAGTCATCATGTAGAACCTTTAATCCCAGACAGCAGCAGAATGTTTAATCCCTTTCATCATGTAGAACCTTTAATCCCAGTCATCATGTAGAACCTTTAATCCCAGTCAGCATCAGAACCTTTAATCCCAGTCAGCATCAGAACCTTTAATCCCAGTCATGATGTAGAACCTTTAATCCCAGTCAGCAGCAGAACCTTTAATCCCAGTCATCATGTAGAACCTTTAATCCCAGTCAGCATGTAGAACCTTTAATCCCATTCATCATGTAGAACCTTTTAATCCCAGTCAGTAGCAGAACATTTAATCCCAGTCAGCATGTAGAACCTTTAATCCCAGTCATCATGTAGAACCTTTAATCCCAGTCAGCAGCAGAACCTTTAATCCCAGTCAGCATGTAGAACCTTTAATCCCAGTCAGCATGTAGAACCTTTAATCCCAGTCAGCATGTAGAACCTTTAATCCCAGTCAGCATCCAGAACCTTTAATCCCAGTCATCATGTAGAACCTTTAATCCCAGTCAGCAGCAGAACCTTTAATCCCAGTCATCATGTAGAACCTCTAATCCCAGTCAGCATGTAGAACCTTTAATCCCAGTCAGCATGTAGAACCTTTAATCCCAGTCAGCATGTAGAACCTTTAATCCCAGTCAGCACAGAACATTTAATCCCAGTCAGCATGTAGAACCTTTTAATCCCAGTCAGCATGTAGAACCTTTAATCCCAGTCAGCATCCAGAACCTTTAATCCCAGTCATCATGTAGAACCTTTAATCCCAGTCATCATGTAGAACCTTTAATCCCAGTCAGCATCAGAACATTTTAATCCCAGTCAGTACAACCTTTAATCCCAGTCAGCATGTAGAACCTTTAATCCCAGTCAGCAGCAGAACCTTTAATCCCAGTCATCATGTAGAACCTTTAATCCCAGTCAGCAGCAGAACCTTTAATCCCAGTCAGCATGTAGAACCTTTAATCCCAGTCAGCATGTAGAACCTTTAATCCCAGTCAGCATGTAGAACCTTTAATCCCAGTCAGCATGTAGAACCTTTAATCCCAGTCAGCATGTAGAACCTTTAATCCCAGTCAGCATGTAGAACCTTTAATCCCAGTCATCATGTAGAACCTTTAATCCCAGTCAGCATGCAGAACCTTTAATCCCAGTCAGCATGTAGAACCTTTAATCCCAGTCAGCATCTAGAACCTTTAATCCCAGTCAGCATGTAGAACCTTTAATCCCAGTCAGCATGTAGAACCTTTAATCCCAGTCAGCATGTAGAACCTTTAATCCCAGTCAGCATCCAGAACCTTTAATCCCAGTCATCATGTAGAACCTTTAATCCCAGTCAGCAGCAGAACCTTTAATCCCAGTCATCATGTAGAACCTTTAATCCCAGTCAGCATGTAGAACCTTTAATCCCAGTCAGCATGTAGAACCTTTTATCCCAGTCAGCATGTAGAACCTTTAATCCCAGTCAGCATGTAGAATTTTTAATCCCAGTCAGCATGTAGAACTTTTAATCCCAGTCAGCATGTAGAACCTTTAATCCCAGTCAGCATCCAGAACCTTTAATCCCAGTCATCATGTAGAACCTTTAATCCCAGTCATCATGTAGAACCTTTAATCCCAGTCAGCATCTAGAACCTTTAATCCCAGTCAGCATGTAGAACATTTAATCCCAGTCAGAGCAGAACATTTTAATCCCAGTCAGTAGCAGAACCTTTAATCCCAGTCAGCATGTAGAACCTTTAATCCCAGTCAGCAGCAGAACCTTTAATCCCAGTCAGTAGCAGAACCTTTAATCCCAGTCATCATGTAGAACCTTTAATCCCAGTCAGCAGCAGAACCTTTAATCCCAGTCAGCATGTAGAACCTTTAATCCCAGTCAGCAGCAGAACCTTTAATCCCAGTCAGCATGTAGAACCTTTAATCCCAGTCAGCATGTAGAACCTTTAATCCCAGTCAGCATGTAGAACCTTTAATCCCAGTCATCATGTAGAACCTTTAATCCCAGTCAGCATGTAGAACCTTTAATCCCAGTCAGCATCAGAACCTTTAATCCCAGTCAGCATCTAGAACCTTTAATCCCAGTCAGTAGCAGAACATTTAATCCCAGTCAGTAGCAGAACCCTTAATCCCAGTCAGTAGCAGAACCTTTAATCCCAGTCAGCATCAGAACCTTTAATCCCAGTCAGCATGTAGAACCTTTAATCCCAGTCAGCATCAGAACCTTTAATCCCAGTCAGCATTGGTTCTACAACGAGAACTCGGTCCAAATGTCCCGCCGGGTCACCGTGCTGCCTCCGGTTTACTTCTCTTTCTGTTTCACGCATGTGAAATGTGAAAATCTCGGAGGAAAGAGTTCAGTCTGGTCGTGGCGACGCTTCAACGTGCGATTCAGTCACGAGCCACGAGCAGAATATCAAACAGGTTTGATTTTCTAGCGACGATTTCTGATCAGGAGCTCATCGTGAGGAGCCGATCATGACACACTATTTGGCCGAGAGTCGGCCCGATCCCCAAATGTGTTGCACGGCTGGAAAATCGGCTCAAAAACGGGCAAAAGTCGTACAGAGTATGCCGGGATTAAGCGGATTAAATGAACATTGCAGCATATTTTCAGAACCAGTCAGAAGCTTGGACACTTTCTGATGGAATCTGATGGAAAAACGTGTCCACACTTTTGACTGGTAGTGTGTGTTTATTTCTATCAGTAAACTAAAACTAACGGAGAAAAGATGACAGACAGGAACAGACCAGACAGCGGCAACGTTGAGAGGAAAAACAACGCTTAGAAACACGAAACGATTATTAGATTAGTTATCGACTATTTTGATAGTCAACAACTAGTCGATTAATCGACTGATCGTTGCAGCCCTATTATTAACTAATATTTAAAACCTTAAAAATTTGCCCGTTATTCAGGAAACATTGTAGCTCCAACGGTCCACTTTCAGCTTTGGCCATTTTCATTCAAAAATAAATGAAGACTTAATCCTTCCTTTCTAAATTCATTTGTTTTATTATTATTTATTATTTTTGTCATAAATGGTGATTAAGAGGGTGGATAATTCTCATGGTCTCATTTTCACCACCGATGCAAGTCTGCAGCAGCAGCAGTCTGACGATCAGAAACACAACCGTCTGTCTTCAGGACGCATTAAACAGACGTCTGCGTCATCATGAGCTGCTTCATATCAAACTGGCATTAGGGCTGCAATTCATCCAAATCTGATCGTGATTTCAATTTCCATGTCAAACTATTTCCAAACTCATGTAATCTAGGGGCGGGAAAAAATATTGATATGCTGAAATATTGCGATATTTTCAAATGCTGACATCATATTGACATTTAAAAACGCGGTATAGATCTGTTTTACGAACAAAATCTTGCAATATTTCATCATTTTGTTATGAAATCTCATGAGAATTCATGAAGTATCATGATATTTTGTAACAGAACGATGAAATCTCCAGAGGTTTTGTAAGTAAAAAAGATCGATACCGCGTTTTTAAATATTGATTTGATGTCGGCATATGAAAATATTGCATTTTTTTAAAGTGTTGAAGCCAAACATTTTAAAAACTGCCATTTGCAATGACTGCTTATTTTGTTCAGCCTTAATATTGGTATTGATATTTTTTATCGCCCACATGAGTTTTAAAATATCGGCATTTCTGATATCGGCCAAAATTCCCATACCATGCAGCCCTAAAAATAATACTAGAAGGCAAACAACATCAATTCAGTTCAAGTTGTACATCCCTAGTTTAAAGTGCATTTATTTTATTCATTTAATGTTTTATACATTTCAAAACAGTAAGGTACACATTTGTGGCCCTTTCTCATAAAATTCATCATTTTGCTTAAATTAAAGTGTTTTTGGCACAGAGAGAAACTCTAAATAAATGCATTGTGACATAGAAAATAATTGTCTGAATAATCGTGATTTCAACATTGACCAAAATAATCGTGACAATGATATTTTCTATAACTGAGCAGCCCTGACTGGCATGGTAACCTTTACTGATGCAGGTGAGCGCCAGTGCAAACCAGCTGTGCAGCCTCGCTGGCTCCACCTGCCAGACTCCATCTGGAAAACTGCTTCTTTACGCGTTTCTGACGCAGCATCGCGCAGTCACACACGCACAGTCGATTCAGCGATTTTAAACAGTTGTTGGCACATCACCGCAAAATTCGGCCCACGTTTGATTCACCTGAAGTTCCGCATTATCTCATTTTCCCGCATTTACCTGCTGCCAGGTGTTACTGCAGGTGGGCGGTGGCAGACATTGCGCAAAGTTTAACACTGATCACAGTAACAGTCTTTGGCGCACAGAGAGGAGGAATCTAACTAAGCCAGCACACCTGGATCTCTGCGTTGGTTTGTTTGAGGTTTCTAAGGCCACAGTGGCTTTTTGGTATTTTTGTTTTTAACTTGGTCAACAAGATTAGCAAAACTCGTGCGACGTTTTGATGTTGGAAGAGAAGCGGGTGTAGATTATGTCTCGGAGAGGGACGTAGATAAACTTACCTTTAACTCTGAGGAAGCGTCTGGACTCTCTCCTCCTGTTTCCTGAACGTTTCTCACTTTCCTGAGTTCAACGATCACAGGCTGCGGAGTAGACGCTGTAGCTAACAGCACGTAAACGACGTCAGCCAATCACCGCTTAGAAACAGTCGTTGGGTCCCGCCTCCTCTATTATTTTAGCCAATCAGAGCAATGGGAGAGCGGCTGTTCCGTCAGATAGCAGAAATCCCCACAAAACTAGCTAAACACGGAGGATTTCTGTCTCAGATGAGCTGGCAAGAGGGAGAAATCCAGCTGTGCTGCGTGTTCTGACTTTCTGTAGGTTTTACGAGCGTTGTGCTGGATTCACAATGTGTTTAGAATGTATTTAACCTTTAAAAGGAAAACGGAGGTGTGTTTTCTGAGGGAGGACAGGCAGGACACGGAACAGCTGACTGGTACCACGTGTTTTCAGAGAAAGAGAAAGTAAGAGACACATCAGCACTCTGAAAGTGAAACTTAAATCTCACCAATACTTTATGGATGTAGGAAATTATAAATATACAGTATATATGTATGTGTGTATATATATATATATATATATATATATATATATATATATATATATATATAGTCAAAAAAGAGATTTTTTTTATTAATTAGTACTGCTATATGCAGAAATTACAATAACTTTTGTTTTACAACTTAAAGGCTAAAACCAAGCCAGAAATCTGGGTCCAGGTCTGAGTCCTGGACTCAGGACTCAGACCTGGACCCAGAATTTC